>CM064508.1:16615446-16747389 GCA_032716605.1 Paralithodes platypus
CACAGGTATGTATAAGACTCAGGACGTCTCGTCCCCTGTCCGTGATGTCTTTTGCGCCCATAGAGGGACCGGTAGGGTAAGTTGGGCGGGTTGCCAGCATAAGGTGGAAGTTTTGCGTGATACTGGAGCTTCACAGACACGTTTGAAGAATTTCACGGGGCGACCAATTAATGCGGCACGGGTGGTTGTTGTTCAGGGTATTAATGCGACCAGGTCATACCCGTTGGTTCGTGTGGAGCTGGAAGTTGATGGTGTGATTAAGGACTTAGATGTTGGGATCGTTGAGAAATTGCCAGTGGAGGGCGTCGACCTTCTTCTCGGCAACGACTTTGCGGTGCCTACTTTAGACGTTCCACCCTTAGTCGTTGCCGAGAGGCCGGACAACGTGAGTAGGGAGGAACAAGAGTGGGTAGTGAGTTGTCAACACCAACAGATGGCATGTGTGGTAACTCGTTCCCAAGCATTTAAGGTATCACAGCCTATTTCCCAGGCCACAGAACAGCGGAGGAAGGGAATTAAGGAGAAGCGGAAGGCTGGGAAAAGTTTGAAGAGTTTAGAACCAGTGGCTCTCCCAAAAGACCCAATAGCAGGACCTTTGACCGAGTCTGTTGTAACTCCAGTGCCTAAGACAGTTGATAAGGTAGTGGAGGAGGCAGAGACTCAGAGACAGCACCGTTACCTGCAGCGAGAAAACCGGATGTCTAAGTTGGATGTTGGGGGAGGGCATGAGTTGTTGACCAAGCAGTTTTAGACATGTTGGCTCCCACAGACATTCGAAAGTTGCAATTAGAGGATCCAGAGGTTTGCAGTGTACCAATGGGGCTGTGGAATTAGAAGAAGATAGGGATGCAAAGGCAGGGGATTTTTTTTTCTTTAATGGAATTTTATACCACCGATATCAAGATCCTAAAAGGAACTGGGAGGGCGGATCAGGTACAGTTGACCAGCTGGTCGTGCCAGAGGGTTGCAGGGAAAGTTTGCTTAGGTTGGCTCATGATTCTCCATTATCAGGACATTTGGGTGCCAAGAAAACGGTGGCGGCTTTGGGGAAATTGTTTTGGTGGCCGGGGATGAAGTCTCATGTGCAGTCATGGATAAACTCATGTGATATTTGTCAACGTGCCAGAAAACCGAACCAAGTTATTCCTAAGGCTCCGTTACACCCTATTCCTGTGATTGGGCCACCCTTTAGTCAAATTATTGTTGACATGGTTGGTCCTCTCCCTCCCACTAAGGCTGGAAATAAATTTTTGTTAACCATAATGGATGTTGCCACTAGATTCCCCGATGCATACCCTATGACAAATGGAATGGCTAAGACGGTAGTCAGTAACTTGTTGTGGTACTTCTCAAGGTACGGGTACCCGGAGGAGATTCACTCTGATCAGGGATCTAATTTCATCTCCAACATGTTCAAGCAAACAATGCAACAGCATGGGATACGAGCAGTAGTATCGTCAGCGTATCACCCTGAGAGTCAAGGGGTGCTTGAGCGGTGGCATGCTACACTTAAAAGCATGCTCAGGTGTTATTGTGCTGACAACGGTATGGATTGGGATCTTGGATTGCCTTATGTGCTGTTTGCTGCTCGGGAGGTACCTGGTGAGAGCCTGGGATTTAGTCCAAACGAGCTGATTTTTGGACACCGTGTCAGGGGCCCCCTTAACATGCTGAAAGAAATTTGGGAGGGGACTGTGCAGCCTTGTCCATTATTAAAGTATGTGCTTGAAAGCCGTGAGCGCATGCTTAAGAGTCTGGAGATGGCAGGTAGAAATTTGACAGAATCACAAGCTTTGATGAAGGACAGGTATGATCGCAAAGTGAGGCTCCGGAAGTTCACTGTAGGACAAGAGGTATTAATTTTGTTGCCTTTGGTTGGTAACCCCCTCTCTGCGAAGTACACTGGACCTTATAAAATTGTTGAACAAATTTCAGACTTAGATTACCTTGTTGCCACTCCAGACAGGAGGAAAAAGAACCAGTTATGTCACGTGAACCTTATTAAAGAGTATGTGAGGCACCCCTCTGAGCCTCTCACTGTCCCTGTGTTGGCTTGTTGCGGCCGTGGTGGAGAAGGAGAGGGGGACAGTCAAGCTTCAGAGGAGGATAGCTGGGATCAACATGTTTCAGCGGATCAGTGGGCGGGGAACTTGAGCTTTCGGGCTGACGAGGCTATAGCTCATTTGCCTGAGCCGCAGTTTGATGCTATCCGTCAGTTGTTCGGTTCATACCCCACTGTATTTGCTGAACACCCAGGCCTCACTACTCAGGCTATGCATGATGTTGACGTGGGGGACCATATACCCTTTAAGTCAATCCCGTACCGTGTGCCCCCCATAAAACTACCAGCTCTGAGGGATGAGTTGGAGTATATGCTCGGTAGAGGGTTGATAGAGAAAGGCACAGTTAACCCGTTGAGACCCAGCGTCGCACGTGTTGCTTCGGCAGTCTTTGATCACCAACTCCCAGCGACGCATCACGTGCGTCCGACATATAAAAAACACTTACGTGGCTCGTAAGGTAGGAAATGGCGGGAGAATAGGAGGGGGAGGTACCGTAGTGTGTGGGGGAGCCGGGCCAGTAGGTGTGAGCGGGCCGAGACAGCCGCGCGGCTGGTGGTGGTGGGCTTAGTGGGGATAGTTTACACCCCTAGTTTACCGCCAATTTGAACCTTCATTACTCCGGTCGTATGGGAGCTAGAGGCTTGAGATTTATGTGAGATACTCCTTAGGATGTAAGCCGTACAATGCCATACTCAGTTTTTCCCCAAGTGCCCCGGGGGGGGTGGCCATGCGGGGGAGCCAAACTATTGAAACCCCCCCCCCCCCCCCGCCCCCCAAATGACCGAAATGAGTTTTTTTTTATTTGTGTGTTCATTTCTCACCATTCTCTTCCATTTTGGCTCAACACATTTTTTTGAAGCTCCCCCCCCCCCAACCCCCACCGCCCCCCCCCCCCCCCCCAAACAAAAATGTCTGAGGTGATTTTTTTTTTTTTTTTTTTTCATTTCTCATCCTTGTCTTCCATTTTAGCAAACACAAAAAATAAGTGAAAATGGCTTGGGACTGGGGTGAACAAAATATTATAACTAGCCGGGGCTCAACGGGTTAAGTGGACTTCCCCCGTAACACTGCAGCCTAAGCCAGATGGCAAGGTACGCTTTTGTATTGATTTCCGTAGGTTAAACGGTTTGACTCCAACTAACCCATATCCTCTTCCTCGGGTTGATGATAGTGTTGACAAAATTGGTAATGCTCGTTTTTTGTCTAAAGTAGATTTAGTAAAAGGTTACTGGCAAGTACCTTTGTCCGAGCGTGCTAAAGAGGTATGTGGTTTTGTTGTGGACGGGAGTACCTACCGGTGCAATGTTATGCCTTACGGACTTAAGAATGCACCAGCAACGTTTCAGAACCTGATGAATGAAATTGTAAAGGACATTCCGAATTGCACCGTATATTTGGACGATGTAATCATTTATGATGACGACTTTGAGAGCCATTGTGAGCACCTTGAGACCTTGTTCCGGAAACTTAGTGAAGCAGGTCTGGTAGTAAATTTGGCAAAGTGTGACTTCGTAAAAGCCACTGTGCAGTACCTTGGGTTTGTAGTGGGAAGGGGACAGGTGTGCCCTCCTCAGAACAAGGTACAGGCTATCAATAAATTTCCGCACCCAACAACCAAGAAGCAGATTATGAGATTCTAGGGTATGATGGGCTACTACAGACGCTTCATAAAAGGTTACTCAACGGTGTTGGCACCTCTCACAGATTTGTTATCTAAAGACAAAAAGTTTTTGTGGGCACCAGAGTGTGGAAAGGCTTTCACTTTGGTGAAACATTTGCTATGTACTCACCCGATACTCAGGGCCCCAGACTTTAACAGGCCTTTTCAGCTGGCAACAGATGCTAGTGGTGTAGGGGCTGGTGCCGTCTTGCTACAGACAGACAATGAAGGTGTGGAACACCCAGTAAGTTTCTTTTCTAAGAAGTTCAATGCTGCACAAAAGAACTATTCTACAATAGAAAAGGAATTACTGGCGATTGTGCTGTCGCTCAGGCACTTCGAGGTGTATGTTCCAGCCTATGGACCAGTCGTGGTTATCTACACTGATCATCACCCTTTGAGATTCCTGAATCAATTTCACAATCGCAATATGAGACTGACCAGGTGGTCTTTGATGTTGCAGGAGTATAACCTGGACATCCGTCATATTGCTGGATGTGACAATGTGATCGCGGATTGTTTATCAAGGGTGGATGATCAGTCGTAGGCTATCACAGGTGTGTGGGTTTTGAGTGGAGGAAAATAGGCTGCCCTTATAGTGCAGCCGGAAAAATCATATTAAAATATAAAAATCATATAAAAACTCTTTCTTTTGATATAGGTAATCGTATAAGTTTGTCATAGCCTATAGAGTTTGAGTAGTCCACGAACTATCAAACGGCTGAGCTGCTGTAAGCTCGCTCTGGGAGCATGATATTGTGTCTTTTTGCTATTGTTGGGAGGAGTTATAAAATGTGATTTTTTTTTTTTTTTTTAATAATAATATGTGTTTTGGTGATAAACTCAGCTTTGTTTTAGTGCCATGCGGTCGCTGGGTGTGAGGGGCTTGATGGGGTTCTGTGTTTGTCAGATTTTAGCTCAGGGTTGAGCAAGTAAAATCTTGGGGGAAGTGTGACACATGTCCAGTGTGAGCATGCTGTACAGAACGCCTAGTCATGCCCCACTCTCGCTAGGATCGTCAGGGCAGGAACTTTGGCTGTAGTCTATGTAGAGTTTCCTAACTTAGTTCATGTGAGCCGTTGTACTATAAGTATTATGAATATGTATTTTGATTTCATCTGAGTCAACGAGTTCTATTTTATATCATTAGTTATAAGTATTGTGTGTAAAACTTATTTGTAATGATGGGAAGAGAAACAGCCACAGTTGGGGGTCAGTGGGTGCGCCAGGCGGGAGGTGGGCCTAACTCACTCGCATTCCTCCCTCCCTCAGTGCTAGGGGAGCCTTTGTGTATCCCAGAGGAGAGAAAGAAATTACGTAATGGTTGTCAGTGGGCGGTCCTTAGTAGTTCACGTTGGGCTCACTAGAGGGCCGGGTATAAAAGGGAAGTCTAGCCATTTTTTCATCAGAACTCATTAGGCAGAGCGACTTCTCATTTCCCTTGCTAATTATATATATTCTTCTGACTGATGGGAACTTTCTCTACTACCTCACATTCTTATCCCCTCTTTTCCCTGCCTGTTTAACTTCCATGGTCCCGTTGGTGCAGAGCTAGTCAGCCAACGTATTATCGCTTGAGTTCTCACGAGATACTTGCCTATTAGATAGCCTATTTTGGAAGGGTTGACTTAGAATAGGATTGATTTATGTTTGTTGCACTTGTATATGCATTTCCCTGTGTGTTATTATTATTATTCCTGTTTTCTGCTAGTCTAGGTATGCTAGACTGGGGTAAGGCTTTTCTGTGTTACGAGTTGTTGTTTGATGCAGTGGTTAAGCGATAAACCTGCATACTCGTTTCGGTTCAGTGAAGCCTAGGTTGTCTTCGCGGCTGACTGTGTTGAGTTAATAATTTACAGTGCATGAGGGCAAGAGCCTAACCACCCTGTATTTTATTAACAGTTTGTTTTTACTTTGTCAAGGAGCCGGGAGAAAACCAGATACAAAGGATCTGGATTTCTCAAAGTGCACTTGTTAGTTTTAATGTAATACTTTAAACAGTCGTGAGGACTTCGCTAGGCTACAAGCCGTTTTTGCTCAGTCACTGCTACCTTTTGCCCACAGTATCCCAGCTAGACTTTACTCGATTAGTAGATACAGAATAGTATTGAAGCTTTCCTTATGTATGATATTGTTTATGCACTATTGATTTCATGTGTTGCAAGCTTGGCTACTTTAGTGATTAGTGGCCCACGAGCACAATCCGAGTAGGCTATTGCCGTTGCATTTGCGGAGTACTTCTTTTTAATGTTTGCCATTTACTATTGCATATTCTTTTAATTATTCTTATGCCAATTTAAGCCTTTAATAGTATTTAATTGCCAGTTTTTTGCTTAATGAATTACTGTTCAAAATCCGATACGTACTTCTTACGAGCATCCGACAAGCATCTAACTTGTTTCAGAAGATTCCTTGCTCGATGCTTAAGGACTATTAATTAACGTAACGTAATAGTGCCGATCCGAAGTAGAGGGTGGAGGACTTCTTAAGTTCATAGTCAAGGGTGGATTACTTCGGCTTCGGCCAACACTATTCTTTGATGTTGTTGTTTTTTACTTCATTGTTTGATTGTTGACCAGACTAGATAATTCCAGTCTCTTTATTAGTCTGTTGTTGAACACTAGTACCGAGTTCTTGTATACCCCGTTATAGCAGATTGAACTCTGGAGGGTATTGGTGTTTTTTGTTCGGCTGGCAGTACTCAGGGGTTGGGATCGTGTGTTTCCGTTGTGGCATCGAGCCGTATTCGAGTCCTGATTGAGAGCCCTTGTGTACCCGAGTGCCAGTTCGTAACAGGAGGAAGGGAGTCCAGAAAAAGAAAAAGAAAATCTCTTAAAGTAGTTTTGCGAGATTGTATGATGTTGTCCTTGTGCTGTGATATCAAGTTATAGTTGATGATATATAGTTATAATGAGGGACAAGTTGGTGATAGGTTGTGTTACATTGTTACGTTGTGTTTCTTTTGTAATTCTGCAGCATTGTGCTTTTCTTTGTTAGGTTGTGTCCTGTTATTCTGTTGTGTTTCTGTTGTAATTCTGGAGAATTGTGTTTATCTTTGTTTAGTATTGCTGGAGTGTTGTTTTGATTGTGGTGATATATATCGATGTTCACGTCTGCATATGTATGACTGTATCTGTCTTTGCTTTACCTGTTTGTATGTATGATGGTGTGAGTGTGTGTCTTCGATTGTATGCGTATGTACAGTATATGTATACACATAATTGCACTCTTGTGTGTGTGTGTGTGTGTGTCTGTGTGTGTGTGTGGGGTTTTGCGTGTTACATGTTTTTGAATGTGCTTGCGTATGAGTGTATTTATAGGGAACACAGTGGCCAGAATTGTTTTTGTTACACAGCATACAGTATACTAGTGAATACCTATAATCGTAGGAAGCATAACCTGCAAGGCCTAAACACAGCTCTGAATGACTGGAGGAATGCTGCCAATAAGTGAGGAGTGGGGATTAATTAAATGTTAGATAAATAGATAATCAGCTCTAAGCAGGGACAACTTTACTCCTTTAGGAACATTATGCATTTTTTACAATTAATTCAGGCTATCAGTAGACGATGTTATGCAATTTAACACCTTACGAGCGGCCTATGCGGTTTATTTATGTGTACCGCACAGCGGGGTGTTTTTAGCCAAAATAGGGCTGTTTACGTGATCATTTTCATGCTTAAATAAGACCCAGAACGTAAAACAAGTACCTATCCCTGAAAGGGCATAAACAGAGCTTTCGAATGACACCATAACGATCCTTGTATGATGGATAGTTTTCTTGCAATAACCGTGCAACGCGAGTGCAAAAAGCAGGTAATTCGGTACTTTCGGTACATAATTGAGTATGTAGCGAGTGAGAGAGGGAGGAGGGAGCTGAGATTTGTGTCAGTAGGTTCGCCGCGGTGGTCTGGAGCAGTCATACGCTCGCTAGTCTCCTGCCACCACTTGTCTCTCTCTCTCAGCCACATTACGTGCTGAAATTGCCACTCGAGTTATGTCGAGCGCCGCCACATAGTCCAGCTTAATTTAACTCGACTTATGTTGCTCGCCGCTAATTAAGGGTTAAGTAGCATCTATAGACATCAAATTGGTAAAAACTCTAATAATCCTTAGATTGCCGTAATTCCTTCCTAAACTGAATACGATCGTTCAATGATAGGTAAAAGAATGATGTTTAGTTATATCATGATCCTCTAAGGGTTTAAGGTACTGGAAAAGGTTCGTCAAAATATATCGGAAGGTGTTCAGGTATTCTGGAAATAGTCAGAAACATGCACACATACAGTAACGTTAATAAAATGCTTTGACATATTACAATAATGTCAGAACATCAGAATGTTACCTTTTATATTTTTGTAAACAGCTATATTAAGCACTAGCTGAACCTCCTGTCTCTTCTCAGCTTAACAAGGTTTGAGTTAAGAGTGTTCAACAGTTTTATTCTAGCCTGTAACCAATTCATTTGTTTATCTCTTTTCATCACAGTTTCTCATATATTAATTTCAGTTGTTTTATTTATGTACACTCGGATACCATAGTCTCTTGTAGTTATTTTATATTTATTCGCATCATTTATAATTATTTAAAATCCTTTATTCCATACTATTGAGAACAAACATGCAATATTGTCTTTAGCATGAGTAAGTATAACTACCGGTATGAACCATTAGTTATTATGTAGTTCAGTTCCTATTATTAGCAAAATTGAAGTTCAGGGAAGGCTTTAAAAAAGATCACACACACACACACACAGATAGAGAGAGAGAGAGAAGGATAGTGTGTGTGGGGGGGGGGGGGGGACAGACTGGGAGGCAGAGAAACAGGGAGAGGGTGAGATGTGGCTGTGGCGCTGAGAGGCAAAGAGGGAGTGAGATAGAGTAAACGGGAGGTGATGGAAAGGAAATATGGAATAGGAATACGATAGAACTTCATTAGAAACATTTGTGTGTGTGTGCGTGTGTGTGTGTGTGTGAGTGTAAATATCTAACCATAGTCATATATGTCATTGGCAACTTTCTGAATTATATCTTTCATATAGGGTAATTAGTATAACAATTTAAAAATGTACATTATCCTTACTGTTAGAGAAGTTTCATTCCTACGCAGGTAAAGCAATACCCATGAATACAACTTCAGTCTGAAGCATGTTGTGTGATTCGTAGGGTTCACTTTAAACCTACAGTGCGTGCATGGATTGTTTTCTTGATAGAACCATAATTATGTTTCCTCTATACAATAATGTTGACATAATTGTGAGATGAAAAGTAAAGTAATAAATACCAAGACAATATAATATTATATTAACATACATTTATATGAATATAAATAGTAAGACGTTAATATGAACAGAGAGAGAGAGAGAAAGTGAGAGAGATGCATGGACAAATTAGTATATCAGTTAAATCTTGGCTATGGCACTTGTATCTAAGTAATAATAATAATAATAATAATAATGATAATAATAATAATGGGTAACATTCAAGGAGACTACTGCAACTATTCTTCTTCTTCTTCTTACCTCTGACCGGGTATAGGCTATCCTAGTGTTTACTAGCCTATACCCCTTTGAAAGTACATTAGCCTAACCTAACAACCTTACCTAACCTATCCTAGTATTATAGGTGGGGGCTTCCCCCCCCCCCACGCTTTGCCTTATATTTTTGGTGTATTTGTCTGTGAAGTGTGTAATTTCCAATTTGTTGATAACGAAAATCCTCCATGCGGAGTATATAGAGAAAAATATGGCGAATCTATTGGTGCCTATATACCCTAATAAATTGTTTCTCATAACGTCGCACTAGTGTCCTTGAATAGTATCTAATAATGATAGTTGCAGTAATAATACTAATCTTAAATAAATGTCATACTTAGTTGTGAGGCTAAGGCAGGATTCAAAGACCTTAAATGCTTCACAGTGTGTTCGTGTGTGTGTTGCCCTCTCCCCTCAACCCCACCCCTAACTATCACTGCGGGCCGCCGTCCAGTAAGGGTCCTGGCCTCACCTCTTGCCAGAGAGGAGTGGGCTAGAGACTATGGTATCTGAGTGTACTATGTTACGCTGGCCAGCTTGCCAGAATGCACTCGTAACTTGCTAGCGCTCGCCAGGGCAGTGAAAGGGGCTACAATGATCGTAGAACGATGTTCTTTTCTTTCATAGAGTTCATGTTGTCACAGACAGATCAGTGGTGATCTTTATTCTTGTCTGTGACACTTGGAAGTATTTTATATCATTGATAGAATATAAGATGCATTGTGTGAAGTTGTAAGGAGAAAGAGAGCGAGCAGTGAGGTGGTAATATGTGCGTGTGTATGTACGTGTGCCTCCCTCGCTCGGAGGAGTTTCCCACGCTCCTGATTGGTTGGCGGGCCTGCCGCTTCATATGACGCCTGCTCCTCATGACGTAGTCGTCTGTGATTGGGTGCTGCTGCCTTTGTTAGTGCTGGGGGGCTCCTGCCCGCGTTCCTCCTGCAGAGCTTGGCATAGCGTGCTTGGTCCTACATGTCCTTTGCAATCTGTCCCCCCATATAACCCCCTATACTACTATTTCTCTCTCTGAACTTCTTCTTTTTCATACTTCTCATCTTTATTCAATTACTTATCCCTCTGGTTCTGCATACAACTTCCATAGTCGGCCAGTCATATTACCAGCACCAGTTCTCCATATATGTTTGCACTAGCTTTATGGATTATTAGAGTCATAGTCATATGGTAGCCTAGTGTTGGGGTGCTTCTAATTATTGAGCTGTTCTTTCCCATTATTTAATGCTAGACAGTGGAAGGTATCTTTGGTCGTTGTCTGAGTTATGTATGTGGCAAGTCAGAGCCTGTACAACATCGACGAAGCTAGTTAGCCTGTAACCCTTGTACATATTTTCCTTTGCGAGTGTAGCAGTATACAGGTGAAGGGCTTTTGCCTACACTTACCTGTATGCTTGCTGCCTCATTTTGTTGACCTTTGTGGAGCGCCAGGGTAAGACCAGACACTTGAGATCTGGACTTTCCAAGAGAGCCTCCAGGTCACTTAACGTAACATAAGGGAAATCTGTTCAAGGGGAGACAGTAGGCTACGAGCATGCTTGCGCTCTGCCTAGTTTCCTAGTACCTTTTATGCCACTGCTAGACTTTATTAGTGAGAAAGACAGCATTGTGTTTATTAACTTTAATTGTGTATGCTTTAGGAATTATTCACGCCTAACTTTAGCCTAGGTTGATGCATAGTGCACAACCCAGTTTGGCTGTTACGTTGGCTAAGGAAATACTGTTTTGAGTGGCGATTATTAGTGCTGTCACAGAGTTGTTGCACTCCCGTGTTATATATATGTATTCTACTTTTTGGTGTATTTAAGATACACGCTTTGGTGTCCTGCCCCTGCATTATTTCTGTTCTATATTAACAAGCATCTTAGAGCATCAGACGTTTTCAGAAGATTATTTATCTGATTGCTGTAGGACTAGACTTCCAGTGTTTACATAGAGCATTGTAGAGTTTAGTGTTGAGTACAGACTCACACTAAAGTTAACGTAAGCATATACTCCATTATTAAATCTTGTTATAGTTTATTCATGCATTGTTATTACTTAAGAGCATTTTATTAACGTAAAGTACTCCTGTTGTGAGTAGGCTTTGCCGTCATCGGAAAGCCTTTGTAGAAGTGCACTAAAGCCCAGTTAATTGATACCCCGTTATCCAGTAGATTAACTCTGGAGGGTTTTAATTGTTTTGTTCACCGGCGTAATAGTTCGCGGGTGTGGAATTAGCGTACCGTTGTTGCAGATATAGCCTATCATCTAGTCCATTCCTAAGTGCCCTTGTTTATTTCGTAGTGCCGGTCATAACAAATGGCGACCTTAGACCAGAATATAGTGAACTGAATATTGCATTTTTTTTTTGGAGAAATCTTATTGCCATTTGGGGTTTAATGTATTTCTCGCATTGTTGGCAGCAGACATTGTTTTGAGGACATAGAGAACTTGTTAGAGTTATTGGTGACCTAGTATTGCACTCAAGAACATCTTCGAATATTTTTTGGTGAATAAAGCTACGCGAAAGTTTGGCTACTTTTGTCTTGACTGAGAATTTTTTTGTTGATTCCATCATGTCACTGGACGGGTCTGAGCATAGTGAGGGCACAGTGCGGGAGGCAGGCGAGGAGGTGGAGAAGGTGGAGTTGTTTAACGGCATTCGGGTGGTGAACAATGAGGAGGATGCTCGGAGATTTTTGGAGGATCCTGTGTCAGCGGATCGTGTGTCGGGGCTAGACCGGTACGGACTGCAGTGTGTGGCCACGGTATTAGGGTTTCCCGGTACTAGCGGTTTGTCGAGAGGTGAGCTGGTTACCTGTGTGCTCGGGGGGGTGCATGGGGCTTCGGGTGGAGCGGGAACTGGGGCACCTTCGGCCCAGCCCCCATTCCACTCGACTCCTATCATGGCGCCCCCTCGGGTTCCGGAGCCGGGTACGTTCCCGCAGGCCGATGCCCGCTGGCGGTTGGGTATGCCTCTAGGTGATTCACGGGGTGGGTCCCCAATAGTAGCACCCCCTCCTCAGGGTTTGTCTTTCGAGAAATCTGTTTCAGCTCGAGCTCACCAAACTTCAGCAGCAGGAGCGACAGGCTACGCATGAGGCTGAACTCGAGCAGCAGCGAAAGCAGGAGCGACAGGCTGAGCTTGAGCAGCGGAAGTATGAAGCTGAGCTCGAACAGCGTGAGCGAGAGTCTGAGCACAAGTTTGAGTCTGAAAGGTATCGTGCCGATGTTGACCTAGAGAAAACTCGTGTACAGGTGACGAGGAACCAGGTCGTCCAGGGGGGTCGAGCCCATGACCAGTCCCTGTCGCATCTACTTAAGTTGGTTCCAGTGTTTGATGAGTTAGGAGTTACAGAATTTGTTCTCCGGTTCGAGAAAAAGTGCCAGGAGCACCAATGGCCCGAGGAGAAGTGGGCAGCCCTTGTTTCTTCACGATTGACGGGGAAAGCACTCAAGGCGTACGATGCTTTGCCCCTAGATTCCTGTGTGAATTATGAGTTGTTGAAAGAGGCTGTTCTGAGGGCGTATGAGCTACAGCCAGAGACCTATAGGCTGAAGTTTAGGGCGGTTCCAAAAAGAAAGGAGAGTACTTTCCAGGAACACGTTAGAGAGCTGTCAGATGCATTTGAAAATTGGTTAAGGTCGGCGAAGGCAACTACTTTTGATTCAGTAAAACAGTTTGTGTTGCTGGAACAATTTTTGAAATGTACTGGCAGTGACTTGACTCTTAACCTGCAAGAAAAGCAACCAAAAACTCTGCAGAAGGCGGCTGAGCTGGCTGACCTTAGGGTGTCATTGATTCGTGGGTGCGGGTCTGCACAGAGAGCTGAGGCAGGTAACCAGGGGCGTACCACTCCACCCCCCCGAATTAATGAACCAACTAATTATCCATCTAAGAGTACTGTTGCCAATTATGAACCCAAGTCGAAACCCTTCCCGTTTAAGAAAGGCCAGGGCTCTTCCTCACCTCAGAGGAAGTCCAAGAGTGAAGTCGAGTGTATCAAGTGTCATGAGAAGGGGCATATTGCGCGCTCATGTCCGAGCGCACCGCCTACAGCAGTGGTGTCACTAGCGAGCAACATTGGCGTGTCTTTGAGGTCTTCCGCGTTTGCCCGGGGTAAACAGTCGGTTGCGAAGTCATCGCCGGTGCAGAAGCAGCAGGAGGGCTCGTCACCCGTCCGTGATGTTTTTTGTGGTCATAGTGGGCACGGCACTGTGAGGTGGGCTGGTGTGAAGCATAGGCTTGAGTTGCTGCGTGATACAGGCACTTCCCAGACACTGATTCAGAATTTCACTGGCTAGCCTATTAACGCGGGTCGGGTTGTGGTGGTTCAAGGTATGAATGCTACGCGGTCTTACCCGCTGGTCAGAGTAGAGCTTGAGGTGGACGGTGTGACACGGGAGTTGGATGTGGGTGTGGTGGAGAAATTGCCAGTTGAGGTGGTCGACCTCCTTCTCGGCAATGACTTTGCGGTGCCCACTTCCGAGGTTCCACCCTTAATCGTTGCCGAGAGGGCGGCCGACACGAGTAGGGAGGGGCAAGAGGGGCTCGAGAGATCACAGTCCGCTCAGGTGTCACAGCTAGTACCCAAGTTCCAGACCAGCGGAGGAAGGGTCGGAAGGAGAAAGTCGAGGCTGGTGGTCGGCTTGAGAGTTTGGACCCAGCGACACTCCTTGGTGACTCGGTACTTGCACCCATTATGAGCTCCGGAGATGCCCCTGAACCTGTCCCCCCTAGTGACATGGTAGGGCGTGATGGCACTCCGCGACAGAGTAGTTCGCAGGGACAACTAGAAGATCTTAGTCTTGAGAGTTGTGGGAACGGGGCTATTGAACTCGAGGACGGGGAAGCATGTCATGTGAACCTGTTAAAGGAGTTTGTGAGGCAACCACCTGAGCAGCCTACTGTCCCTGTGTTGGTCTGCAGCGGCCAAGGTGGAGAAGGAGAGGGGGGCAGTGGGGCACAGGTGGAGGAGTTGGGATTGTCATGTCTCGGCGGAGCAGTGGGCGGGGGATACGAGTCAGGTGGCTGTGGAAGCGCTTGAGCACTTGCCTGAGCAGCAGTGTGCAGCGCTCCAGCACCTGCTCGGTCCATACTCCACTGTTTGTGTCGAGCACCCAGGCCTCACAACTCATGCGGTGCACGATGTTCCGCTGGCAGGTCACTTGAATGTTAGTAAACCGTTGGCCTCATTGTTTCAGTGGTTCAAGGTGGGCGACGAGACTTTGGCATGGTTGTCAGGTCAGGGTCGACCCATGGCTGCTAAGGGTGGTGGTCAGAATCAGGACATTGAGCAGATTGGTGAGGTTGGCTGTGGAGTGGATGCGCCCGGCCGTTGCATAGCCTCCCAATGCTGCCCTAGTAAAATGCAACAGCCCTACCATAGACCGACTGTATCTGGCCATGTCGCTGAAGGCGGTGATGCTGCGCAGGCAGATGTAGTTGCAAGGAATGCGGGGGTGCGCATGTACGGTATCAGTGGGGAAGCCTTAGCAATTATGAACTATGGGAGTGACTGCACAGGTGGTACAGATTGTCCCTCTCATGACCTGGCGGTTCTAGCACAAAGGTGGAGAAAGAGGGAGACTATAGTTTAGAAACTACGGTCTCGGCTGGGTTGTGGGAGGGCACTAGGCATGTTGTTCTTCGAGATAAGTTGCAACCTCTTGTTCCTGAGCGCCAAGAGAAGTTGTTTACAAGGCTGTGGCAGTACGTCCGCATGTTTGTTGCTTCTCCAGGCCTGATGTACGGGGTAGAATCCGACATGGAGGCTGGAGACAGTGCAAGGCTCAAGGTAACTCCCTACCGTATAAATCCTGCTCAACAGCCTGTCGTGAAAGCAGAGCTCGACTACATGTTGGAAAAGGGTCTGAGGGATAAGGGATATCGTGAGTGGTCGTTGCCAGTAACTTTGCAACCTGAGTTAAGTGGCAAGATCCGTGTTTGTGTTGATTGCAAGAGTGTGGAAGCATTATCCTTGACAGACGCCTATCCATTACCCAGAGTTGACGACCCCATAGACCGCATCGGGGCTGCCTCGTTTATCACTAAGGTGGAAATAGTGAAAGGTTATTGGCAGGTCCTGTTGCCGGAGAGAGCGAAGAGAAGTGCCAGTCTTGTGATGAACTGGGCAGTTTATCAGTGTCAGGTGTTGTTTTGCTGCCAGAACACAAGTTGGATGTGTGGCATGTTAAGGGCACTGATAATGTTCTGGCTGATTGTTTGTCACGGGAGAGTATGTCTTGGGGAGAACCCTCGCCATTCAGTCAGTGTTTGTTTGAGAGAAGAGAAAAATTAGGCTTGCCCCTGTAGTACAACGCCGCCAAAAACACTATTAAAACATATAAAAACCTCACATAAAAACTCTTTCTTTTTGATAGTATATAAGTGCAGTATATCACAGCAAGAATCTAAGACACTCTGAGTTGTTGTCTTAGTAGGCTAGGCTTGGTGAAGCTTGCTCGTTGAGCGTGATATAATTATTATGATGCTATTTTTGGGGGGAAGTGTTGTGCAGATTTTGTTTTATAATGCAGTGTTTTATGTTTGTGATTGTGCCTTGTTTTCACAACTTGGGTGAGTAGCTGGGTGGAGCGGGGTTGATGGGCATTCTGTCCGGTCAGATGTGGAGTTCACCTGAGGCTGAAACATCCCACATCTTGGGCGGGGTGGTACGCTGGCCAGCTTGCCAGAATGCACTCGTAACTCGCTAGCGCTCGCCAGGGCAGTGAAATGGGCTACAATAATCGTAGAACGATGTTCTTTCTTTCATAGAGTACATGTTGTCACAGACAGATCAGTGGTGATCTTTATTCTTGTCTGTGACACTTGGAAGTAGTTTATATCATTGATAGAATATAAGATGCATTGTGTGAAGTTGTAAGGAGAAAGAGAGCGAGCAGTGAGGTGGTAATATGTGCGTGTGTATGTACGTGTGCCTCCCTCGCTCGGAGGAGTTTCCCACGCTCCTGATTGGCCGGCGGGCCTGCCGCGTCATATGACGCCTGCTCCTCATGACGTAGTCGTCTGTCACTGGGTGCTAGTGCCTTTGTTAGTGCTGGGGGGCTCCTGCCCGCGTTTTTCCTGCAGAGCTTGGCATAGCGTGCTTGGTCCTACATGTCCTTTGCAATCTGTCCCCCCATATAACCCCCTATACTACTATTTCTCTCTCTGAACTTCTTCTTTTTCATACATCTCATCTTTATTCAATTACTTATCCCTCTGGTTCTGCATACGACTTCCATAGTCGGCCAGTCGTATTACCAGCACCAGTTCTCCATATATGTTTGCACTAGCTTTATGGATTATTAGAGTCATAGTCATATGGTAGCCTAGTGTTGGGGTGCTTCTAATTATTGAGCTGTTCTTTCCCATTATTTAATGCTAGACAGTGGAAGGTATCTTTGGTCGTTGTCTGAGTTATGTATGTGGCAAGTCAGAGCCTGTACAACATCGACGAAGCTAGTTAGCCTGTAACCCTTGTGCATATTTTCCTTTGCGAGTGTAGCAGTATACAGGTGAAGGGCTTTTGCCTACACTTACCTGTATGCTTGCTGCCTCATTTTGTTGACCTTTGTGGAGCGTCAAGGTAAGACCAGATACTTGAGATCTGGACTTACCAAGAGAGCCTCCAAGTCACTTAACGTAACATAAGGGAAATCTGTTCAAGTGGAGACAGTAGGCTACGAGCATGCTTGCGCTCTGCCTAGTTTCCTAGTACCTTTTATGCCACTGCTAGACTTTATTAGTGAGAAAGACAGCATTGTGTTTATTAACTTTAATTGTGTATGCTTTAGGAATTATTCACGCCTTATTTTAGCCTAGGTTGATGCATAGTGCACAACCCAGTTTGGCTGTTACGTTGGCTAAGGAAATACTGTTTTGAGTGGCGATTATTAGTGCTGTCACAGAGTTGTTGCACTCCCGTGTTATATATATGTATCCTACTTTTTGGTGTATTTAAGATACACGCTTTGGTGTCCTGCCCCTGCATTATTTCTGTTCTATATTAACGAGCATCTTAGAGCATCAGACGTTTTCAGAAGATTCTTTATCTAATTGCTGTAGGACTAGACTTCCAGTGTTTTCATAGAGCATTGTAGAGTTTAGTGTTGAGTACAGACTCACACTAAAGTTAACGTAAGCATATACTCCTTTTTTAAATCTTGTTATAGTTTATTCAAGCATTGTTATTACTTAAGAGCATTTTATTAACGTAAAGTACTCCTGTTGTGAGTAGGCTTTGCCGTCATCGGAAAGCCTTTGTAGAAGTGCACTAAAACCCAGTTAATTGATACCCCGTTATCCAGTAGATTAACTCTGGAGGGTTTTAAGTGTTTTGTTCACCGGCGTAATAGTTCGAGGGTTTGGAATTAGAATACCGTTGGTGCAGATATAGCCTATCATCTAGTCCATTCTTAAGTGCCCTTGTTTATTTCGTAGTGCCGGTCGTAACAACTATCATAATTTATACTAACTATTTACTTACTATATATTAGATTTAATATACCGAATTATATAACTCATTTGGGATGGGGTTTTTTTGCTCTTAGAATCCCAAGCTAAATGGGATACACATTAGCAACACTTAAAGGATTCTGTCCCCAGTTTGAAACTAATAATAACTAGTTGATTCAATAATAACATTTGGGTCAACGTGAGGATGGTAAAGTATAATGAGGCCTTTCCTCAGCTTACTGAAACTGAAAAGTCTTAGCCAAATCTCAAGTATAGAAGTATTACAGGACTGAAATAGTTATAAGAGGTATGCTGGTAACTTTAAGGCTTATGTAAGACATATTTCCTAATTTAGATGGATATTAGCTTAGACTTGCCAGAAAATAATATAAAAGGCCTTGACGTTGTACTGAAGTTTTTAATTTTAGTTGTTTTAAACCCTTTATTATTTGTTTTTATCAGGTTAAATTACAATAATCTGTAATGTGTAATAATAGCTTGAATATAAAATACTGTATGGTGTATTCATACTTAATGGTTTATCCCGTTCAGTTTACCAGGAGCCACACTCTCATATAATATTGGCTCTTCTTAGAGATGATATTATCAGGTTTAGTAAGGGGCTATTATAAGAGAAGGCAAAGAATACTTTTACTGTATTGTACCCATCGATTGTACAGGTGTTTCGTAAGCTGCATAAAATCGACTACTGACAGCCATAATACAGTATAATGAATATATGTGTATTAGTTTACTGAAAATTATAAATATAGGATAGTGTTCACCCTTCCCTTCCCACACTGAAACTATGACCGGGGCAGGAGAGAGTTGGGCCCAAGGACTGGCTGAATTGTGATGTACCACACGCTTAAAGGTCAAGAGAGGGGGAGATAGAGAACGTGAGTGTGTGAGATAGATAGATATATAGATAGGTAGATAGATAGAGAGAGAGAGAGAGAGAGAGAGAGAAGGGTGGGGAGGAGGGGCTACAAATGAAGTAGATAATTAACCCGAGAACGGCGAGGAGACTCTTAAGAGGTTTAACTGGGCGAAGGCGACAGGAATCTTAAGATCGAAGGCCTAAAAAAATACTTTTAAAATACTCCCAAATCACTCAAAACAAAGGAATATGTGATTAAAGTGAGATAATTCCCCTCCATACCTCCTATCACTCCTCCACATGTGTCAAACCCCCCCTCTCTTCCTCCCCCCCCCCCCCCTTCAATTATCACCTATTTTTAATTTTTTGTCCCTTGTTTATCGGTTTATTTACCGTGCCAATATATCCCACCCGGTTTCAAGGTCATCAGGGACGCACAGAGAGAGTTTGGGAAGAGAAAGACCGCATAAGAGAGAGATCAGTCTGCCTTCAGGCCTCGAAGAGGGAGGGTGTATGGCTCATGTGCCTCTCACATCATGACTGGAGGGTCAGCAATAATTTGTCTTTTTCACCCCCACAATACTATTCCCACTTGTTTTATTGCTCTTACATGTTAATATCTTCATATTAAACGTAAAATAGGTGCATCCATATAAGCAATAACGATATTTATCAGATAATGTCAATTTTAGGCGGGAATGAAACAAAATATACTCGCTTGGCACACACTTCTAAAACCCAATGGAGCGCTGTTCTCGGGTTAAGCCATTGACCTTAAATGCGTACAATTTTAAGATAACTATATTTGGTGCAACTATATACTTGGGGGGTTTATATTTGATTGAGTTTTGTGCAATATTAGTTTTGTGGGGCACCTTCTCTCTGCTTAGCATTGTGGCTCAATTTGTTATTGGGAGGAAGAATCGGTTTAAATAGTGTTTACACTACCGGCTCGGTAGTGTAGTGGATAATGTCTCGGGCTCCCACTGCGGGTGTCTCGAGTTTAATCCAACGCTTAGGCATGAAAGTTTTTTGCTGACACTGGTAGCTGGTACCGATCTCTTCCTCAACCCCTTCTGTACCAGCGACAGCAGGGAGCCGTCAGTAATGTACTTTCCTTGTAACTGCCAGTATCAGGCAGTGCCTGGTACTACGACCGTTTGAGCACTGCTCTCGAGTTAGCAACACTTCTCAGCTTATATCCAACCTCTGCAGGCTGTGAGAGCTAGTATTCCTTCATCTTTTGAGGTAGGAGGTTGTTCTATCTTGCCATTTTGGCCACATTGCTTGGGACTGGGGGAGACTTTTTATTGTATCCTCCAGTACAGTAGGGGTTAAACACTTTCCTCACCTCCTCCACTTCCTCCATACATTCCAGGTCAAACCTACGTAGTCGTCTTTCTACTGCTCTCCTGACTCTTTCTTAATTTTCCTCCTCCTGCAACCTCTCCACCCTCCTCGTCATTCCACCTTCCTCTCGCCTCACTCCAGCTCTCCCCACCCACTTCTTTTGTATACTGATTTTAGCTACTACTACATAATGGTCAGACAGAACCCCTCCAATATCCCTATACACCCTAGCATCCAGCACAGGTTTCTTCATTCGTTCATCCTCACATATATAATCGATCAGTGCCTTGCATTCCACTACTGTCTCATCCTTCTTCCTCCACACCACTTTCCATGTGTACTGGTCTATCATTCTGTGTCGGAAGAAGGTGTTGGCTATCCGCAGCCTCCTCCCCACACATACTGTACTTCCACAAGTGTCCTACAATTCCCATTCACCTCTGATGGTACACTCCTCCCACCACTCCATCAACTTTCTTATCACCCACTTTCCCATTCATATCCCCGATCAGAAATATTCTTTCGCTCTTGCCAAACTTATCCAGGCACGCCTCCAAATTCACCCAGAACTTCTCTTTCTCTCTTACAGTGTTATCCTCTGTCGGAGTATATATACTTATCGTATAATTCCGTTCCGCTCTGGAGCGGGCAATTATCAATAACTAGCGCGATTAAATCGATAACATCTAGAGTAGCACCTTACTCTCTCTACTAGGTACGTTGTACACAGTTTTGAGGCTACTATTTTGATATCCACACACACAACCACCTAAGTTTGTATTCCTACTTTCATTCTCACCTATACAATCCTTGAACACACAGACCCATAGCTTCTTACAGGCTCCTTCCATCTGTTACTTACAAACAAAGACGCACCTTTTTTTCGCTGCTCCCTCACTCACTCCACCACTCACCCATTCCACACTCCCACATCTGTACTCCTCCATTTGGTCTCAGTCATTCCACATACATCCAGCCTGGATTCACTAACACTTCCTATTTTAAGTGACACATACAAATACATAATAAAGGAGATTATTAACTAGGAGTATAATATAAATTGGATTTTAACTCGGCAAAAGGTGTCACACTATTTTACACATCTCTTCACATTCCCTGACAGTCAGTGTTAATATGAAGACCATTTCAATAACTTTTTGGGTGTAAAAGCGAAGCGTTTGTGAATTACCTTATTAAAAGACTACAAGTTACATATACATTATATCTGGTTGTTCCCAGACACGCCATATACAGTATATGCTGTATAATGTTGAGTCTTTCAGTTGTCTATGTCCCATTTAAACCTTCTATTCTCGCTAGTGTTATATTGTTTAATTTACCGATAGTTTAAAGATGATTTTTACGGGTAACAAAATGACTTGTTTCATTTTACCCTTTTCATTACCTCACGTCCTTTCTACGCAGTATATAATCATCTAGTGTTAGAAACTAAAATGAGAAAGAAGAACTGTTACTAAAAGTGCTACCATCCGGTATATGGGTCGCCCACCTTACTGTCAAAGTTGAGTGACAGTGAATAGATGGCAAACTGATCATTAACAGATGTAATAATTGCATATAGTTGATTATTTTTGTATATGAATTTTTTTCTGACGAGCTATTCATGTTCCCTTCCCTCTGATTGATAGATTATTTATACCTTGACAAATATTGACAATTGTATTAATACCCTCCGCTTAGCAACATCTACGGATATTACTAACCGTACATGGTAAACATAGGGAATTAAAGATATCAATAGGGATTAAAGTCTGGGTTACCGACTAAAGTGGAATGTGTAAATTAACCCTTAACTGGCGGCGTGCAACATAAGTCGAGTGAAATAAATTTGGACTATGTGGCGGCGCGCGACATAGGTCGTGTGGCAATTTCAACACGTAATGTTGCTGAGAGAGAGAGACAAGTGGTGGCAGGAGAGTAGCGAGCGTATGACTGCTCCAGACCACCGCGGTGGACCAACTAACATGAATCCCACCCTCCTCCACCCTCTCACACTCGCTACATAGTGAATTGTATGGGGAAAGTACCGAATTACATGGTTTTTGCACTCATGTTGCGCGGTTGTTGCAAGAATACTAGCGGTCATACAAGGATCGTTGTGGTGTCATTAGGAAGCTCTGTTTATGCCCTTTCAGGGATAGATACTTGTTTTATGCTCTGGGTCTTATTTAGACATGAAAATGATCACGTAAGCAGCCCTATTTTGGGTAAAAACACCCCGCTGGTGGCTACATATTATTTACCGCCTAGGCCGCTCTTTAGGTGTTAACAAGGGATATTGTTTTGATTTATAATTAAGGCTTGTTATAATATGATTGATGAATCACTTAAATTTGGTCAAGATTGTACTTTTTATGGATAGGGTTTGTCTGCTTGAGAAATTGCGACAAATTATTTTATTGACGACAACACTGAAAAGCTGTTCAATTAATAAACATAATAGTAATTTAATTATTATTTGAATCTTAAGTATTGTTCCCCACATATTGTCTGTTCCTCTCCATGATTTTGTACATGGGTATACTGTATAATAGGCATGATTGAAGTACGAGTGTATTTTCTTGTGCAGTGGTTAGCTCATCTGACTAGTCAACCGATAATTAATAGATACCACACACCCACCGCTCAACCACCTTAGGGGGTTCTTTTCCCCTGCACAGCTTCTTGCTCTGTACAGGGGCATAGTGCGCCCTTGTATTGAGTATTGTTCACATGTGTGGGGAGGTTCCTCTCACACCGCTCTCCTAGACAAAGTTGAAAGGAAGGCCTTTCGTATCATTAACTCCCGTCCACTCACCAACTCTCTGCAAACTCTCTCTCTCCGCCGCAATGTTGCATCTCTCTCGCTATTCTATCGCTACTATAATAATCAGTGTTCCTCAGAGCTATCCCAGTGCATACCACCTCCTTTACGTAGGGCACGTGGTACCCGTCTTGCAACTCAATCCCACCCCTACTCTGTGCAACTCTCCAACCCAAGAGTGAAACGGTACTCTCAAACTTTCTTCTACTCAACAGCTGAGCTCTGGAACTCTCTCCCAGAATCAATCTTTCCCTCTTCCTATGACTTAAATTGCTTCAAACTCTGTGTGTCCAGGCATTTTGGCTCGAACGTCTCTTGATTTTGGCCCTGTCACTCTTTCAACTATGGGGGAGGCACTCGCTATAGGCAGTTATGTCTTTTGCCTCCCTCAATCACATAAAAAAAAAAAAAAAAAAAAAAAAAAAACAATTCATTCATAATAATTTTACATACATACATAAGATTTTGGCAAAGAGCAGAACTTCTGTGGGCAACTGTACATTTGATATAATCGTTCAATATTTGGAGAGTAATTATATAATATTTCAATACATCATAAGTAATTACCACCCTCAACTAGTTAACAGATTCCCCCCATACTGCAAAGTGGAGACCACACTAACGTTAACTGAAACCCCTTTGCATTAATCAAATCTCAATTACATACAACATTTTTACCCGACTGGAGTAATTATACAAATTGTTTGAAGTCTTAATTAATGCTTCGGGGCAGATCTCGTGTTGGGCTAGCAATTAAAACGCCATAAAAATAAACCCTCATTTACCTACAATGTAATTTAACTCAATATTTGCGAGCATTCTGGTAATTTGTGAATGTGATCAACACTAGGATTGGTACGGTAGGGTAATATTAACAACAGTAGTGATTTATTCGGTGCTGAGCAAATGAAAACTGAATAAAAAGTCCCGGTTATACTACAAATATTGATGCTTCGTTTTAATCCGAGCATTTTTATAGTGAGGCCCCTCACATTAGTTTATAATATGTTATATAATATTATACTGTATATGTAACGGTGAAGGTCCATGACAAAACAGGATATAGGTTTACAGGAGTGAGGTAAAGGTTAACAAGAGGGTAAATGTCAGGTGAGTTTGTGGACTTTTATATTTTCTTACTTCAAGAATATTCCGATTTTGTAGAATAATAGTTGTTTCTGTAATTTAAATGCCACGTTATTTATAAGAGTGTTTTTTCATTCGTGCATAAATTCCATTAAGACAGGAGAATATAGGCCAAAAATCTTGATCACTAACCTTTATAACTCATAAACGATTGGAGAAATTGATCTAATATTATATATATTTAGAGTCACCCAGTGAATTGGTTAAACAATTTACATCCCATTTACTCTAGCCCTTTTTTAGTTACAAAGACCAGGGGTCACGACATCTGGGTTACCTATAATGAATGGACTATAGTCATGTGTTTATTAAGTTGCAAGTGATTAGAAACAAGTTATTTTATTTTATATATGTCTTTGTTCGTCCAAATGAGGTACCGCACACACATACACACACACACACGGTCAGTTAGGTATACAGAATCAGAATCAGAATATTTATTTTTCCATTTTACAATGGTTCTTCACATAAAACATTAAAAAATATTAAATTACATTCATTATATATATACATATTTACAATAAGAAACATCTCTAGTATGTTACTATGGACAGTCTTCAATATCTATAAAAAAGTGACAGTTACAGTATTACATTTTTTGTTTATAGATCCATTTCATGTTTCAGAATATAATCTTTTAATATATGCTTAAACGAGTTTAGGTTATTTGTGTCCTTTACTGATTTCGGCAGCATATTCCATATTTTAGGACCTGCTACCAAAAGCGATCGTTCACCATAAAAGGTGTTTGTTCTCTGTACATATAGATGGTTTTGCTGTCTTGTGTTACTATTTATGATTTCATTAACAATAGGAAAGTGTATTAACCAGTTTGGAAATAGCTTATGCATTTCTTTATACACCGCAATAGCTGTATCATATATTTATTTTTGATTTAGTTTTAGCCACTCTAATTCCATTATTATCGGAGTTACATGGTCGTATTTTTTTGCTCCACCCACTGCTACCTATGCAGCAAAATTCTGCATTTTTTGTACAGTATTTAATTTAGTGCAATTAGTTGAACCCCATATCATTATGCAATAATTTATCAAACTTAAAATTAGCGATTGAATCACAATGACCCTAGTAGCTTTGTCAAAATTACCTTTTATACGATTCACATACATCAACGTTCCCATGACTTTCTTGTTCAGTTCACTTGTGTGTTTGTTGAAAAGCATGTTACAATCTATATGTAGACCTAAATTTGTTGCATGTGTACAAGGTATAATTTTATGATCATCGAGTTGTATACATACATTTGAGGGTATTTGGGATAAAAGCTGTCTAGTGCCAAGGAAACTGCATTGAGTTTTATTTGCATTCAACATAAGACCATTTCTCTGGAAATATTGTTTCACTATATTGAGTGTATTTTCTGTTTTGCTAATTACATTAGTTAGTTCATCCAGAGTGCCTGAGTGAAGTATCTGTGTATCATCAGCATACTGAATGAGCAAACAATCTTTAACATAGTTTAGTAAATCATTGACAAATATAATAAATAGAATGGGTCCTAGAATAGAGCCTTGAGGCACTCCATATGTTACATGTAATGTAGATGAGACTGTATCACCCAACTGCACAGCCTGTGTCCTATCGGTCAAGTAATTCATAAGCCAGAATGAGTCAATATTTATTTTTTTACATTTTTCTAACAATATTTGATGACTGACACTGTCGAAAGCTTTAGACAAATCAAGCAGTGTCAGTGAAGACACTTTTTTGTTATCCATATTAGTATATTTTATTATTTAATAAAGTGAGGGCTGTTTCCGTTGATAAATTTGGCCGAAAACCATGTTGACTTATAGAAAGCAGATTGTTGTTTTCCAAGTGCGACATATACTGATTTGTGGCGACTTTCTCTAAAACTTTTGATAATATTGGGAGAAGTGAAATGGGTCGATAATTACCAACACAATCTTTGTCTCCATTTATATATATTGGTTTAATTATAGCATGCTTCCACATTTTCGGGAACTTACCAGTTACTATCGAGGTGTTTATTATACAGGTTAAGTAAGATATTGTAAAATACAATGCATCTTTTAACATCTGAAGAGAAATCCCATCAGAACCACAATCTTTCGTGTCTTTAAGCTGCTTAAATGTTAGAATTATAGTATTTGTGTCAATTGGTTTTAGTCTAAAAAGATTGTTAGCAGTTGTAGAAGTCTCATATCGTTGGTCGGTATTCTCATCTGTGTCTAGTGTAATGTTATTTTGTGATTTCTCATACGATGATTTGCCTACATTTGCAAATAAATCGTTAAATTTGTCTACTTTTTCAATCGTGTTATCAAAGGATTGGAAACTTGAAGATTTCGTATTATTGGGAAGTATTTGTTTTATTAATTTCCAAGTTGATGCTGTATCACCTTTACAATTATTAAATTGGTCATGGTAAAATTTACTTTTTGTTCCTGCTATGAGAGATTTGACCCGTTTTTTCTCAGTTTTATACTTTGACTCTAGATCTCTGTTTTGTCTATCGTGTTTTAATGCAGCTTGTAGCTTATTCCTTTCGCTTATTGCGGTTTTAATGGTGTTGTGTATCCAAGGGGCATAGGGCCTTTTTATCTCCTTTGTAGTTATTGGGGCACATTTATCGAGACATTCTATAAATACAGTTGTAAATATTTCTACCTGTTTATCTACATCATCAGTATCCATTATCTTATTTAGTCTATCAGTTTCACCCATAATCAAGTCACCAAAATAATCTTTATCATAATTACTCATTTGTCTAAAAGTCTTAATTACGGGTTGACGTTTGGGTTTTCTAGCATTTACTTCCACCATGATTTTTTCGTGATCTCCAATTGAGTGTGATACAACATCTGCATAGTGTACTGTGTCAAGGTTATTAGTAATTATGACGTCTAATAGGGTGCTAGAGTGAGAAGTGATTCTTGTGGGTTTCTGAATAAGCTGATGGAGATGATTGGTAGTTATAATTTTACTAATCTTATTTGTACTAAAAAACAGGTCGTCGTTTAAGTCTCCTAAAAGAAAAAATGATTTTTTACGTAGACAAACAGACTTTAACACTTCTTGGATATAATCAAATGACGATACAGGAGCTTTGGAGTGACGATACATACAACCAATGAGAATTGTAGGTAACTTTCGAATGTGTACACTGAGCCAGATATCTTCTACTCCACTTTGTTGATCTATATTCATAATTATTTTACTAGTTTGTAAATTATCTCTTACATATATACACACCCATCCTCCCCTACCATTATCATTTCGGTATATACTATAGCCATTAATATTTACAAAACTGTCTGGGATATTAGAAGAAAGCCATGTTTCACTAACACAGAGAATGTCCAAGTTTCGTCCATTGATCATCAATAATATTTCATCAAAATTTGCTAAGAGTGACTGAGCATTCAAATGTTCTATGGTTAAGTGATCCATGTGTTTTGGTAAAGTTCTTCCGGCAGTTTCTTCATGGCCTAGTTCCTATTTGCTATAATGATTACATAATCGTCTTTTGTGACCTAGTTTGTTACATGAAGAGCATCTTAATTTATAGTCGTATCTACAGTTAGCTTGTCTGTGATTATACTCGCCACAATTGTAGCACCCTCTTTGTGTGGAATACGGTATTTGTGGTCTTTCTCTAGTACCATTTGATGAGTGATAGTCATTTCTATTGTGCCTATCAGTATAGTGTCCTTGATTTGTGGGTCCTTCTCTATGGTTATATTCATGCCTATGCCTATGTGGATAATCCTGCCATGCACTAACTTCATATCTATTATTTCTAGGCACCTGGTTACTCTCTTGTATTTGTGAGTCAGTGTTATGATAACTATAAGGGAGAGTAACACCATGCTTGGTTTCATTCCAGTTAGAACAGAGACTAAAATTAGAACATTGTGTTTGCATAACTTCTAATAACCTTATAACTCCAAGCCTGTTTAGTGTCATACCCTTGGTATTCCCTTTCTAGTAAAAGCAGAGTTCATCGATATCTCCAGTACCGAGTCTGAAAGCAAGTTCTGGTTTTATTATTCTTATATCATTTGCATTACTCCAATTTAGGATATGCTCATTTAGATCGTTTATTCTAGCGTGTAAAATATCTTGCTCCAGGCTAGGTACAATTTGACAAATGAATATTTGCATTGCTTCATTCTTATCTTTCAGTTATCTTATTAGGTAACCAATATTGTCTATTCCTACTTCAGGTGATTTGTCTTCCAATAAGTCATACAAACCACAGTAAATAATACATGTATCTGGTATCCAGCTTAGCTTCTCTGCTACCCAGCATTTCATTAAATCAACATTTGCATTTAGTATTGTTCTAACTGAGCATTTACTTTTGAGATCTGAAGTAAGTATTTCGCTGAAGTTGGTGTCTCCCAGGAGTAGAGTCCTATTTGTGCGCTGTGACGAACCTCCATTGTCAACGTTGCTCCTGTTTTCAGGGACGTCTCGGTCCCCTTGGTAGTGAACCTCCAACTCCGTGATTCGTTGATGTAGTCGCTCCATTGCCTCTTTACCACGGTCCTGTTGTCCTGATGAATTTTCTGTTGGTGGGTGTTGCTTTTCAGTCAGGATCCGTTATTCAATAGCAGAGACTCGACCTCCTACAGTAGTATAGTAAAGGTTAATGAGAGGATGGTGCCAGGTGAGATTTCTAACATTTTACATTATCTTAACTCAAGGAGGTTAGATTAATGGGGTGAAGTTATTTACAGGAAACTATCATATTTAAATTCAACAACACGAATATATTAGTACTGTGTTTATTACATTATGTAATCAGAAACAATTAAATATTGTCATAATATACTGTAGGTTACTTTTTAGAATCATGTGCGGTATGGTTTTTTTTTAGAACTAAGGTAATCGTTTTCTCACACATACACACACACACACACACACACACACACACACACACACACACACACACACATTATTTAACTTCTTAACTGCAGCTACTTTTCCAAATTAATTTTTTAAATAGTTATGGGGATATAATTTGAAGCTTTAATCTAACTAGCCACAAAATTCACTCCATCTAGCCGCAGTATTAATTCTATCTAACCACAGTATTTGAAGTAACAGGGTTGAGAAAGGCATGTAGGATTGCTACCATACAAGAAAATAGAAAGGACAGTAGAAGAAGCCAACAAGAGAAATGGGAACATACACAAGTTTCCCATGCTCTAGAGGAAAACGGAACAGAGGAGTGCCCGCTGACCTCAGGTCATTCCCGTTCCCTAAGAACCAGGAAATTAAGTCAGTCTCCCATACTAAAGACGGGAGAACTGGACCAATCACCAGCAAGCTTTCAAACCACCTCGACCTATCACCAGCCTTCATTCGACTAGCAGCCAGACTTGCAGTATAACAACAAATATTTATGCAAATTAGACATCAGAGACCGGAAAGTTATCGAAACAAGTGGGGATACTAGGACCTAGGACCCTCCTTCGGTTACTATCCCTCCATCTGTGCCTTTGTCTTTAATTTCCTTTCCGGCCGTTCCATAGGGGCGGTTGCGGACGGCCATTGTTCGCTGCCTCACCCTATAAACTCCGGTGTTCCTCAGGGCTCTGTCTTATCTCCTATTCTCTTTCTAATTTTTATAAATGATCTCCTCAACTGTACCTTCATGCCCATCCATTCATACGCAGACGACTCAACCTTACACTGCTCCCTTAGATTTTCAGAACGCCGCAGCCAGCAATCCCTCAACGACAAACGTAATGAAGCCATAGAACTCTTAAATTCTGGTCTAAATACTATATCCAATTGGGGCAGAGAAAACCTTCTTACCTTTAATGCTTCCAAAACCCAATTTCTCCATCTATCTACCCGTCAGGATCTCCCAGCGGACTATCCCTTATTCTTCAACAATACAAAAAGCATCCCTTCATCTTCTCTCAATATTCTTGGTGTCTCTTTTTCTTCCGCTCTCATTTGGAAGGACCATATTACCAGTCTTGCTAAGGCAGCCTCCCAGAAGCTGGGTGTGCTCAACCGCCTTAGGGGGTACTTTTCTCCTGCACAGCTTCGTGCTCTGTATAGGGGCATAGTGCGTCCTTGTATTGAGTATTGTTCACATGTGTGGGGAGGTTCCTCTCACACCGCTCTCCTAGACAAAGTTGAAAGGAAGGCCTTTCGTAACATTAACTCCCGTCCACTCGCCAACTCTCTGCAATCTCTTTCTCTCTGCTGCAATGTTGCATCTCTCTCGCTATTCTATCGCTTCTATAATAATCAGTGTTCCTCAGAGCTTTCCCAGTGTATACTACCTCCTTTACGTAGGGCACGTGGTACCCGTCTTGCAACTCAATCCCACCCCTACTCTGTGCAACTCTCCAACCCAAGAGTGAAACGTTACTCTCAAACTTTCTTCTACTCAACAGCGGAGCTCTGGAACTCTCTCCCAGAATCAGTCTTTCCCTCTTCCTATGACTTAAATTGCTTCAAACTCTGTGTGTCCAGGCATTTTGGCTTGCACGTCCCTTGATTTTGGCCCTGTCACTCTTTCCTTTCAACTATGGGACAGGCACGTGCTATAGGCAGTTCTGCCTTTTGCCTCCCTCAATCACATAGAAAAAAAATAAAAAAATAAAAAAATAAACAGTTCCGGATAACTATTAATAATCCGGGGAACATAGAAACTCACAGATATATTAATTTAGACAAGAATAACCCCTGATTATTGTAGAATCACTAAAAAAGTTACAATTATCTCTGACCTAGACCATGTAACCACAACAAGGGTTTTAAATAAAATACTTAAAATGACTATGTACAAACCTATAACCACCCTGTGTCTTTAGACTAAGTTTTACCTTCGGAAATTACATCACAACCATTCACTATGTCCTTCTAAAATTGAGTTACTATAAGTTAAACCTACAAAATAATTCGAACATAGTCTCACTGAAATTTAGAGAAAGTAAGCACTTCTACCACAGTAATATCATCAAGGCTGAAAAGCACATGGTATATAACTAAAGTAGAAACTGCCTCCCCTTCCCCCCTCGAGACTACAGCTGGACCTGCTGTTTTCCTCTGATGCTATGACCTTGGATTCCTGTTCGTGAGAGGCAGTTCCCGTTGACGTCCAGCCAGCCGAATTACGATCCACGTCGGCCAGACTTGTACTCGAACTACTACCCTCCCAAAACCTACCTTAAGTGTCTCTGAGTGTCTTACGTTGTATTGTGATTATTGATGTGAAGGTATGATAAAATATATGAGTATTCCAGTGCTAATTCTTACCTAGATCTGTGTCCAAGATCGATATTTATTGCGTTGTGTATTAATCCTTCAGAACGCATATTATGATTTGAGTGGATCTGTGCCCAAGATCTAAGTTTAATTTGTGGCTAACATCTTATCAATCATAAGTACGCATACGTTACATACTGGTGTTAACTGATATCTAGCAGAATATTTACAGATTTGTTCTTGTATATGTCCATTCTATTGTGTATGTATCAAGTCGAAGTATATAACGTGTATCTATTCCCTATTCAAATCCAACTTTTACCTAGAACCTATGCTCAATTTCATATTTATTTAAACTCAGACTCTAGTTCATCTATAAGAATTATTACTGATTAGAATCTTAATTTGAGTTTAATTACTTCAAGTATCCAATTTTCGCTCTGTGATCCTGTGCGTTAACTTGTTTATTTATGAATAACTTACTTGCTTATTCTGTTCTGAAATAGATAATTTCGATCCATCTTGTCTATGAATTCTAGCTTTGTATAGATCTATTATCTAATTATTTCACCATCTCGAATACGACGCCAATTCGTTCTGCATTCCTTATAATAATTTGTTAACTTGTTCAGAACTCCTTCATACTTATCAGGAATTTATATCCAAGTGCAACTTCGTCGTGTACGCCATTTTTTACTATTAGTATTATTATAACTATTAGTGCACGCTATTTTATTTTACGTTCCTTTACCTCCTGTAGTCAAAATATCAATTGATTCAGGTTAGGTTGTATTCAACATTTAATTCAGAGTCAGTAGATCTATATCATTAAATCTGAATTCCTCGTCCTGTGAGATTTTTTTTTTTTTTTTTTTTTTTTAAAGAGACAATGAACGGAGGAAGGAAAAACACTGATAAAGCAAAAAGGTCCATGTGCCTAAAGGCATCCTCCATTCATAAAAATTTTGTAACAACTGGATTTAAACTTTTGTAGAATGTAAGTTTGTGGAAAGCAACTCGAGGGAAGTGAATTCCAAAGAGTAGTAGTTCTAGGGATAAATGAATTTTGATAAGCAGAAGTTCTGCATTGTGGAGGAGAAAGTGTAAATTCATGGGCTCTCTCAGCTGCCCTAGTTCTACGGGGAAAGATGTGGAGAGGCGGCACAATTGAAGCAAGTTCCTCGGAACAATTGCTGTGAAAATATCTGTAGGATAATGCAAGGGATGCAACATTTCTTCGTATGGATAATGTAGGAAGGTCCTGTGTGTTTGCAGGGTTATTGATTAATCTAATAGCTTTATTTTGAATTTTGTCCAACTGCCTCAATGCAACCACTCCACTTCCACTCCACAGAGGTGAACAGTAATCCTTCTGAGAACGCACATGACTTTTATATATTACGGCCAACTGCTCGTCAGTGAAGAATTCTCAAACTCAGTACAGGAGTCCCAGTTTTTTAGAGGCATTCTTAGCAATGCTTCTAACATAATGTGTCCAGCTCAAGTTAGTAGTTAATGTTACACCGAGAATGTCAATACTAGGGGAAGTGGGAATATTTACATCATTAACAAATATATGGGAGTCAGTGAGATTCTGTCATTAGAACATTGAATGTACTTGTTTTTCTGTGCATTATAGGAAACTAGATTCTTTTGTCCCCATGCATTAATTCTAGAAAGGTCCTGGTTCATAGAAATTGCAGTGTTTATTTTTGAATTTATAAGATCGGGTTGGGTGAAGAATTGGTAAATGTGAAGGAACTGTGGAGTGTTGAGTCATCTGCGTAGGAATGTATTGGATAATGAGTGGTAGATATGAGATCATTGATATGAATGAGGAACAGAGTTGGGGCCAAAACTGATCCCTGGGGAACACCAGCATTTATTGAGTGAAATTGAGAATAAAGGCCATCTACCATTACACATATTTTTCTGTTATGAAGATAAGAAGAAATTAGTGGAACTAATGATGCAGGCCGTAGTGTGACATCTTCGACAATAAGGATTGATGCCAGACTCTATCAAATGCCTTTGATATATCCAGTGCTATTGTATGTGTTTCACCATGTTGGTCTGTAGCTTGGTTGATTTGATGCGTAAGAAGGCAAAGAATGTCTGCAGTTGATCGACATCGTCTAAAACCATATTGCCTATCACTGATTAATTTATTATTCTCAAGATGCTTAATTATGTGATTATTTAATATAATTTCAAAGACTTTACCAAGAGTGAAAGTTATAGCTATTGGTCTGTAGTTTGATGGATCTGAAGAGGCACCTTTTTTAGGAACTGGATGGATGTTTGCTTCTTTCCAGGGTACTGGGAAGCATGAGGTATGAGTACACAGACGGAAATGTTTTGCCAACACAGGAGCGAGCACCAAGGAGCAATTCTTAAGTACTATTGGAGGAATTTCATCTGGACTAGGAGCCTTATCTACTGAGAGATTCTGAAAAATAGTTTTGACATGTCAGGTGTGGATCTTAAGTGAGGGAATTTCGCATATACCAGTTAAGTAGTTATGTGTTCATAATATAATTTTCTCGCAATAAACTAGATACGTAATTAATTGTAAAAAACAATTCAGCTCCCTTCTACTTCTTAAAGTAAGTCATTCCTCCCATATTTTAGACAAATATCGCATGAACGCAATCACTATTTTCCACACCTCAGTCCAGCGGATGACCTGTTGACTTACCTTGTCAGACTTTTATACGCGCGCCCTCCTTTTATATTTCTTGGACGCATCTTGTCCCGCGTACTTGAACGATAACTATAGAAATCTTTGTGCGGTTAACCTTATTGCTTAGTAAACAGTTCCAGAGTTCATATTATCACTTCTTGAGATTATTAGAATACTTCACGGTAGATACTAACTCTCATACAGTATATATTATTATCAAGGGTTTATTCTATGTATATGTATGTCTATATATAATTGTATATTGCCACAGTAATACTATCCATTAGTTTATGTTCATTGGTATGTTATTCAGAGACCTTTGTGTGTTCTAAATGTATTTAATGATTTACTTACTATTCCTTATAATAGTTAAGTTAAGTTTTAGTTTACGTTTCAGGTCCAGATATATACGTGATTAATATACCAACTGTGTTATAACAAAGTATATCAGATTAATATACCAACTGTGTTATAACAAAGTATATCAGATTAATATACCAACTGTGTTATAACAAAGTATATCAGATTCTCTTGCTATTCCCAATTAGTAGCCAAGCGAAACTAATGATCTCCTTCTATGTAATTTAATATATCAGAGTATATAATTATCCATGTGTGTTTATTGTGTTTATTATCACCTGATTGAGTACATTTTTGTGAATAAGAACGTGTTCGATGAGTTCCTGTTGAACATATATTGAGTCTAATAGTCCATAGTTGGATTTGAGTAAAGACCATAACGAAGCTAAGTTGTATTACAACCTGGCATAACAGTATTTATTATTGTCAGCCATAATATTAATTATATGCAGCCACTATTCATTCTATTCAGCCATAATAATAATTATATCTAACCACACTATTCATAATAATAATAATTATATCTAACCACACTATTCATTCTATTCAGCCATAGTATTAATTATATCCAGCCGCAGTATTCATTCTATTGCGCCATAATATTAACTCTATTCAGTCACAACATTGAGTGTAAACTCAATGTTGTGGCTACAATATAAGTCTATGCATTTGCAATAGTGACTCTTTCCAAATGCAAATATCCATTTAACCAATGTATAGAAATATATCCATCCTGACACAATAGTCTGTGTGTGTACAGTTAGCTATGTTAGTTACATGTTTAGCTATATTAGTTTTATGATGCTAAGAAGTTTGCCCCATTATTTTGGCGATTGTATGACCTTTCGCCCAAGTGATTTGTCAATTTAATGACCTTTCGTGCCATAAAAGTGTTATTTTATTGCTGGGGAATGACAACGAACCTGCATTTAGGCCGGGTAATTTTTCTACCGAAACATTCACAATTGGATCTCGAAGGGGGTTTTGGGGGTATTATTTTTTAAGTTCGATGGATATCTTGGGAGGAAACTAATACAAGGAAATTTACCGTAAATTGATGTTTTACTTTCTAGACATCACACATATTATCAGCCAGGATTTTCGACGAACTATTTATATCTAATTCATATTAATGATTTACGTCAGCATAAAACATAATTATTTTATCAGCTGTCTCGTTGTTTGAATACATGGCAATATATGTCAGTCGTCCTGTCTGTCCAGCTATCATACCTTTCAGGTCTTCATTTTTGTCTGTCCGTGTACAGTCCAGCCTCGGTAACAAGTTTATCATCACCTTTATGGTTTTCGATTCAAGCAAGAAACGCTCTTAATGATTACAATTCTGCAATTAGAGGCGGATTTGCTTATGGACATTAATCCAAGATTGAATAAGTTGCATTGCCACCTAACTTAGTATACCTTCACGCTACGTAGCCGATACCATTCCATAAGAGCTCTGTAATATTACCAAAACTTACTCATCGAAAATTGGTGGGATAATCGCTCGTGTGACATAGCCTTAACACACTATCGATACTCAATGACACTTTACAGTAACACCAGACGATTTCATGTAGCTTTGGATGGACTTCTAGTAATCTTAGAAGTAAAATGTTATTATCAATTATCCCTACAGACCCTTTCTATGGTTAACACAATCATCTAATAGTATATATAATATTATCTAATGTCAAATAGTAGGCAGAACATAAGTAAAGTAAGCATCATGGTGGACCAACCTAGAATTTCTCTCTCTCTCTCTCTCTCTTCTCTCTTCCTCTCTCCTCTCGTCCTCTCTCTCTCTCTCTCTCTCTCTCTCTCTCTCTCTCTCTCTCATCATCTCAGGCATTCTCCCCATGATCGATGCACCTGACTAATTCTATGACAAGGCCTTCAGCACAAACAGACGACTAAATTGTTTGTGTCTGGAGGAAGAAGTTTAATTCATCAACCTCTGGGATAACTTCTATAACCACCCTACTCTGTTCAGCAAGGACGGGACTCATGTAAACTGTGACGCTTCTGCATAGTAACCACGTGTGGGCATGCGCGCGCGTCGGCTGCCCAGCCGTTTAGAAACCTGCTGGTGGTAGCCGGCCGGCAGGCTTTCCCTTATTATATATCCTACGACAATGTAACTAATGTCTGGGATATTCTTATGTTGTTTCACAGCTTGAAGCTGCCCTTATTCTTAACCAACGCATCTTAGTATATTTTATTCTCGATTGTTGATTGTTTCATTATAATATATAAGATGTAAGTCTAATGAGAGCGGGAAGAGACGAGCGGGAGAGAGAGACCGGCTTGGGACGTTGCTTCGCGCGGAGAGACCAGCTTGGGACGAGCCTGAAGCGCTGCCACATGCATTTGATTGCAACGTTAGGCGTAGTTTCGACTCACGCACGGGGTAGAGGATTTTGACCAGGCAACTGTGTTGAGTGTTGCCAAGCCTGGGATGTATGCTGCATGCCTAGGGGGGGGGGGGGGGTCCAGACAGATTCAAGACTCAGAGCTCACCTCATTGTCGTACCCTTCAGACCCCCTTGATATCTATCCCTCTCAACCCCACTTAGAAACGTTCTGTCTTACTTTGTATACCTTCTTTCCACTACTTCACCAATCTATTTAATTATCCCATCCCCTTGATAGACCTTATATCTATTATTGTATTAACGACGAGCTCTCAGATAACTAGATAGGATTTTGGGCCTTATGCAGGGATGTAATTGTTAATGAGACCTAGGAAGCTTTTTTGTTGTCTCATATTTGGTGGTTTCATGCTTGCTAGTGTGTTCTTGTGTCAGGTTAGCAGGGGCTAGACCGGAGGGGAGGCTTTTTGCGATCCTTTAAGTAAAGTCTGCTGGTGCGAGTCCCGTGGACCCGCACGACTTTACTAGGATACCCGTGGGAGTCTGGGGGCATTTTCTTGTCTGTGTCCCTGTGTGTCTAGCATTGTGTTGTGTGAGGGCCATTGCCTAGTCCACTCAGCACTGCGCTAGCACGTCTTGCTTTTGTTTTAGGGTCGCCAGGAGAGAGTCAGATACTTGCGATCTGAGTCTCTCAAGAGAGCACCCTTTCAATTAGAGTAATTTGGCGCACAGACCTGGGAACGTCCCTAGGCTAGAGCAGGTGGCTCAGCCCAGGTATCCGAAGCCTATATCCTTCCGGCTAGCCCTCTGCCACCTGGCAGATTAACAGCTAGGGGTTTATTATCTCTGTATGCTTGTTATTGTGCCACAGTTTACCGTTTTTGAGAGCATTGTGAGTCAGGGTGTGGCTTTGAGACTCTGTCCGAGCAGGCTTGCCTGACTAAGAGTGAGAAGCACACCTGTATGTGGTTATGTTGCGAGTTGCTGCCTTTATTTAATTACACCTATGCCATTATACACTGTATGTCCTATCACTAGTATTTATTCCTGCTTATGAGTTAAGAGTTCTCTAAATCCGTAACGTACTTTCTTTGCTAAGCATCAGATCTTACAGTAGCCGCATGCAGTTTAGAGACCCGCATCTTGTCTACCTGTACGATGTTTTGAGGACTGTTTGCTTTCACCTTCTTTCACGCAGGGGTGATTAGTTGTATTAATTAACGTAACGTTAAATGTATTTTCTTCTAGTTTGTTATTAAATTGTTTCTGCAATTTAATTCCGTTATCTATCTTTTCCTTGAAGCTTTAAGTCAACTTAATTGTGTGATCTTTTATATAGCCTGCTTGACTATCAGCAGTCTATAGTGCGTGCACCCTTTAACCGAGTCATAGGATACCTCGTTGTCCAGGCAGGACTTTTGACGGTTTAGGGTGGTATGTTGCCTGGGTTTATAGATAAGGGTTGGATCTAGCGTTTTCCGTTGTTGCTTGTTGCCGCATGCCTAGTCCAATAGAAAGAGCCCAGTGTTTATATATCCCAGGACGTAACAAATGGCGACCTTGCATAAGATTTACTGAACACAGGAATATAGTGGTCATTTGTTTTGAGATTTCTTATGATTAGAGGAATACAGTGGACATAGATTTTTTTTTTGGAGCAACCAATATAACACATTAAAGACTTTAAATAACATTAGTATATACATACATGCATAGGAGATAAGGCACATTCTATAACCGTGATAATTACTGCAGTACACAAACATGTCTAATACATCAGAACACAGTGATGGGTCAGGTCACGATACGGGCTCGGAGGGAGAAAGACCTGTGGAGTGGCTAGTCGATAGCGAGGAGGGTGCTAGAAGATTTTTAGAGGTGCCCCTTACCGCTGCCAGGGTGTTGAAGCTGAATAAGTATGGCTTAAATTGTGTGGCAGGTCTTCAGGGTCACCAGGGTTTAAGTGGCATGAGGAAAGATCAGCTGAGGACTTTGATATTGGGTTTAGAAGGGAGATACCTGGGTGGAGAGGCGACTGGAGGCCCCGGTCCCCAGCCCCCCCTCCACTCTACCCCCATATCAAACGTCAGGGTGCCTGAATTTAGTACATACCCCCAAGTTGATGGTCAATGGCAGCGTGGAATTCAATCACAGGGACCCTCTCCATTAAATGCACCTTCCCCTCCTCAAGGGTTGACTCCAGATTTGTTGTTTCGGCTTGAGATGGCCAAGGTTGAGGCCGCCGAAAGACAGGTTAGAGTTCAGGTTGAGGCTGCCGAGAGACAGGCTAGTGTGCAGGCTGAGGCTGCAGAGAGAACAGCTATACGAAAGGCTGAACTGCAGGCAGAGTCTACTAGGTATCGGGCTGACAGGGAGCTGGAGAGATCTCGAGTGGAGGTAACAGGGCGAAATATTGGGGGAGGTAACAGACATCGGGACCAATCATTGTCGCACCTGCTTAAACTAGTTCCTGTGTTCGATGAATTATGTGTGGCTGAGTTTTTTATGCGATTTGAGAAGAAGTGTCAGGAACACCAGTGGCCTCAGGAAAAGTGGGCAGCATTAGTTTCATCAAGACTCCTAGGAAAGGGGCTAAAAGCGTATGATGCACTACCTTTAGAGTCCTGTGTAGTTTATGATGAGCTAAAGAAGGCTGTGCTACGGGCCTATGAGTTACAACCAGAAACTTACCGCTTGAAGTTTCGGGGTGTAACTAAGGGCAAGGATAGTACCTTCCTAGAACACGCCCGGGACTTGTCTGATGCACTACGACATTGGCTGCGTTCTGAGAGGGCAGCTACTTTTGAGGAGTTGAGTGAGCTGGTTCTCTTGGAGCAGTTCCTTAAGTACACAGGCGGGGACTTAACATTAAATATAAAGGAAAAAAATCCTAGAACTCTCCAGGAGGCAGCAGAAATGGCTGACCTCCGACTGTCATTTATTCGAGGGTGCGGAGCAGCAGCTAGGAGTGAGTCGGGTGCAAAGGATCGTACCCCTCCCTCTCCCAAGAATTTTGATACACATAAATACACAAAACCATCTAGCACTGACAATAAAACTGAACATAAACCAAATACCGTCCCGTATAAGAAGTCTAATGGTACCTCCCACTCCCAAGGGAAACCAAAGAGTAAAGAGTGCTTCGCATGTCACAAGGAGGGTCACTTTGCAAATGCTTGTCCGAACAAACCACCAAACATGGTTGTGTCATTGGCCCGCAGCATAGGGGTGTCGCTTATATCTTCTGAGTTTGCCAAGGGTAGTTCGTCAGAGGGTGGGACACAGCCTGTGTTCAAGAGTCCGGAAGGCTCGAACCCTGTCCGCGACGTCTTTGGGGGTCATAGAGGGCATGGTTTTGTGAGGTGGGCTGGCGAAAGGCGAGGAGTTAAGCTATTGCGTGATACTGGGGCTTCTCAGACCTTGTTAAGAAACTTTACTGGTAGACCGATTAACTCTGCTCGGGTGGTGGTAGTTCAGGGGATCAATGCTACGAAGTCCTACCCGCTGGTGCGGATGGAGCTGGAGGTGGGTGGTGTGGCGAAGGAGCTGGATGTAGGAATTGTAGAGAACTTGCCTGTTGGGGGCGTCGACCTCCTCCTCGGCAACGACTTTGCGGTGCCTGCTTCTAAGGATTCACCCTTGGCCGTTGCCGAGAAGGCGGCCGACGTTAGTAGGGAGGAACAGGAGTGGGTTGAGAAGTGTAGCGTACAAACCATGGCGTGTGTTGTGACGCGTTCTCAGACATCCGGAACTTGCAGCCACCACCTCAGTCTATCAAACCGCGGAGGAAAGGTCACAAGAAAACGGGAAGTGTTGGTCAATTGGAGAGTTTTGAGCCGGCAGTGTTTCTTGGTGACTCATTATTGGCACCTATGTTAGAGTCTGGAGAGGCCCCGGGGCCTGTCACCGCTAGTGCAGGTGCAGGGCAGGAAGAGACTCTGCGACAGCATCATTATGAGCAGTGTGAGGAAAGGATGGCTCAGCGGGACATTGGAGATGGAAATAAATTATTTAAGATGAACTTGGATAATCTCGCACCTGCTGATATATGTTCCTTGCAGCTGGAAGATCCTGAAGTCAGGGCGTGTGGTAATGGTGCTGTCGAACTGGAGAGCGATGGGGATGCGCAGCCTGGTGATTTTTTCTTGTCCGAGGGGATCTTGTATCGGAGACATCAGGATCCCAAGAAAAAGTGGGATGGCGGGTCAGGATTAGTGGACCAGTTAGTAGTACCGAGGGTGTGCCGTGAGAGCTTATTGAGATTAGCTCATGATGTGCCTTTGGCAGGGCACCTGGGGGCACGTAAGACGGAGGCAGCTCTGAGCAAGCTTTTCTGGTGGCCTGGGTTAAAGGCTAGTGTCGTGTCATGGGTGTCACAGTGTCACACTTGTCAAGTTGTTGGGAAACCCAATCAGGTCATCCCGAGAGCCCCGTTACAACCCATCCCTGTCATTGGGCCGCCCTTCAGCAAAGTAGTTATCGATATGGTTGGCCCATTGCCCCCCACTAGTGCCGGCAATAAATTTTTACTAACTGTAATGAATGTAGCAACACGGTATCCAGATGCTTACCCCATGCGCAACGGGATGGCTAAGACTGTTGTCAAAAACCTACTTGTCTATTTCTCTCGTTATGGCTACCCTCAGGAGATCCAGTCTGATCAGGGATCCAATTTTACTTCTGCTCTGTTTAAGCAGACCATGCAGCAACATGGGATAGTGTCTGTGGTGTCATCTGCCTACCATCCCGAGAGTCAGGGAGTTTTGGAAAGGTGGCACTCGACTCTCAAGAGTATGTTGCGGTGTTATTGCATGGAAATGGGAAGGACTGGGATCTAGGTCTCCCATACGTTTTATTTGCTGCGAGAGAAGTACCTGGGGAGAGCTTGATATTTATCCCCAACGAGTTGGTTTTTGGACACAGGGTCAGGGGGCCCCTCCACATAGTCAAGGAGATCTGGGAGGGAGTCACAAAGCCATGCTCGCTTCTAAAGTATGTTGTTGAAAGCTGTGAGAGAATGCTAAAGAGCCTGGAGGTAGCAGGTCGGAACCTTAAGAGTTCACAAGCTCAGATGAAGGACAGATACGACCAGAAGGTGAAGCTGAGGGAGTTTGAAGTAGATCAGGAGGTACTGATACTACTGCCTCTGGTGGGACACCCCTTGTCTGCCAAGTATTCTGGTCCGTATCGGGTTGTAAGGAAGGTTTCTGATCTAGACTATTTAGTAGCTACTTCTGATCGTAAGAAAAAGAACCAACTTTGCCATGTAAATCTGATGAAAGAGTATGTGAGGCGCCCCTCCGAGCCTCTCACTGTCCCGGTGTTGATCTGCAGCGATCGTGGTGGAGAAGGAGGAAGGGACAGTCAAGCTGCGGGGGAGGATAATTGGGATTGTCATGTTACCGCGGATCAGTGGGCGGGGAATTCTAGACAAGTGGCTCACGAGTTGATATTGCACCTGCCTGAGCAACAACGTGTAGCTGTGCAGCACTTGTTTGATTCAAACCCAGCTGTTTTCGCGGAGCATCCTGGCCTCACAACTCAAGCGGTGCACGATGTCGATGTTGGGGACCACCCGCCCTTTAAATCAGTGCCATACCGTGTTCCCCCTATTAAATTACCAGCACTTAGGGAAGAGCTGGATTATATGCTGAAACGTGGGCTGATTTCTGAGGGTGCAGTAAGGTGGACTTCCCAAGTCACACTGCAGCCCAAACCAGATGGCAAGGTGCGGTTTTGTATAGATTTCCGCAGGTTGAATGGTTTAACCCCCACAAATGCCTACCCTCTCCCTCGCGTGGACGACAGTGTGGATAAGATAGGAAAAGCCAAGTTCCTCACTAAGATAGACTTTGTTAAGGGATATTGGCAAGTGCCCTTGTCTGCGCGAGCGCGAGAGGTGTGTGGGTTTGGGTGGACAGTGCCACATATCGTTGCCATGTTATGCCAAATGCCCCTGAAACGTTTCAGAAATTAACACTAGATTAGCGGGCTAGCGGTTTATTTATATGTACCGCGCAGCGGGGTGTTTTTAGCCAAAATAGGGCTGTTTACGTGATCATTTTTATGCCTAAATAAGACCCAGAGCGTAAAACAAGTATCTATCCCTGAAAGGGCATAAACAGAGCTTTCCAATGACACCATAACGATCCTTTTATGACGGCTAGTTTTCTTGCAACAACCGCGCAACGCGAGTGCAAAAAGCATGTAATTCGGTACTTTCCCCATACAATTCAGTATGTAGCGAGTGAGAGAGGGAGGGAGGAGGTGGGATTCGTGTCAGTAGGTTCGCCACGGTGGTCTGGAGCAGTCATACGCTCGCTACTGCCACCACGCCTCCCACTCAGCAACAAATCGCGCGCCGCCAGATAGTCCAGATTTATTATACTCGACTTATGTTGCGCGCCGACACTTAGGGGTTAATGAACGACATTGTAGCCAACATTCCCAACTGTACGGTGTATCTAGATGATGTCATAATATACGACGATGATTTTAACAGTCACTGTGCTCACATCGGACAGCTTTTTAATAAACTGAATGAAGCAGGTTTGGTGGTAAACCTGGGTAAGTGCGATTTTGTCAAAGCCACAGTTTTGTACCTGGGGTTCGAGGTGGGGATGGGTCAGGTGTGCCCTCCACAGACGAAGATCAAAGCCATCGATCAGTTTCCCCAGCCTACGACTAAGAAACGAATCATGCGGTTTCTAGGTATGGCTATTATCGCTTCATCAAAGGCTATTCGACTGTACTTGCACCTTTAACTGACTTATTATCTAAGGACAAGAAGTTCCGGTGGTCTCCTGATTGTGCAGAGGCGATCCTTGGTAAAACACCTGTTATGTACCCACCCCATACTCAGGGCCCCGGACTTCAGCAGACCTTTTCAGCTGGCGACTAATGCCAGTGGCGTAGGGGCTGGGGCTGTCTTGTTACAGACAGATGATGAAGGTATCGAACATCCAGTGAGTTTTTACAGTAAAAAATTCAATAGTGCACAAAGGAATTACTCTGTAATTGAAAAAGAACTCCTGGCGATAGTGCTGGCACTCAGGCACTTTGATGTATATGTTCCTGCTTTCGGACCAGTCGTAGTGGTTTATACCGATCATCACCCTCTGAAATTCTTGAATCAGTTTCATAACCGGAATATGAGGCTGACCAGGTGGTCGCTCATGCTTCAGGAGTATAATCTGGACATACGCCTTATTGCCGGTTCTGATAACGTGATAGCGGATTGTCTATCAAGGGTGGATGATGTTGGTTAGACTGCCACAGGATTGAGGGTTGAGTGTGGAGGAAAATAGGCTGTCACTGTAGTTCAGCCGAAAAAAACAAATTAAAAAAGCAAAAACCTTATAAAAACTTTATTTTTTAAAACGTGTAGAATTTTGTATAAGATGTTGTAGCAGTATCTAAGTTGAATGTTTTCGCTTATTGTCGCTGAGTTAGGTGAACTTGCTCGGTGGAGCGCAACAGTCTTTATTTTTTGTTTATATATAGTGCCTTGTGTCGCAACAGTGTGTGGTACTATGAGAAGCTTACTGTTAGATATGAAGAACTTAGTCAAGGGTCTTATTTCTTGGGGGAGGTTTGACGCTTCTGCATAGTAACCACGTGCGGGCATGCGCGCGCGTCGGCTGCCCAGCCGTTTAGAAACCGGCTGGTGGTAGCCGGCCGGCAGACTTTCCCTTAGTATATATCCTACGACAATGTAACTAATGTCTGGGATATTCTTATGTTGTTTCACAGCTTGAAGCTGCCCTTATTCTTAACCAACGCATCTTAGTATATTTTATTCTCGATAGTTGATTGTTTCATTATAATATATAAGATATAAGTCTAGTGAGAGCGGGAAGAGACGAGCAGGAGAGAGAGAGACCGGCTTGGGACGTTGCTTCGCGCGGAGAGACCAGCTTGGGACGAGCCTGAAGCGCTGCCACATGCATTTGATTGCAATGTTAGGCTTAGTTTCGACTCACGCACGGGGTAGAGGATTTTGACCAGGCAACTCTGTTGAGTGTTGCCAAGCCTGGGATGTATTCTGCATGCCTAGGGGGGAGTCCAGACAGATTCAAGACTCAGAGCTCACCTCATTGTCGTACCCTTCGGACCCCCTTGATATCTATCCCTCTCAACCCCACTTAGAAACGTTCTCTCTTACTTTGTATACCTTCTTTCCACTACTTCACCAATCTATTTAATTACCCCATCCCCTTGATAGACCTTATATCTATTATTGTATTAACGACGAGCTCTCAGATAACTAGATAGGATTTTGGGCCTCATGCAGGGATGTAATTGTAAATGAGACCTAGGAAGCTTTTTTGTTGTCTCATATTTGGTGGTTTCATGCTTGCTAGTGTGTTCTTGTTTCAGGTTAGCAGGGGCTAGACTGGAGGGGAGGCTTTTTGCGATCCTTTAAGTAAAGTCTGCTGGTGCGAGTCCCGTGGATCCGCACGACTTTACTAGGATACCCGTGGGAGTCTGGGGGCATTTTCTTGTCTGTGTCCCTGTGTGTCTAGCGTTGTGTTGTGTGAGGCCCATTGCCTAGTCCACTCAGCACTGCGCTAGCACGTCTTGCTTTTGTTTTAGGGTCGCCAGGAGAGAGTCAGATACTTGCGATCTGAGTCTCTCAAGAGAGCACCCTTTCAATTAGAGTAATTTGGCGCACAGACCTGGGAACGTCCCTAGGCTAGAGCAGGTGGCTCAGCCCGGGTATCCGAAGCCTATATCCTTCTGGCTAGACCTCTGCCACCTGGCAGATTAACAGCTAGGGGTTTATTATCTCTGTATGCTTGTTATTGTGCCACAGTTTACCGTTTTTGTGAGCATTGTGAGTCAGGGTGTGGCTTAGAGACTCTGTCCGAGCAGGCTTGCCTGACTAAGAGTGAGAAGCACACCTGTATGTGGTTATGTTGTGAGTTGCTGCCTTTAATTATACCTATGCCATTATACACTGTATGTCCTATCACTAGTATTTATTCCTGCTTATGAGTTAAGAGTTCTCTAAGTCTGTAACGTACTTTCTTTGCTAAGCATCAGATCCTACAGTAGCCGCATGCAGTTTAGAGACCCGCATCTTGTCTACCTGTACGATGTTTTGAGGAATGTTTGCTTTCACCTTCTTTCACGCAGGGGTGATTAGTTGTATTAATTAACGTAACGTTAAATGTACTTTCTTCTAGTTTGTTATTAAATTGTTTCTGCAATTTAATTCCGTTATCTATCTTTTCCTTGAAGCTTTAAGTCAACTTAATTGTGTGATCTTTTATATAGCCTGCTTGACTATCAGCAGTCTATAGTGCGTGCACCCTGTAACCGAGTCATAGGATACCTCGTTGTCCAGGCAGGACTCTTGACGGTTTAGGGTGGTTTGTTGCCTGGGTTTATAGATAAGGGTTGGATCTAGCGTTTTCCGTTGTTGCTTGTTGCCGCATACCTAGTCCAATAGAAAGAGCCCAGTGTTTATATATCCCAGGACGTTACAAAACCCTGTGGGTTCAGCACGCATGGGTCGTCTCCTGCACGAAGCAGTCTGCAGCCATGGATCAAAAAACGCCATTCGAGAAGAAGAAGCAGCGGCGACATAAATCATCCTACGCCAAACAAAAAACAGAGGAAACCGATGACCGCCAGCTATAAGGACCAAGGACAACAAGGACTGAGGACAGCCATGAACATAAATGTAGATCCGACCATAACCAAATCTGTTATTGAGGAGCGTTCTGAGAGTTCTAAAACCGCAACTTTAAAGGTTTTCTATGCAAACGCTCGTAACATATGCAATACATTTTCAGATTTAGAGGAGCTAGTGGTTTTTGGGAGGAGGAAACTTAAAGTGAACGTCTATAAAAGTAAATTAATGGTGTGTAATAGGGGTGATCGTAGGGTGAATCTAGATGTGAGGGTGGATGGGGAAATATTAGAACAAGTAGAGTGTTTTAAATATCTAGGAGTAACGATAAGTAGGAGTGGAGGTATGGAAATGAAAGAAAAACAGAGAGTGTGTGAACGAAGGAAGGTTTTCGGAGCAATGAGAAGTATGTAGAAGACGAGAAATCTCGGAATAAAAGTAAAAAGTGCAATGTATCAAGGAATTGTTGTGCCAACAGTGATCTATATGGCTGAGACATGGGCTCTGAAGGAAAAGGAGAGAAGAAAGCTGGATGTGATGGAGATGAGCTGCTTGAGGAGTATGTGTGGAGTTACTCGTAGAGACAGATTGCGGAATGAAGAGATACGTAGGAGAGTGGGGCAGCAGGAACGTTTGTCGGCCAGAGTGGACAGAAGGGTGCTAAGCTGGTTTGGTCATGTTGAACGAATGGAAGATGAAAGGCTTACAAAGAGAATATGTGAGTCAGATACAAGGGGAGATGGAATGGCAGGAAGACCCCCATTGAGATGGAGAGACTGTGTAAGACAAACTTTGGATGATAGAGGAATGACTATAGATCAGGAAAGGAAAGTGGTAATAAACAGGAATGAATGGAGAATGCTTTTGAATAGATAAGTGAACACGTGGTCATTTCGGGGAAGGGGTCGGCCGCAAGTTGGACTAGATAATAGACCATCAGGTGCCTGTCCTGGGGAAATGGTTTATATGAAGGGTGCGCCTGGAAGTGTAGTGGAAGGGCTTGTGGTTTCGCTTTTCTGCATGTCTGCCTGCTGAGATCGGAGCCTCTCCGGGTGGTCGGGGGCCGGGGAAATGCTGGAGGGACTGTGGTGACCCTGGTCTCTGGGTCTTTTCCTGGATGACTAAGATGTGTGTGAATTTGTATTTTGTGTTTGTGTGTTCATTGTTTTCTGTTGTGTTGTCCCTCTTCTGGCTCTGTATTGAGTCGGCCCCCCCCCCAAAAAAAAAAGAAAAAAGAAAAAGAGAAGAATAAAAACAACGGAAAAATGGGGATTGGGTCTGAGTATATAGATTATAAAAGAATATAATTATTATAAACAAAATGGCATACGTTTGATACAAATACAAAGAAGTTTCATACGTTTCCACTAGGTATCGATAATTCAGCTGCCAAAAGATTTAATTTATCATCAGCTAGTATTTAGCCGATTATAGTTAGTGATGTGTTTGATTGTCTGTATAAACAATCATAACCAGTTGTTGTTGTTGTTGTTGTTGTTCCCCAGGCTGTCTGGCCGAACAGCCCCAAGGTCTCGAGCAAGGCCAAGACCATAAATGAGCGCCCCAACAAAATCCTCCCTGCTTACCACTAACAAAGCCCGGGTGACCGAAGCCACTCCAAGGCAGGGAGCTGAGGAAGGTGCGGAAACGCCCGGGAAACCAAAGCCCCACCCAAGGCCCTGTGCCCCTCAGCAATTATCAAGGGAAAGTTGAGGGGTAAGGGAAAAATGTGACGCTTTGGCTCCCAATCTGCCAACTTCTAGGTTGGCAGTAGGGAGGTCAATCCACGGAAAAGACGCCGCCACTTGAGATCTAGAAGATATATAAGTAAAAGGAACAGTCAGAGTAAGCTATGGGTACGGCAGAGATCGCTCAGTTCTCACTCGGATAGACCAGCCCATCACCACATGACTAGAACCCAATCCTCTCAGCATCAGCTAGGAAAGGCCCTAGAAAGCCGCCTTTGGCGGGCGGATAGCTCCCCTATTTCAACTCCTTTCGGGGTTGGGCACCCGCCCAACCAGTAATCTATAATAATAACATCTATCAATCTATCCATATCATTCAATATATCTATCAGTCTAGCCATATCATTCAATCTATCAATCTATCTATCTTTCTATCTCTATACATATATGTCTATGTATCTATTTAATCTAGCTATCTATCTTTATCCTACCTTAGTGTCCCCTGTCTGTTTTCAGGTCTTTCTCAGTTTGGCCTTTATCAATATTTCACAGAGTCGTGTTTCATGTTCTTTGTTCCTCTGTTATTCCTTCAACAGTCGGGTACTAAATCTGTCTTAAGGGGGCAGCTGTTATTATTGGTGGTCTATATATTAATATATTTATTTATTATTTATTTTCCTCGCTAGACCTTCATAAAGCTTAAAACACACTCTCTTGACCCCCCTACAAGATACATTTTACATTAGAAAAATGTTGCGGCCAAAGGCTGGTTTTTCTTAAAATTACAGGTTCGCTATCGCTCGTTAGGAACAATTTGACACCTAAATGGTATGAAAGGTTATGATACTGACATAGAATTGGGACGAAAGCTTAAAATCGACAACGTAATGGGCTAGGAAACCTGCTGTCTTAAAGTCTGAAAAACTATTGGAGCGAATCATGAGGAAGAAGGCGGACCAGAAAAACGACCCATCTCCCCTTAACCCTTTCCATATACAAGGAGGCATTCTATAATCATGTTATAATTATTATTAGGAGACGTTTAATTATGTATATAAAGGCCATGTGGCAGTTAACCCCTTCAATACCGGCGACATCCTATCTATTATATTCTGTCAAATATTAGAGTTTTATTCAGCTGAGGAAGGATGTCTACCAATTATAAGGCTACCAACTATTTCAATTAATCTCTTTAGCTACCACATATCCTTCCTAATCTTCATAAAATCGTCTAAATGTAGCTGAAATTAAATCAAAAAGACGTCGCCGGTAAGGCAGGGGTTTTAGGGGTAATTATATACACGTTAGCCCTTTTTCTTGTTAGAGGTCCTTCTTAATGTTTATAGAATCGTCTAATGGTAGCATGAACAAACTATGATAAATTATAACAAAACAACACTGCAGCGTCTACAACATTAACCATTTTTGTACCGGTGACATCCTCTTCCTTATACTCTGGCATTTTTTTTTTTTTTTTTTTTTTTTCTATATTCCAACTTACTTCCTCTCGGGCATAGGCTGACAGCCTTAACATTCACCGCTTTACAATGAACAGTGAAGCCCGTGAGGTCTTGTTCCAGTCTAGGGAGTGAGACATGTGAAGCACGTAGAGTACAACGAGCACCTGCCATCTTGCCTTCACATGAGGCACAGTGCTCACTCATGGTCCGAAGCGACCCCATCTCTGAAGCCACCACGTTCCCGTGCTTCACTGTCTCACCCCTTACACTCGGACTCTCACACTTACACACACACAACGCCACCTGTTGAGCAGATAACTCACCAGGCATTGCACCCATATAGCATATTTTGAATATGGGAATATTCATACAGTGCTATTTAATCAGGGAACAATGAGGGTATTTTATTGACGTTTCGGTGGTCTTGTGGTAGTGCACTGATACTAGGTACAGCACAAATTCCATCCCAATAATATCTTCCCATTGATACATCGGGATTTGAACCCGGGACCTTTGGATTACCAGGCCAGTGGCAAGACCACTCCACCACACCTCCCCTATAACTATTAGACGATGTATTCATCTTAAGAAAGATGTCTACCAATTTAAATGCTACAGACTATCTCAATGCATTTTTCTAGATATCATCCTTCCTAAGCTTCATAAAATTGTCTAAATGTAGCTAAACACATTTAAATAGACGTCGCCGGTACAGAAGGGGTCAAAGTTGGCGGTACATTAAAGTCTGGACCTGTCCTAAGAATCAACATAACCTACAGCTAACTCCACCATCCTAATATACAGATTAGTAATATTGTATTACTAAACCATGATACAAATTTCCAGCAACTGTATTTGTGTGACACAGTCTAATGTGACATAGTATTATAACCCCTTCTCTGCCTGGCGTTATCTGGCTATTACACGATTTTATTTAGTTTAAAAATGGCTTCCAGCAATTAACGGGCTTCGAACTATCTCACAACCCTTTTTACTACCACAGTTCCTTCTTAAACTGTATACAATAATCTAAATATAGATAGGACACAGTTAAAACGACGTCGCCGGTACAGAAGGCGTTGATCAAAGACTAATTAGTAAGACCTTCCTCCCGTCAGAACTGTTAGGTTATCCCTTTAATGTGCAGTTTTCTATTAAAGCAACATAACCCGTTTTTTATGGTGCAATTATATGGTCCATGAGTTGCCATATTGAGAGCATCATAAAATTAAAAACCATCATATGGAAGCAATGAGGATTGAACCAACTGAGTGGGAATTTGTTTTTAATTATTTCCTTAATAGCGCATGAGCAATTCTTCTCATGCACACTTCCATTAACCTAAATCAACCGTATATCTTGAAAATATAAAGCAAACATATTTCTTGATAATCCTCATATATTTACAAATGTAGGTTACCGATTGACAACAAGTGAGCCGAAAATCAAGACAAGCTAGTTGGCAACCTTCAGCATTGTTGCTAATTTAGCTGCTCTACCGCTAGATCAAGATATATTTGATTCGATCTAACGGCAATTATTTGACGTCTGACATTATAGATTCTAGCCACACCCTAGAAGTTTGCTAAATTTTTAAAAGGTTGTAAAGAGTACCGTATACTTTGTCTCGCTATCTAACAACAATGTAGTGATTCTTATGGATTATTATGTTACATTATGTATGTTAATTTGATGAGGTAACCCTGCCGGGCAGCCAGTCCCCCCTCCTATTCCCTTCATTTTGAGTTGGTTTTCATAGTGTCCGGCGGTGCTTGTGCCTCCTTCGTTAGTCCAAGTCTGTGTTCGTGTTATGTAGTGAGTGAGGCCTTGGCAATGTTCGCGAGGAGGCACTGAGGAAGGAGGAGACAGAAAGCGAGGACGGAGTGTGAGTGTTATTCTCCTGTTGTGTTCCTTTGTGTGTGGTGTGCCTTTCTCGTGTTTCCTGGTTGGTAACTCGCCCCCCCCCCCCCCCCTTTAACACCCGACTTCTCCACCCCTCCTGCATGTCCCTCCAGCCTCTGTACCCCTCCTTCACATCCCGGCAGCCTCTACCCCCCCTCCCACATATTCCTCCAGCTTCTCCCCTCCCCTCCACCATATCCCTCCAGCCTCCCCACCCCCCCCACACACAAACTTTTGTCCACATTGCCTCCACGCCTTCTACACACACAACCCCTCTACACATACCTGTTGCTTCCCCGCTATCACCATCTTTCTCCATTAATAACCTGGTTAAAGGGTGCATAGACTATTGATCATAGTTACGGCCTTTGTGGTATTGATAAATCTACAGTTATACTACCCCTATTTTGTCGCTATTCTGTTTTTTTTTTTTTTTTTTTTTTTTTTTTTTTTTATATATTCCAACTTACTTCCTCTCGGGCATAGGCTGAGAGCCTTAACATTCACCGCTTTACAATGAACAGTGAAGCCCGTGAGATCTTGTTCCAGTCTAGGGAGTGAGACATGTGAAGCACGTAGAGTACAACGAGCACCTGCCATCTTGCCTTCACATGAGGCACAGTGCTCACTCATGGCCCGAAACGACCCCATCTCTGAAGCCACCTCGTTCCCGTGCTTCACTGTCTCACCCCCTACACTCGGACTCTCACACTTACACACACACACAACGCCACCTGTTGAGCAGATAACTCACCAGGCATTGCACCCCTATAGCATATTTTGAATATGGGAATATTCATACAGTGCTATTTAATCAGGGAACAATGAGGGTATTTTATTGACGTTTTCGGTGGGCTTGTGGTAATGCACTGACGTACCAATAGGTTAATATTATTAGTAGGAGACTTAGTATGGTTTAATGATGCACGGAAATGTATATTTGACTTATAATAGATACATTGAAGTATTACAAACGTTCGGCAAAGTGAGACTCTCCGCTGTTTGATTACCTGGGTTTACAATTGGTTGGGCCGCGTCGTACTTGTTTTTTGCCCCCTGCTGTCAATATATATGATGACGACAATAAGTCATGGGAGGTGAGGCAAAGCCCCCACTCATGGAGAAAACTTTTTTTTGTTCAGTTTCCGTGTCTGCTGAACCATCCAAAAACACGCTAAAAGGTGTGCTTTGAAGGGGGTAGGTACGGGAGGGGTAGTATAACTGTAGATTTACCGTGGTACTTTACCTGCGAATCACATTTTTTCCACAGACTGGATATTTGTTGAGCAGAGATTAAATAATACAGAACTATATATACAGGAAATTGCTGGATATCGGGGTAGAATTTTACTGAAGGGGCGCGCATTTGACAGGGTCCACCACGTACTTATTAAAAGATTTAATTTAGGTTTCCACGCATCCATCAATAACCCACACCTTTTTCTGGTCTGATACTAGTAATAAAAACGATTTAAAAACGTTTTTAATGTGGTTTTCGACAAGAATAAAGAAACGCGTTTGGGCCAAAAATCGGGAGTTTATTGCCTCTTCTGGTCGTCGGTTTGTTGACATGACGCTCAACGTTAGTTGAGGTATTTTCACACATACATGATTTGTGGCCCGATGTAGACAGCGTGGCACAACATGTTGCAATCAGCCACGTGTTCGTGGGATATCGGGGAGCAGCGTGTTGTACACCGGGCATGTCGGTTCACCTCGTGTTGGCTGGTAAAATGTTTGGGGCTACCCAAAACTTGAGCACGATGAAAATTTGGCGTGGTATCTTCGGGTACCACATAATGATGTCGTGTAATTGCCGTGTGGACGACGTGTCGGCATCGGGTTGCATCGGTATACACATGTTGACATCTGGTTGCATTGGGAACATTTTCATATTTTTTTAGTCCCACGCCGCCCTCCTGTCAACACCCAACGTTGCCAGGGCAACAACACAGCAGCAACATGGCAACACCATGTGCTGCACGATACCGACGAGATGAGGCATAACCACACCGAATGTAGGGAAAAAAGGCACCGGAAAAAAGGGCCATTGAAGAAAAAGGTATATTCTTTGGGGTTGGAAAAAATGGCATATGAAAATTTATCACAAATGTTTAATAACGCAAGTTTATTATCTAGGGTTTTTCCTAAATGATGTATTATTCAAGAATGACATTATTTTAATATATTTGTATTATTATATTGTACTTCTATCTTGTGCTTTAATTACACTATGTTTCTATCTATCCTAACATAACTCAATCTTTCTTTTATTCAACATCTGAGCTTTGAAACTCGCTCCCACAATCAGTCTTTCCCTCTGCCTATTACTTAAATTGCTTCAAACTCTCTGTGTTCAGGGATTTTGGCTCGAACATCCCTATATTTTGGTCCTGTCACTCTTTCAACTCTGGGGCAGGCACGTGCCACAAGCAGTTCTGCCTTTTGTCTCCCCAACTCACATAAAAGACAAAAAAATAACCTAACCTAACCTAAACTATGGTGAGTACACTACCAGACATACTGTATATAATTACAATGTTGCATATTGCATCGAAACACATTTTACTTATACAGTATTATTACTCATTAATACAACATTTGTTTTGTGACATTTTTTCCAGTGCCATTTTTCCTCTTCCTTTTTTTCCTGTGCCTTTTTTTCCGGTGCCATTTGTTTAGCCATAAGTAGGACCAGGAACAGGGACGGGGCGTCACTCTCTCCCACCATAGTATGTGTGTGAGTGGAAGTGTGAGTGAGAGTGCAAGTGTGTGTGTGTGTGTGTGTAAACAATAAGAACAGTAAACCAAAGAAAGGAAAAACCCTAATTATTAACGTACCGTCGTTATCTTGACTTGGGTAGACGTTTACGTTACAACTATTGATTTAAGTTAGTATACGTTTCTCTATCTTCCAAATGATGCAACAAGGGTTAGATTAGCGCTTATCTCTGATTGGGGTTATGTCGGGTAATGCCGCACACTCGTACAAACACACTCAGTCATACGCTGATATATACACTCACACACAATCATACATACACACACACTCTGTCTCCTTAGTTTCGTGGTTTGTACTGGCATCACTTTGGTACCTTGCAAAGCCATGTGCAACAGTTACTGTACATTGAGTTTGGCCTGCTGTGCTGCCAGATCAACCTACAGCTGCAGGACCACGAGCTCATCCATGGCCTGGTGTAGGACGAGTGGTGACGGGTGGCCATGGCTGGAGATGTGTGTAGTGACGTGCAAACCAGACTGGACGGCTCAAGTAAAATAGGAAAGAAGAGTAATTGGACAAAGCAAGAACAAGCTGAGATGTGAGAAGTACAGTAGAAGTCTGAAAGTTCTCAGGCTCAACCAAGTTGCTTCATTGTACCATATCCACCCCCTTATATATACAATTATCTCTGTCAGACCGCCTGTCGTTGTGGCGTCGTCCTCGTCGGGTTGGTCACGTGTCACCATCATACCACTGCCGGCCTTCATTGAGTTCCCATCATGCCCAGTTGTGTACCGGATTTGACCGTTTGGGCTATGACATCCCATATATTCGTGTGGCACTCATAATTCGTTCGGCCTCATCGTGCTGTTGACGTGTCACCTACGTGTCTCCGTCGCACCACGCTCACATCGTGTCCCTGTCTTTGCCGATGTACCAAATTTCGTTTCTCGGGCCAAATCGGGACCCAAATCATGAATGTGTGAAAGGGTCTTAAGTTTGCTGTTTTTTTTTTTTTTTTTTTTTTTTTGCCCCTGTTGTCAATATATATGATTATGACAATAAGTCTAGTTGGGGGGGGGGGGGGGGGGAGGGAGATCAACACATACTGTATATCGAGGCCTAAATTTTAATTGAACCGCCAATATGGGAAAGTAGTTAGATGCGCGAAGTAGCCTACTATAACCTTGTGCGCAATGTAAACAAATGATCGACGTTACTCCCGTGAACACAACTTTTGCAACTTTTCCACCGAGTTATCTTTATATTTTGTCTAATATTATAAATATTGAAGTGTCCCCATTGTTTTGTTAGTGTCTCGTACACCAGAAAAGGGTGTAGCTTTGTGTTGGATGCGTGGAAACCGAAACATATTATCTGTATAATATCCTTGGTGGTACAATACCTGTCAAATGCGCGTCCGTATAGTAAAATCGTACTGATATGGATATAGACATATCTGGAAATGTACTCATTGGCAACTACGTGACCAGAAAGGCAACGCAAGTCGGTAACATCCTCATTTTTGTTAATTTGCCTTCTTTACTGTTTGATACACAATTATTTGCTTCGATCTAACGGCAACTATTAACTGATTGCAATATAAGTTCTAGCTATACACTACAGGTTTGAGCTATTTCTTATCTACAGTATATGCAAAAGAATGTCATTGGTCTATTTTATCTATATATTGCTTGTTTAAAATCTAACAACAATCTAGAGATTGTTGTGGATTAATCTAGCGGCAATATGTTATTATGATATGGTAACCCTGCCGGCCTGCCAGTGCTTCTTACCCCGGGAATATAACTTCTCTACACTCACCCGTTGCTTTCCCCACCCTTGCCTTTTTTTCTGTAAATAGCCTCTGTAAAGAGCGTATATACCGTTAATCATAACCATTTCCCACCTCCTGTAACTTCTTTCTCGCTCGTTCTTCCCCACTGCCCTTATATCTACTTTGATGTTGTGTGATCCTCCTTGCTTTCTTTGTTCCACGGCCACCATGCTTACCAACCTCCTTACCTCCACACAACCCTTACTTCCTCCCTACCACGTGCCATCCTTTGCAACCCTCCCACCCTTCCTTCCTTCCACCACCACCTCCTTCCTCCTTACCATTTCCTTCATCCACAATCCTTCTCTCCACACCAACACGTCCATCCCTTCCATGGTTGAAAGTTCCACCACTACCTTCCCATCCTCCTCAACCCTCCCATCCTCCCTTCCTCCACATCACGTTCTTTCCTCCTCAACCCCTCCCTCTCTCCACACAAGCACCACCCTCCCTTTAGTCCAGTCCCGGCTGTAGAGTCCCGTATACATCTCTTTAGGAAGAGACTTTGACTGGTGATTTGAGTAATGGATACCGCCAGTTTCAAAACGGTACTAGGTGGAATGACTAGATTCATAGCATAAGTGAGAAAATGGCGGTTTTCAAAATGACCCCCACCGGGGTCTTTCGGGACTATAAAGGCTTACAATTTGTAATGAAAATGTATTACGTGAAGGACTTTTATGGGGTTTTAACGCCTTATTGGCGGTGCCCGACCAAAGGCGGTCAAGACAACCAAGGACTAAAGAGCGGGGTCCGCCTTAAGTCGTATACGATGTTGAGCACATAATTGACTCAGAGAGAGAGTCAGAGCAGTGGGAGGAGCGTAGGTTGGCTCTGACCGTTCGGCACGGCTCCCGTACCGCGACTGGCCCCACCTCCACACACATCCACATCCACTGCCTCACTTAACAGGGAAATATGTAAGGAAATGACCGTAATTTAGGAATTTTTCCTTCGTATTGCACGATCGTTGCAAGACAACCCGTAGTCGTAGAAGGATGGTTCAAGTGTCATTGGAAAGCTCAATTAACGCTCTTTCACTGATACATATTTGTATTACGCTCTGGCTCTTCTTTATGCATGAAAAAGAGCATTGAATGAAGCTCGTTTAGGGTAAATCTGCCCGCTTGGCAGGTAGTAGAAGTTAATAACCTAGCCGCTCGTTGAGTGTTAAGGTATGGTCCACATGATGGTACCTGTAGGAATTAAGTATAACCTTGCCTAGTACACGAAATCCATAATGGCCACCATTTTGACTGATCACATACAAGAAAGTTGTGCATTCTTTTAAAGAAACAGAATGCATAACTTTTGTGATGTTCATGAGGTTTTCAGGCACTGCTAACACTATAGTATACTTTTATTGGATTGATATCTCCACATTTAACCCTTCTTTAGCGGCCTATGCGGTTTATTTATATGTACCGCCCAGCGGGGTGTTTTTAGCCAAAATAGGGCTGTTTACGTGATCATTTTCATGCCTAAATAAGACCCAGAACGTAAAACAAGTATCTATCCCTGAAAGGGCATAAACAGATCTTTCGAATGACACCATAACGATCCTTGTATGATGGCTAGTTTTCTTGCAATAACCGTGCAACGCGAGTGCAAAAAGCAGGTAATTAGCCACTTTCCCCATACAATTCAGTATGTAGCAAGTGAGAGAGGGAGGAGGGAGCTGAGATTCGTGTCAGTAGGTTCGCCGCGGTGGTCTGGAGCAGTCATACGCTCGCTAGTCTCCTGCCACCACTTGTCTCTCTCTCTCAGCAACATTACGTGCTGAAATTGCCACTCGACCTATGTCGAGTGCCGCCACATAGTCCAGCTTTATTAAAAACGACTTATGTGGTGAGCCGCTTTTTAAGGGTTAATAATCAAAATCCCTAATGGGCACAAATAAGAAGTGAAAACATATGCACAGAACAGTAGATATCCAAGAGCATTTCCCCAGTCATACCAAATTCAAATCATGTGAAGTTCATTTCATTTATATGACTTATTTGTTATATAAATATTTGTGTTTTCCTATATTGTTTTTAAACATGTATTTATATATTTATTTATTATTGTTTTTGTCATAGTTTTTATTTATTTATGTTTGTTAAAATTTTGTTTTTTATTTTTATGTTTTATTTTCATTTTATTTTTAGTTAGTTTTATTAATTTGTTATTTATATATTTATTTTTTGTTTTTGTTTATTTATTTATGTATGTTTTTATTATATTTTATTTATTTTTATTTTTTTATTTGATTTTTTTTTTAATTTATACTTCATTTATTTATATATTTATGGATAAATAAATATGAAAAATAAGTATATACATTTGTTTAAAAAAAAAAAATAAAAAAATAAATACAAAATAAAAAAAAAAAAAAATCATAAACACAAAAATAAAATATAATCGAATAAACTTAAAACAAAAATAATTAAATAAATAAATAAACACATAAACAAATAACATAAATACATAAATATATCTATCTATCTATCTATTGCCTGACGACATGATCCCCGAAGGGGTGGCCACAAACGAACCGCCCCCATGCACCTCTGTCCCCAGTCAGTCGACGCCCCTCCACCAACAAGCACCGCCTTCGTTCATATACTTCCTCATTCCATCCATCCTTCCACCTCTCCCTCTCTGTCCCACCACCTCGCTCTCGTACACCCTCTTAGTCATTCTCTCGCTTTCCATACGTTCCATATGGCTGAACCATCGCAAGTTGTTCCTTTTCACACTTTCCAGCACATCTACCTCCACACCACACCTCCTTCTTACTTCTTCATTAGTTTGTCTATCCCTCCATATAACTCCGCACGCACTTCTTAAATAATTAATTTCCACTGCTCTCACTCTTGGTCTGAGTCTCTCAACCAACGTCCATGCTTCGCTTCCGTAAGTCAGTGTCAGGATTACCACACTGTCATGCAAGGCCTTCTTCACTTCCATACTGACCATCCTATTTTTTGCTACAGCTTTCAACGTTCCTACAACCCTCTTCCCTAGTTGTACCCTCTCCCGCACTTCTTCATTCATAGTCCCATCTTTACTCAACACACTGCCAAGATACTTAACCCTTCTTTGGCGGGGGTGGACTTAAGTCGGGCTAGAGAAGGCTAGACAACCGTGGACTATGTGGCAGGGCCCGACTTAAGTCCGTGTGCAATTTTGGCGCAATATTGGCTCTGAGAGAGAGACGAGCGACGGGAGGAGCGTAGGTTGCCTCATGACCGCTCGCCACGGTTGCCGTCGGCCTACTGACATAATTATACTATACACATATCCACCCTCCCTCCCTCGCTACACACGTAGTTATGTAACGAAATGACCGTATCTTAGCGATTTTGCCCTTCGGTTGCACGATCGTTGCAAGACAACCAGTGATCGTAGAAAGATGGTTCAGGTGTCATTGGAAAGCTCAATTAACGCCCTTTCAGGGATACATAACTGTAGTACGCTCTGGCTCTTGTTTATGCATGAAAAAGAGCATGGCAACAAGGCCATTTAGGGTAAAACCAGCCGCTGGGCGGTACATAGAAGTTTCCGCCTAGGCTGCTCATAAGGTGTTAAAAGAGTTGACGATCTCCATAGCCTGACCATTCAACTTCACCTCACACTCTGTGAGTTCACCCCTTTCGAAGACCGTAACCTTGCTCTTCCACGCATATACCTTCAAATTACGTTTTTCGCACACTGTTCCAAACTCATTTACCAGACCCTGCAACTCCCATTCATTATCACTCATCAGAACTGTATCATCCGCAAACAGCAGTATAGGTAGCTTCCACTCATTTCCCTCCTTTTCAGCGATACACCAACATCCACTGCTCTTGATAGTATTTCTTTCATGACTCCATCCATATATATAGTAAACAACCATGGGGACATCACACACCCCTGTTTCAAACCAACATTCAGGTCAAAGAACTCGCTCTGCTCACTCTCCACACGTACTGCCGCCTTTGCACCAACATACATGCTCTTCACTGCTTTCAGCAACTTGCATTCTACTCCGTATACTCTAAGTACTTTCCACAAACCTTCTCTATCCACTCTGTCATAGGCCTTCTCCAAGTCCATAAAGGCAACATACACCCATTGTTTCTTCTCCAGATATTTCTCCACAACACAATTCAGGGTAAATATTTGATCGACACATCCTCTGCTCTTCCTAAAACCTCCCTGCTCGTCGTCTATCCATTTATTATGTTCCTTCCAACAACCAACCATACTCCTAAAATCGATTAATGAAATTTACAAACACATGTGGCAGTCCGTGGACTCTCTCAATTACTACCCTACCCTACTGAATACCTTCCCTACTACACTTAGCAGACATATTCCTCGGTGGTTACCACACACTCCTCTTTCCCCTTTGCCCTTATATAGGGGGACTATTATGCCAGTCTTCCAGTCATCGGGTGCACTCCCCTTCTCCCATGTTAGTTTTCACATTTTCCATACCCATTCGATCACTATCTCACCACCGTACCTCAACATTTCCCCACACACTCCATCTGTTCCTGGTGCTTTCCCCAACTTCACTCTTTTCATGGCTTCCCACACTTCTGACCTCCTGATCCCCACCTACTCCTCCACTACTTCTCTTCTCCCACCCATACCATATCCAACTATGTTTGCTGGCTCTCCATTCCTTACATTTAACAACTCATTGAAGTACTCCCTCCATCTTTCGACTCTCTCTTGCTTCTCGGCTAGCATTCTCCCATTCTTATCTTTCACACCCTTACTGTTTTCCTTGCTACCTTCCCTAACTTTCTTGACTTCTTTCCAGACCAGTTTCTTACTCTCCCTCCATTGTACACTCTTATTCCTTCCAATTTCCTCATCTACTCTTCTCTTACTTTCCTTCACTACTCTCTTCACCACCCACTTTCTCTCCACGTACCTCGCTCGTTTCTGTCTCTTGAAATCTTCATTCCCTCTACTATCCAACCACTCGCAAGCCCACCGACCCAACCTCTTTAGTCGCCTCTTATGACACGCAGAAGGCACGTGGGGCATATTCTATTCCCTTACCCCCAGGGGTAATAAATACCAATATAACATAAAAATAAAACAATAAATAAAAAATTAAAAAAATAAATAAAAAATAAAACCAAAATAAAAATGTAAACAAAATAAAATAAAAATATAAACTAAGACGAAAACAAAATAAATATATAAATAAATGTATAAAAACAATATAGGAAAATACAAATATATATAACAAATTGTCATAAAAATTTAATGAACTTCACGTGATTTGAATTCGGTATGACTGGGGAAATTATCTTAGATAACTACTTTTCTGTGCATATGTTTTCACTTCTTATTTGTGCCCATTAGGAATTTTGGTTATTAAATGTGGAGATGTCAATCCAATAAAAGTATACTATAGTGTTAGCAGTGCCTGAAAACCTCATAATCATCACAAAAGTTATACATTCTCCGTTTCTTTAAAAGAATACACAATTTTCTTGTATGTGGTCGGTCAAAATGGCGGCCATCTTGGATTTCGGGTACTAGGCAAGGTCATGCTTAATTCCTACAGGTACCATCATGTCGACCATACCTTAAAACCCCATAAAAGTCCTTCACGTAATAAATTTTCATTACAAATTGTACCGAAAGACCCCGGTGGCGGAAATTTTGAAAACCGACATTTTCTCACTTATGCTATGATTCTAGTAATTCCACCTAGTACCGTTTTGAAGCTGGCGGTATCCATTGCTCAAATCACCAGTCAAAGTCTCTTCCTAAAGACATGTATAAGGGACTTTACAGCAGGCACAGGACTACTTCCTCCACAACTCGTTGCTTCCTCCTTCACTCAGGTTATGTTATATAAGTTATATTAGATTTGTATAAATAAGCTAAAGGGAGTGTTTTTCTGGACTCCGTTCTCCCTAATGTGTAGACCCACGAATTGAAGATTTTAAGACGTTCGCCCTATTAGTTTGGTTATTTTAAATCTTTTAACCAATATCTTGTAATTTTATGACCTGTCTTCCCATTTAGGTATCAATATTTTCATGGCGAGCGACAGCGTACTTGTAATTTAGTAGGAACCGACCTTCGGCCGCGACATTTTATGTCGAAAAAGGCACATATTTATCTCTTGAGGGTATTTGTTCAAGTCTGTTGGCGGACTAGGGAAAATTATACTAATACTAATAATAATATCTTCCATTAAGTTATATGTAGGTTAGGTATACAGTATATGTTAGGCCACGTTAGGCCATATTAGGTACGTTTGGTACATATGTATCACGAGATGTGTTATGTGAAGGATGTTAATGATAATATTGAACTAATCTCACCAAAATACAATAGGACAAAACAAATCGATATAATGTTCTAACTGCGTTACTGTTTGTGTGAAAGTAGGATGATCCCATAATTATATCTTCCTTCCTTTCTTCCTCTCCACTTCATACATTCAATCCTCAATTCCCTCTCTGTCCCCACATCATCTCCACCGGGTGTAAAACCGGGACCATTAGGTTTTAAGACTGGAATGAATATGAAAAGGAATACATTGTATTGGCCATTTTATCGTTTCCAAATACACCATTTAATCTATAAACCCCAATTTAATACAGAATAATAACAAAGAAATAATTTCGTTTGACACCCTGACGTTATTCTCCACTTCGCTCTTCCCATCTCACCGTTATTTATTTACCCACCACCCACACCCCCTTATCCTTCTTCCTCATCTCCCTGCTTTACTGATTCACTTCCTTAACCCATTTGTGCAGGTTCTTTCATATCGACTATACTGCTCTCCCTATTTTCTTTCTACCCTCCAGCCTTCCTTCTCCACCTCCAGTTTTCCAAGCCACTTCTCAAGGCAAATAGAGTTCTTGGATGTAAGCACACTCGCACACAATATCTAGTTACCCAAATATTAGAAGAGTTTCTGAAATATAAGGGGTCACGCATAACATTATGTTAAGGTTACAAATTGGCCCTGGCACCAAAGATCAATCGTGTACCGCTACCTTACAGTTATAGTATTTGTATGCCAAAATATCCGTAGGGCATGAACAAAAGTTACGAGTAACGGTGTTCAATATTGTCTAATGTGTATTCATTATTACGTTGAACAAAATTAAGGTTGTGTCCACATTATGTAATTTATGTGTTGTAGGTTGTATTTTTGTCAATAAACTAATTAACTAACTAGTACTATATAAATATTGATTTGAATAGTTTTGGAAAGCTATATAAGGTTAAGTTAATTTAGATTAAAATATGGGAGGGTATCGGTACTCGATTTTGCCGATGAAAGATAAACATTGGCAGTCAAGTTTAAGAAGGATAGGCTACTGCAACGTAGAGCATGCCTGTCTACATTGGGGTTCAATAGGTTAGTATAATGTGTTCACGTTATCTTTTTTATCTATAAATACTTAGTTGTATCAAAACTATTATTTATCAATTATTTAGTACTGTATATCAATAATCCTATCCATCTGTATTTCTCTGTAACAATATTCCGGTCTATAACTAAAGTAGAAGTGCCGCTTTGCCCAAAATAAAAAAGACATACCCAACTCTGCGATGGGTTACCATCATCACTACTATTCCCAACAGTATAGCTACTACTATCACCACCATCACTACTGCTATCATTACTACAACTGTCAATCATCATTACAATTGACCACCAGTATAACTACTACTATCACCATCATCACTACTCCTATCATTACTACAACTGTCACCATCATCATTCCAACTGTCACTATCATCACTTAAGCAGTCACTATCACCATCGTCACTAATATCATCACTACTGTCATCATTATCACTATAACTATCACCATCGTCACTATTATTATCACCATCATCTTACAATCTTCATTACTACTGTCACCATCATCACTACTACTATACCCATCATCACTACTACTAGTACTATCACCATCATCACTACTAATCTCACCATCATCACTACTACTAGTACAGTCATCATCATCACTACTACTGCCACCATCGTTACTACCATCACCATCACTACTGGCATCATTATCACTACAAGTATCACCATCATCACTACAATTATCACCATCATCCCTGCTGTCACTTCCATCTTTACTACTGTCATCATCAGTACTATCACCATCATCACAAATAGTATATATCACCAAGAATACTGGAGGACTCGCCCCGAAAACAACTCGCCCCCGAAGGGGGATGACAATCTTCGCATTGACCAATCAAATTTGCCTTCAAAATTTGGTGACGATACATTAACCCGCTTAGTACCAGGTCTGTCCTTTTCATTTTATACTGAATAATAATAGATGATTTTATTCAGCTTAATTAGTAGGCTTTCAACTATCCTAATTAACCCTTTTTCCACCACAGATCCTTCTTAAGCTCCACAAAATCGTCTAATTATAGCTAGAATATGATAAAATAAAATGATGTCACCAGTACAGAAAGGGTTTAACAGATTGGGACAAATTATTAACACTTCTTTTGATCTTTGACCTTAACCTTTGACCTTAAGTATTAGAATATCTTTATGAAATTTATATATACTTGATTTATGTAAAATGCAACTAACAGTCGGCTTATCAAAATTTGAGAATGTTTTATGATGTAGGTTGACTTTTGACTTTGACCTGTGACCTTGACCTCTATGCAGGATTGTATTGTTGCTTGCATTGATTTAGCCCTGGAAAATCAAATAAGTGTGCCAAAGTTAATTAAATAGCATCAACTAGTTCCAGAGGTATTAAAGGAATAACTGACCTTGACCTTTGACTTTCATGATGACTGAAAATTTAATTTTCATTGAAAGCACAACTGTCTCAACTAATTTTGTGAAGTTCACATGAATAGATAAGAAATTAGCATATTGATCTTATATATGACCTTGACCTGTAACCTTGACCTATCAAATGGAATTATGTTTATTCTTGTATGACCTTGGCATAGTGAGAATCTTGCATTACATTGGAAATACTAGTAAAATTCAAATGTTTATCTTTAACCTTGACCTTCGACCTTAAACATTCTTATCGAGGATTTAGTTAGCAAGGGAGGCTGAAATTTTGTTGGCTATTTTTTTTTTTTTTTTCTAAAATGGTCTAAAATGCTTCTCTAGACATAGGAGTCTAGCAAAGGAGGTCATAAAACCCCATAGGACATAACTAACCGCCCCCTAATCAGATATATGTATAGATATATGGAAATTTGCTTTAAATAAAATCATAGTCTACCATCCAATATAATCCAAAACATCGTTTTATTTCACTTAACAGAGAAAATGTATTTGAACGGGTTAGCACAGGTAACTATGGAAGATTTCATTAGATCCTATTATACAGTAATGACACAAATATTTCAGATGAAATTTCCCACAGTACTACTTCAAAGTGAATCTAGTAATTTATATATTGTTCTGCTTCGTTCCCCTTACATATAGTATATGTGTGAGTATACTGGAGTAGACTAGCGTGCTCAAAATGGCTGATACTCGGATATTTTGGCTGTCTCGAAGTATAGAATGTTTAACATTGCTAATAAAACTTATATATATATATATATATATATATTTTTTTTTTAATTTATATTTTTCAGCACCTTGTCTTATTCAATATATGAAAGCGAGCACAGCAAGTTGTAGGTGATGATGTAGGATACGCCATAAAATAATTGCGCAAAATTTGAATGAATTTACAATTTTAGTTTATATAATACGTAAATTTGCGCGCACGCGCGCAGGTAGATTTATGATTTTTTCATCGAGTCTTGGTATTTCCATTGGTATTAAAATGGTATAATGCCAGAAACACAATCTCTTATACAGGGTGAATGAGGGGGTTAAAAGTCAGCCTCCCTTTACCACCAATTTTTGTAATTAACTAACATTATGGGTATGATGTAATTCGTATATAAACTTATAGATTACAAATAGTGATAATATACTGTGACCTTGACCTTTGACCTTTGATGAAGAATAAATTACATATATTTTTTTTTTTTTTTTTTTATAAGAGACAATGAACGGAGGAAGGAAAAACACAGATAAAACAAAAAGGTCCATGTGCCTAAAGGCATCCTCCATTCATAAAATGTTTGTAACAACTGGATTTAAACATTTGTTGATTGTAAGTTTGTGGAAAGCAATTCGAGGGAAGTGAATTCCAAAGAGTAGTAGCTCTGGGGATAAATGAATTCTGATAAGCAGAAGTTCTGCATTGTGGAGGAGAAAGTGTAAATTCATGGGCGCTCTCAGCTGCCCTAGTTCTACGGGGAAAGATGTGGAGAGGCGGCACAATTGAAGCAAGTTCCTCGGAACAATTGCTGTGAAAATATCTGTAGAATAATGCAAGGGATGCAACGTTTCTTCGTATGGCTAATGTAGGAAGGTCCTGTGTGATTGCAGGGTTATTGATTAATCTAATAGCTTTATTTTCTATTTTGTCCAACTGCCTCAATGCAACCACTTCACTTCCACCCCACAGAGGTGAACAGTAATCCATCTGAGAGCGCACATGACTTTTATATATTACGGCCAACTGCTCGTCAGTGAAGAATTCTCGAACTCTGTACAGGAGTCCCAGTTTTTTAGAGGCATTCTTAGCAATGCTTCTAACATAATGTGTCCAGCTCAAGTTAGTAGTTAATGTTACACCGAGAATGTCAATACTAGGGGAAGTGGGAATATTTACATCATTAACAAATATATGGGAGTCAGTGAGATTCTGTCGGTTAGAAAATTGAATGTACTTGGTTTTCTGTGCATTAAAGGAAACTAGATTCTCTTGTCCCCATTCATTAATAGAAAGGTCCTGGTTCAGAGAAATTGCAGTGTTTATTTTTGAATTTATAAGATTGGGTTGGGTGAAAGAATTGGATAGTCATTGCATTTACCAACAGAATTTGCCTGTACAGTTTGGTGACAATACATTAAACAGTTTAGGAGGAGTTTAGGGAAAATGACAAACACTCTTGTTTTGACCTTAACTATTACAATATTCATGTGAAATGTTATATATTGTATATGTCATTTAAGTAGTCCTAATAAGCAACTAATACAGCCAGTTTTCCAAAATTTGAGTTATCTTATCAACTCTGCTTAACACTCAATGAGCGGCTAGGTTTGTAACTTCTACTACCTGCCAAACAGGCAGATTTACCCTAAACGAGCTTCATTCCATGCTCTTTTTCATGCATAAACAAGAGCCAGCGCGTAATACAATTATGTATCCGTGAAAGGGCGATAATTGAGCTTTCCAATGACACCTGAACCATCCTTCTACGACCACGAGTTGTTTTGCAACGATCGTGCAACACGAAGGAAAAATCCGTAAAATACAATAATTTCTTCAGTTTACCCTGTATTGTGGGACCAAAGATGTGGTGGGATGTGAAAACAAATGTCAGTGGCGGGTCAACGTCCATGCCGAACGGTCAGAGCCTACCCGCACTCCTCCCACTGGTCGGATTCTCTCTCAGAGCCGATTATGTGCTCAACATGGCATGCGACTAAAGCCGGGCCCCGCCACTTATAGGCCTTGGTTCTCTAGTCTGACATTAGCCGGGCGCCGCCAAAGGAGGGTTAAGCAGAGCTTGGTATTGCCCCCCCGTATAGTGGTACCATGTCTGTCTGTCTGTCTGTCTGTCTGTCCAAATACTCCTCCTATACCGTTCAACGGATTTTCACCAAACTTCTAACGAACATTCTGTGCGTGAATGCGACGGTCAGTCAAAAAGGATTTTTTGAATTTGTGCAATATTTTGATTTTAGGTTAAACAAATTGTTCCCCCCCCCACCCTCCCCCCCATCAATGATGATGGCATTCTGTGTGTGTGTGCCCCATGGGGACACACAGAACGCCATTGTTCTGGGGGCGAAAACAACTCGCCCCTCATTTGATAGGTTAAGTTAGTTTAGTTGACATAGAAGTGATGGCAGCAATAGTGGGGATGATGGTGATAGTAGTGATGATGGTGATAATAGTAGTGGTGATGGTTGTAGTTGTAGTAATGATGATGACAGTAGTGATAATGATGACAGTAATAGATATGGTGGTGACAGTACTAGTAGTCTGGCATAAATCTTTAATTTCTAAACTACCCTCCTTCGGTTTCTATCCCTCCATCTGTGCCTTTGTCTCTAATTTCCTTTCCGGCCGTTCCATAGCCGCGGTTGTGGACGGCCATTGTTCACTTCCTCACCCTATAAACTCCGGTGTTCCTCAGGGCTCTGTCCTATCTCCTATTCTCTTTCTAATTTTTATAAATGATCTCCTTAACTGTACCTTAATTCCCATCCATTCATACGCAGACGACTCAACCTTACACTACTCCATTAGTTTTTCAGAACGCCCCAGCCAGCAATCCCTCAACGACAAACGTAATGAAGCCATAGAACTCTTAAATTCTGATCTAAATACTATTTCCAATTGGGGCAGAGAAAACCTTGTTAACTTTAATGCTTCCAAAACCCAATTTCTCCATCTATCTACCCGTCAGGATCTCCCAGCGGACTATCCCTTATTCTTCAACAATACAAAAATCAACCCTTCATCTTCTCTCAATATTCTTGGTGTCTCTTTTTCTTCTGCTCTCATTTGGAAGGACCATATTACCAGTCTTGCTAAGGCAGCCTCCCAGAAGCTGGGTGTGCTCAACCGCCTTAGGGGGTTCTTTTTCCCCTGCACAGCTTCTTGCTCTGTACAGGGCCATAATGCGCCCTTGTATTGAGTATTGTTCACATGTGTGGGGAGGTTCCTCTCACACCGCTCTCCTAGACAAAGTTGAAAGGAAGGCCTTTCGTATCATTAACTCCCGTCCACTCACCAACTCTCTGCAATCTCTCTCTCTCTCCGCCGCAATGTTGCATCTCTCTCGCTATTCTATCGCTACTATAATAATCAGTGTTCCTCAGAGCTATCCCAGTGCATACCACCTCCTCTACGTAGGGCACATGGTACCCGTCTTGCAACTCAATCCACCCCTACTCTGTGCAACTCTCCAACCCAAGAGTGAAACGTTACTCTCAAACTTTCTTCTACTCAACAGCTGAGCTCTGGAACTCTCTCCCAGAATCAGTCTTTCCCTCTTCCTATGACTTAAATTGCTTCAAACTCCGTGTGTCCAGGCATTTTGGCTCGAACGTCCCTTGATTTTGGCCCTGTCACTCTTTCAACTATGGGGGAGGCACTCGCTATAGGCAGTTATGCCTTTTGCCTCCCTCAATCACATAGAAAAAAAAAAAAAAAAAAAAAAAAAATGATGATGGTCATACTAGTAGTGATGATGCTGTCAAGTAATGACGATAATTATAGTGATAATGGTGACAGTAGTGATGATGGTAGTGTCGATGGTGACAGTTTTAGTGATGATGGTGAATATTAGAGATGATGGTGAAAGTTGTAGTGATGATGACAGTAGTAGTGATTGACCTTTTATTTGACCTTGACGTGTGACCTTCACCATTCATATGGAATTGTATAGTTTCTTGTATGACCTTGGCCTAGGTATTCCGAATATACATGGTAAGCCTAGTGAAAATATAAGTTATTATAAGAAATACTAGTACAAATCTTATTTTGACCTTTGACCTTACACTTTAGAATATTTACCTGAAGTCTGGTCAATAACATATCAAAGATACCAGTAACTTGTATAGTAAAAATGTAGAAATTTGATTAAAAACTAAAATATATGAAATATTTACCTTATTTTTAACCTTGACCTTTGACCTTTACCTTTAATTATTATGTTACCCCACCAACCGACTTTACCCCCAAACTCAATTAATTAAATCAACAAATACATGTGGCATTCCAGCGATTCGAACCTAGGATGCTCACACCGAAATTCAGTGCATTTATCCATTGCGGTATGAAGACAGCTGTTAAATGGCACATTTCTTTTTGACTGACCATCGCATTGACAAAATGGATATACCTGTAAAATTTGGTGAAAATCCATTGAACGGTCTGGGAGGAGTTTCCGGACAGACAAGACGGACGACGACGATGATGACAGCCAAGCTGACTTGTGGTGCACAGTATACGGTTGGGATCTGTGTGCGCGATACCACTCTGCTTCGCAGAGCTGATAATAATTGTTATCAGTATTTCTACCTATCAATACCTAGGACGGTTTCTCTGTATCATCCATTATTTTGTGTTTCTATCTGTGTATCATCCTGGTTATCAGTTAATCATCATATTATTACACAAAATATATCGCCAATATTACCTAATGATCCGGAGAGATTATAGCCTCCTCTCCTCATACACTGAATCACTTATATATTCCACCCCCCTTTTAACCTCTCCATTTTGCTAAGAACCTACCCCCTACCTCCTCTCACCCTTTCATTAGTTACTAAAAACCACCCCTACACCCTCCTGTTACCCCTCCATCTAGCTAATATCCCCTCCTTATATCTATCTAGTTAATGCTTCTACCATCTTGTCACCCCTCCATATTGCTACCCACCCAACCATCTCTCCATATTGCTATCCACACACCCACCCCTCCATATTGCTTCCCACCCACCTACCCCTCCATATTACTATTCACCCACCCACCCCTCCATATTGCTACCCACTCACCCATCCCTCCATATTGCTATACACCCACCCATCCCTCCATAGTGCTATCCACCCACCCCACCTCCATATTGCTACCCACCTACCCATCCCTCCATATTGCTACTCACCCAACCACCCTCCACTCCATATTGCTACCCACCAACCCTACACTCATATTACTACCCACCCAACCACCCCTCCATATTGCTACCCACCCACCCACTCACCACTCCATATTGCTACCCACCAACCAACCCACCCCCCCAAATTGCTAACCACCCCCCCACCCCTCCATATTTCTACCCACCTAACCACCCACCCCTCCATATTGCTACCCCCCAAACCACCCACCCCTCGTTATTGCTACCCACCCACCCACAAACACCATATTGCTACCAACCAACCCACCACACCTTATTGCTACCGACCCACGCACCCCTTCATGTTGTCACTCACCCACCCATCCCACCATATTGCTATCCACCCACCCACCCCTCCATATTGCTACCAACCCACCACCCTTCATATTGTGACCCACTCACCCACCCTCCATATTGCTACCCACCCCACCCACCCACCATATTGCTACCCACCCACATACCCCTCCATATTGCTACCCACCCACACACTGAATCCACCCTACCCACCCCTTCATATTGTGACCCACTCACCCACCCCTCCATATTGTTACCCCCCCCCCCACCCACCCCTCCATATTGCTATCCACTAAACAAGTCCTCCATATTGCTACCCTACCAACCTACCCTCCCCTACATATTGCTACCCACCCTCCATATTGCTATCAACCCTCCCGTCCCTCCATATGGCTACCATCCCACTGACCCCTCCATATTGCTACCCACCCACCCAATCGTCCATATTGCTACCCACCCCTCCAAATTGCTACCCACCCACCCACAAATCCCTCCATATTGCTACCCTAGCTAACAACCCACCCACCACTCCATATTGCTACCCACCGACCCATCCCTCCATTATTGCTACCCACCCTCCCATCCCTCCATATTGCTAACCACCCACCCCACCCCTCCATATTGCTACCCAACCCACCCCACCATCTATATTGCTACCCACCCTCCCATCCCTCCATATTGATACCCACATACCCACCCCTCCATATTGCTACCCACACACCCATCCCTCCATATTCCTACTCATCCAACCTTCCATATTGCTTCCCACCCCCCAATTCCTACATATTGCTACCCAGCCATCCATCCATATTGCTACCCCACCCATCCATTCGTCCATAAATTAACCCCCCAACCCACCCCTCCATATTGCTACCCACACACCCACCCCTCCATATTGCTACCTATCCACCCATCCCTCCATATTTCTACCCACACACCCACCCCTCCATATTGCTTCCCACCCATCCACCCCTCCATATTGATGCCCACCCACCCCTCCATATTGCAACCAACCCACCCATAACTCCATAATGCTACCAACCCACCCACACCTCCATATTGCTACCAACCCACTCCTCCCTATTACTAACCAAATCCATATTGCTACCAACAACCCATCCCTCCATATTGCTACCCACTCACCCACACACCCCTCCATAATGCTACCCACCCACCCATCACTCCTGAGGCTCCCAAGGCTCAACACAGTAAATTATTCCATACATATTGACCAGGAACAGGATGGTGCACGGATAGAGAGAGAGAGAGAGAGAGAGAGAGAGAGAGAGAGAGAGAGAGAGAGAGAGAGAGAGAAAGAGAGAAAGAGAGATTTTACGGTGATGTTGACTAGTTTCAAATTCAGAATTAAAGGACCCGAGACTGTTTCATAATCAAATATATTCATATGGCAATTTAGAAACTATGTTACTACAACTGTCATAACCTTTACCTAAGTAATATAATATAATATATATACATATATACCGGTATATATATATATATATATATATATATATATATATGTTAGTATAGCCAGGTAATAAATTCTCTTTTAAACAGACGAGGTTAAAGGCAATAGCAGTTTCAGCATTCAGGATTTTATTGTTACAGCTTTCAATAGTTCTAACAATTTTCCTCTGGGGTTCAGAGATGAGGTACAACAGGTTAGCAAAATTCATGGTGGATCCAACGTTTCACAAGTAAACATCTTGCATCTTCAGGGAAGGAAAGGTAATGATTAGAATAAGGACAAAGCAACATATTTATACAAAATTCGAGGATCAAGAATAGGTAGGTGGGCGGAGCTACTGGGTGTGGGGTGGCTGTTCATTGGTGGAAGGCAGTCTATTCGCGAGACGGGCACTAAATCTTATCGGTGGTTGGTTGTTGGCTGTGGGTGGCTGTGATTGGTTGGTGTTGTCAGTTGTGTGCTAAGCGCGGAAAGGTAAGGGAGGGGGGCACATGGCGAGAGGAAGGGGGGCAGTATGCCTGTAGCGCTTGCCTGAAGGAAGAATTTGAAGGTCTTGTGTTTGGTTGTTGATGCTGGGGTTGTGTTTGGATGTATAGAGCTTCTAAAATAGCTAGTCTTCTGGGGTCTGATTCTTTGTCGAGTATGGTAGTTTGTTTGTCTAGGTCGGCGCGAGTTAGGGCAAGATTGTGGGGGGCTTGATAGTGATCTTTTATAGCGCCAGATTGAAGGTGGAGGGTTAGTCGACGGGAAAGGCGAGTCTGTGTCATTCCAACATAGGATAGGGGTCCCCAGTCCCCAGAGGTGCAAATATGCTGGTATATCACATAATCTTCTTTCGGTTGGTTGGTGGAAATGGGGCAGTTACGGAGGACAAGGTTGGAGGTCTTAGGAGATTTGTAGTAAATAATGAGTTTTATTTTATTGTCAGGGTTGGTGGGGAGGACGTTTTTGTGAATTATTTCTTTCATAATGGATTCGTCTGTTGTGTGGTCGGAAGATATGTAGTTTCTGTAAAAAAATGTAATGTCATTGGCCGGGTTGGTGCTAGGGGGTCTTGTTTGTACCATTTTTCTAGGTGGTGGTTGATGGCATTGGTGACGTCAGTGTTGGAATACCCATTGTTGACTAGGACCGGGGTGAGCCTTTCCAATTCATTGTGTGTGTCATTCCAGGTGGTGCAATGGGTGAGGGCTCTCCTGACATAGGCGGCGATGGTGGACTGATGGTATCGTTTAGGGCATTCACTGTCCCCATTAAGACATTGGCCATTGTTAGTAGGTATGGTTTACACTGTAGTTTTGAAGCCGTGGTCGTGGAGGGAGACAAGGAGGTCGAGGAAGGGTAGATGTCCATCGGTGGTTTCTTCGTATGTGAAGTTGAGTCCGGAGGCGGCCATGAAGCGCTGCTGGAGGTCCCTGAGTTCGCCCAGGTCCTTCACCCGCACGAAGATATCATCGATGTACCTGCAGTAGACAGTGGGCCGGTGGGCAGCCAGGAGTTCCTCTTCGATAGTTCCCATGAAGAAATTGGCGAACAGGACCCCCAGGGGGCTTCCCATCGCTACACCGTCGATTTGCTGGTACATATTCCCGCGGGGGCAGAGGAAAGGGGACTCCTTGGTACATAGTTCCAAGAGCGTCTTCAGGGCCTTCTCCGGGATGTCCAGGGGGGGTAATGTTAGGGCAGTGGTAAACTCGACGTAGGATAAAATCTATGGTCTTGTCAACGGGCACGATGGTAAACAAACTCTCTACGTCGAGGGAGGCGATGATGTGGTCGTTAGCAGGGGGGGCATCTCGTAGAATTTCTAGGAAGTCATAAGCAGAGTTGAGGTTGTATTGCCGAGGAACAAAAGGGGTGAGGAGTTTGTTCTGGGCCTTGGCGGTCTGGTAGGTAGCAGTAGGGATCTGTGATATGATGGGGCGGAGGGGGTTCCCGGGTTTGTGGGTTTTTATAGTACCGTAAGCATAACCTGGGGTGAATTCGCCGGTGAGTTTCTTCAGGTGTATGCCATCGGCTTTGGCGTTGATAGCAGTGATGGTGGTGTTGGCTTTCCTTTTTATTTCGTCAGTAGGATTGCGAGTGATCCTTTTGAATTTGTTTTTATCACTAAGAATGTCGTCCATTTTCCGTAGGTATTCTTCATTTCCGTGTATCACAAGGCAGGAGGCCTTATCAGCTCGTCGGATGATGATGTTGGGGTTCTCTTTAAGTTGTTTAGCGGCTTTGAAGTGGTGTTTGTTGAGGAGCTTGCTTTGGTGGGATCCCCTGGTTTTGGCGGCTTCTGCTAGTAGGGTGGGTTGTAGGGCTGGGGTGGTGGTGATCTTGCCGTCTTTCTGGGATCGTAGGATGTCATAGAGTAGGACTTCAATTTCAAGGCCTTTTCGGTGGGGTCCCAGCTTGGAAATGTAGTGACAATTTAAGCCTTTGTTCAGGAGGTCTTCTTGGTCCGGCGTTAGGGTGGTGCTGGTGAGGTTAATATATCCTTTTGTTGGCTTGGGAAGTTTTATGGACATCCCGGAGAAGGCCCTGAAGACGCTCTTGGAACTATGTACCAAGGAGTCTCCTTTCCTCTGCCCCCGCGAGAATATGTACCAGCAAATCGACGGTGTAGCGATGGGAAGCCCTCTGGGGGTCCTGTTCGCCAATTTCTTCACGGGAACTATCGAAGAGGAACTCCTGGTTGCCCACCGGCCCACTGTCTACTGCAGGTACATCGATGATATCTTCGTGCGGGTGAAGGACCTGGGCGAACTCAGGGACCTCCAGCAGCGCTTCATGGCCGCCTCCGGACTCAACTTCACATACGAAGAAACCACCGATGGACATCTACCCTTCCTCGACCTTCTTGTCTCCCTCCACGACCACAGCTTCAAAACTACAGTGTACACCAAACCTACTAACAATGGCCAATGTCTTAATGGGGAAAGTGAATGCCCTAAACGATACCATCAGTCCACCATCGCCGCCTATGTCAGGAGAGCCCTCACCCATTGCACCACCTGGAATGACACACACAATGAATTGGAAAGGCTCACCCAGGTCCTAGTCAACAATGGGTATTCCAACACTGACGTCACCAATGCCATCAACCACCACCTAGAAAAATGGTACAAACAAGACCCCCCTAGCACCAACCCGGCCAATGACATTACATTTTTTAACAGAAACTACATATCTTCCGACTACACAACAGACGGATCCATTATGAAAGAAATAATTCACAAAAACGTCCTCCCCACCAACCCTGACAATAAAATAAAATTCATTATTTACTACAAATCTCCTAAGACCTCCAACCTTGTCCTCCGTAACCGCCCCATTTCCACCAACCAACCGAAAGACGATCATGTGTTATATCAGCATATTTGCACCTCTGGGGACTGGGGACCCCTATCCTATGTTGGAATGACACAGACTCGCCTTTCCCGTCGACTAACCCTCCACCTTCAATCTTGCGCTATAAAAGATCACTATCAAGCCCCCCACCATCTTGCCCTAACTCGCGCCGACCTAGACAAACAAACTACCATACTCGACAAAGAATCAGACCCCAGAAGACTAGCTATATTAGAAGCTCTATACATCCAAACATTCAACCCCAGCATCAACAACCAAACACAAGACCTTCAAATTCTTCCTTCAGGCAAGCGCTACAGGCATACTGCCCCCCTTCCTCTCGCCCTGTGCCCCCCTCCCTTACCTTTCCGTGCTCAGCACACAATTGACAACACCAACCAACCACAGCCACCCACAGCCAACAACCAACCACCGATAAGATTTAGTGCCCGTCTCGCGAATAGACTGCCTTCCACCAATGAACAGCCACCCCACACCCAGTAGCTCCGCCCACCTACCTATTCTTGATCCTCGAATTTTGTATAAATATGTTGCTTTGTCCTTATTCTAATCATTACCTTTCCTTCCCTAAAGATGCAAGATGTTTACTTGTGAAACGTTGGATCCACCATGAATTTTGCTAACCTGTTGTACCTCATCTCTGAACCCCAGAGGAAAATTGTTAGAACTATTGAAAGCTGTAACAATAAAATCCTGAATGCTGAAACTGCTATTGCCTTTAACCTCGTCTGTTTAAAAGAGTGTATATATATATATATATATATATATATATATATATATATATATATATATATATATATATATACAGAGCGATCCTTAAATAATTGCCCATAGGGATTCCCATGTATTTCATTATGGTGATAGAAGTAGTGATGATGATAGTAGTAGTGATGATGGTAATATATCTTATAATAAAATACATGGGAAATCCCTATGGGTAATTATTTAAGGATCGCTCTGTATATGAACTGTATATATATACATACATATATATATATATATATATATATTATATATTATATATATATATAATATCTATATATATATAATATATATATTGTATGCGAATATGCTTCCACACTAAAGGTGTGTAGAAAAGGGTAGTTCACTGCACAAAGTTTAAATAAATTTTGTGCTAAATTAAATTGCAATCTAAATATTTGCATGCACAAAATACGGGTTTAAAAAGTATGTCCGAGTATCTTATTAGAAGGGCCGGACTGTTGACATATTAAAATAATGTTTCCATAACATTATTTTTAATATGTACACACATCTCCAAGCCTTCTAATAAGATACTCGGACATACTTTTAAACCCTTATTTTGTGCATGCAATATATTTTAGATGCAATTTAATTTTAGCCCAACATTTTTTTTAAAACTTTGTGCAGTGAACCTACCTTTTCTACACACCTTTAGTGTGGAAGCATATTCGCATATATTTTTTGACCACAAGAATCAATATTTTTCTGTTTTATATATAGATATATATACTATTATATATATTTATATATAATAATATATATATATATATATATATACCCGTATATATACAGTATATATATATATTGTATATATACACTAATATACAGTATATATAATATATAATATATACCGTATATATATATATATAGATATAGGGGAGGTATGGTGGAGTGGTCTTGGCCCTGGCCTTGTAATCCTAAGGTCCCCGGGTTCAAATCCCGATGTATCACGGGAAGATATTATTGGGATGGAATTTGTGCTGTACCTAGTATCAGTGCATTACCACAAGCCCACCGAAACGTCAATAAAATACCATCATTGTTCCCTGATTAAATAGCACTGTATGAATATTCCCATATTCAAAATATGCTACAGGGGGGCAATGCCTGGTGAGTTTTCTGCTCAACAAGTGGCGTTGTGTGTGTGTAATTGTGAGAGTCCGATGTAGGGGCACAGTGAAGCACGGGAACGAGGTGGCTTCAGAGATTGGGTCGTTTCGGGCCATGAGTGAGCACCATGCCTAATGTGAAGGCAAGATGGCAGGTGCTCGTTGTACTCTACGTGCTTCACATGTCTCACTCCCTAGACTGGAACAAGACCTCACGGGCTTCATTGTAAAGCGGTGAATGTTAAGGCTCTCAGCCTATGCCCGAGAGGTAGTAAGTTGGAATATAGAAAAAAAAAAAAAAAAAAAAAAAAAAAATATATATATATATATATATAATATTATGTTAATATTACTTTCCTACCTAGATTTCTAATCAAGCTTAAGAAAAATACCCTCCCTTCGAGACAAATTTGTGCATTTTTCGGTAGAAAAATGCTGCGGCCAAGGGCTGATTCTTCTCAAATTCCAGATCCTCTATCGCTCGCCAGGAAAAAATCGACACCCGAATGGCACGATAGGTCTTACTATTGACAAACAAATGGGGTGAGAGGTCTTAAAATAGACAAACTAATTGGGCGAACGTCTTAAATTGTAATAACTAATGAACCTAACATGATACAGAAGGGGGTTTAGAAGTAACACCCTCTTCATCCACTGAGCCCAAGTCTGTCCGCAAGGGGATGACCCAAAATTGTTTACCTCACCTTGATGGCTTAGTTCGGATTAGTAAGGTTGTGACTGTGTGTATTGTAGAAAGTGTGGGTGGAATTATTGTGGTGTGCAGAGTTAATTATGTTTATGAGTGGTAGAGACTGAATATAAAGAGTAAGGTATCCATATATATTACGGGTTGCAAGTCAACAAACGGTCACAACCGAACTAAAGCTAATCTAACCTTTCCACATCTAATCTACCATAATCTAACGAAACCGAGTCTAAGAAATATAGTCTAACCGATCATTTGTTAGTTTAAATTGTGGTAGTTTTGGGAGGTGATCTTGGAGAAACAGGCATTGAAAAAGACAGACAATAACGTACATGATAGGAGTAATTATGATAATTATGGATATCTGCCAAGTTTTATCCCTGTTTTATTTAAAATTTATTTATTTATGATAATTCCGGTGGTTCGGCTAAGGACATATAAGGCTATGTTTAGTTCATCAAAAGTTAGTCATAATCTCATTTTTGTCCTGACCATTTTTCAAGCAGGTAGTGTTGAGTGGTAGATAAAATATGGAGTGAAATTGGCAAGGGCTAGTTAACACAAACCAAATAATAGGATCTGTGACCAAACGAAGAGGGTGAATGAAAACTATATAATTAACGACAATAAATACATCAGTAATATAAATATACCGGAGAAAATACAAAAGGCTAAGTCTTTCAGGTAAAAGAGGTTTCAGAGAGATAAAGGAGAGAGTGAAAACAAATTTAAGAGGAGGGGTCACAGGCAGCATATGAGAACAGGGACAAGCGGAAGTGAGGGAGAAAAGACAGAATAGGATAAAAGGGAAGAACAATAGAGATGCTGAAAGGAAACAATGCGTTTATTATGATGGACAGGGTTGGCAGATTAACGCTATGAATCTATATTATCTGAACCAAATACTTTGAAAAGGTAGGCAAATAAATGGACAGAAGAGCTAACAAAAACGTGCAATCAAGACTACTTAAGATTGTAAACACTTTTGAGACTTAATTGTTGGGGAATAATTAAGATTGTAGAAACTGTTGAAACTGATCTGTTGGGGAATATCACATATAATGCACATGAAGATTCACCTATTCAGCATTCTGTTCATTATAAGTCGGCCAATTATTCCCTCAATTCGCAGCAAATATCTTAATATGAAATGGTAGAAGAAAATGTATAGTATAACTTCCTTTCAAAATTGTTTATTAATAAGTAGTACCGTATTTTGTGTCTGAAACTGTATTCACAACTCAACATTGTAATTGGTACAACGTTATATATGTTTTAGACAAAAAACAAAAACCCTCCTCTGTGGTGGAGGGGTGAGAAATTTCCACCACCGCTTTTCTCCGGCGAGACGTAGAAGTCCGCTAAAGGGGATCGGGGGCAGGGGGCCTGGTATCCTTCTCCCCTTAAATAAATCTACCAAAAAAACGAGACAGAGATAGGGGCGAGGGAACGCGTTCGTGGTCCCGGACCCTAAGAATAGGAGCTTTTAATGTGCGTGGATGTAGTACGAATGAGAAGCGAGAGGATATTGGAAGGTTATTTGAAAGAAAGATGTATGATGTCCTTGCACTGAATGAAACAAAGATGAAAGGAGAGGGAGAAGTGTATTTTGGAAATGTGATAGGTAGAAAGTCTGGAGTAGACGAGGGAGTGAGGGGGAAAGAAGGAGTGGCTATTATTGTGAGGGAGGAGTTGAGAGAGTATATAAAAGAGTGGAAAGAGGCTTCATCAAGGCTAATGTGGGTGCGAATGTGGTTTAAGGGTGAAAGGTGGGTTTTTGTAAGTGCGTATGGACCAGGAAGTGAAAGAGAATTAGACGAGGTAAAGAGTTTCTGGGAGGATTTGAGAGATTGTCTACAAGGGTTTGATGAAAATGAAAATGTTATAGTTTTAGGGGACCTAAATGCTAGGGTAGGAAATGAGCCTGTTGAGGGAGTCATCGGTAGTTTTGGTGTGGATGGTGTAAACGAGAGTGGAGAAAGACTGACAAATGTATGTGAAGAGTGCAGATTGAGTGTAGGTAATACGTTCTTCAAAAAAAGGCGTATAAACAAGTACACCTGGCATAGACTTGTGAGGGGAGAGATTGTAGAGAGGGCATTGATGGATTATGTGCTGGTGACAAGGGAAATATTGTGTAGACTGCTGGATGTGAATGTGATGAGAGGTGAGGCGGAGGGTATGTCAGATCATTACCTGGTGGAGGGAAAGCTAAGAGTTAAGAGTTACAGGAGAATAAGAGACAAGCGTGAAGTAAGAGAGGTAATAAAATTAGTAAGTTAGAGAAGAGTGAAAAAAGAGAGGGAGTACAAGGAAAGACTAAATGAAAAGTGGATGGAAGTGAGAGAGATAGAAGAGAGAGAAGTAGAGGTTGAATGGCAACAGTTTAAGGAAGGAGTGAAAGCAAGTGCAGAGGTAGTATGCTGCAAAAGGAAAGTAGGAGGCAGAGGTATCAGGAAGGGAAGCGAGTGGTGGAATGATACGGTGAGAAAGGCAGTTGAGGAGAAGAGACAGTGTTTTGAGAGGGTTTTACAGGATGGTAGTGTTGAGGTATGGGAGAGGTACAAGGAGAAAAGGAGAGAGGCAAAACGGAAAATTAGAGAAGCGAAAAAAGATGCAAACGAAAGGTGGGGTCAAAGGCTGAGTGAGAATTTTGAAGAACGAAAGAAGATGTTCTGGAAGAAGGACAAAAGAGGGAAGAGTCAGTGAAAGATGAAAATGGAGAATTACCAGTGGAACCAGATGAAGTGAGGAAAAGATATGCCGAGTATTTTGAATCTTTGTTAAATACAAGAGATGGAAGAGAAGCAGTGATTGAAGCAGAGGTGGATGGAGATAGGTTACCCAGGCCACCCAGGTGGCAGGGAATGAATGAAAGGATTGAGGAAAATGAGGTGAAAGAAGCAGTGAAACAAATGAGAGCGGGAAAAGAAGAAGGTTTGGATAGTATTGCTGTGGAGTGGATAAGAAGGGTGGAGCTGTGATACTAGATGGGTTGGTGAGACTTTTCAATGTGTGCTTTGCTGTGTCAATGGTACCAATAGACTGGAAGAGTGCATGTATTGTTCCGTTGTACAAGGGGAAGGGAGATCATCCCAGGCGTGTTCAAGTTATAGAGGTATTAGTTTATTGTCAGTGGTTGGAAAGCTAGATGGCAGGATTTTGATAGAGAGGATAATAAAGTGTATGGAAGTTGCAATAGTAGAAGAACAGTTCGTTTTAGGAGGGGAAGAGGTTGCGTAGATCAGATGTCTGCAGTAAGACAGGTATGCGAGAAGTATTTAGAGAAGCATAAGGAGATATTTTGGGCTTTTATGGACTTGGAAAAGCGTATGATCGTGTGGACCGTGAAGCAATTTGGAAGGTGTTAAGGATTTATGAAATAGGAGGAAATTTGTTAGAAGCAGTTAAGAGTTTTATGAAGGGAGCACAGCATGTGTGAGAGTAGGAAATGGTGAGTTGAGGTGAATGGTTTTGAGGTAAGGGTAGGTTTGGGTTGTGCGACAGGGTTGTGTAATGTGCACCATGGCTGTTTAATAACTGTTTTATGGATGGTGTGGTGAGGGAGGTGAAAAGGAGAACTATGGGAAGAGGATTATGGGTTTAGTAGGAAAGAATGGTAAGAGATTGGGAGTTGAATCAGTTGCTGTTCCGCTGATGACACAGCATTGGTGGCGGATTCTGATGATAAACTGCAGCCATGTAGTCAAAGAGTTTGGTGTGGTTTGTGGAAGGAGGAAACTGAAGGTGAACGTCAATAAAAGTAAAGTAATGGTTGTGTAATATGGAGAGCATAGGGTGAATCTAGATGTGAGGCTGGATGGGGAAATATTGGAACAAGTAGAGTGTTTTAAATATCTCGGAGGAACGATAAGCAGGAGTGGAGGTATGGAGGTTTCCTTTGGCACCTAAAAGGGAGGAGGAAAGACCAATATAGCCGAGAGGATAGAGGAGATTGTTAGACGAGAAGAGAGGGGGTCGTCCAGGGGAGAAGAACAAAGTAGATTGACTGTTCAACGACACCGGGGAGATGAAAGGTATGAGGAAGTAGGGGGCAGGAGGGAGGGCAGAAGGGATGGAAAATGAAGGAGCAGAGATTCAAGAGGGGGGAAAGGGTAGAGGAAAAAGAGGAGATAGGGGGGATAGTCTTGGAAGCAGGAGATTATAGACAGTAGTGCGAAGAATAGGGGAAACATTGGAGTGGAGGAGAAGTAAAGGAAACAAATAAGGAGCCAGGGGGAGTAGAAGAGGAAAAAAAGGGGGTATAAAAGGTGGAGGGAAGACGAAAAGAAAAAGAATTCCATGGAAAGGATATGGGGAAATAATAATTGGGTGTGTGAATGTTAATGGATGGAGGAAATAGAGAGAGAAGCAGAGGAAGGAAGGTTGAATATTTGTGGAATAGTAGAAACAAAATTGAAGGGGAAGATAGAATGGGGAGGGGAGAAGTATGAAGTTAGGGAAAGGAAGAGAGAAAACAAAGACAAAGGGTGCAGGAGTCGCAGTGGTGGTAGAAAAAGAAAAATGGGAAGTTGAACAGGTGAACTTGGGGGAAGGGGACGACCAGGAGGACATACTAGTAGTGAGGGTGGAAGGGAAAGGGGAAATGAAAAGAGCTAAATTTATGCTGATTATATGCTATATGACGGTAGAGGGAGGGCTGAGAGAGAGAGGGAGGAAAATCGGAGAAAATACGAAGTAATAAGGGCTGTGATGAGACGAAACGAAGGTGAAATCATAATAATGGGGGATATGAATGCTCACACAGGAATCTTATGGGAACAAATCAATAGGAATGGGAAGTTATTGTTAGACCTATGTGAGGATGAGCAGTTAGACAATTTGAATATGGTAGAGGCGGAGGGGAAAGTAACATGGAGAGGAAGAGAAGGGAGGAGGTCAGCTATTGATTATATAGTAGTGAACAGGAAAGCAAGAGAGAGAGTGATAGAAATGGTAGTAGATGAAGAAAAAAAACTTTGAAATAAACAGAGACCATAACCTACTGAAACTAAGATTCAGCATAAAGTCTCACAAGGAGAAGATAGAGAAGTGTAGAGAGGCTAGTAAGCCAGAAAGATGGAAAATGAAGGAGGCGGAGTGGGGGAGGTTTAGGGAGGAAATAGGGAATATGGATATAGATGAAGTGGGAGGAGGGAGTGCAATACAAATTGATAAGTGGATAGAGAGGGAAATACATAAGGTAGCAGAGAGAGTGTTAGAGAAGGAGAAAATAGAGAGGAAAGGTAGAGGAATGAAAGGGTGGTGGAATAAAGACATTAAGGAGGCGAGGAAGAAGAGGAAAGAGAGGAATAGGATTAGGAAAGAGTTGGAGAAGGGAAAATATAAGTGAGAGAGGAAATTCGACATAGCAAGGGGAAGAATACGAGAGGGATCGGAAAAACACAAACTAAATAATAAGAGGGAGTCAATAGAGAAGCAATGAACAGAAAAGTAATTGACAGGAATAAAAGAGAAGGGGTGACAGAGTAAAAGGCCTGCGTGGTATATATTCGGCTAAAAAGAGATAATCAAGTGGTGGGGGAGGGAAAACGTAGTAGTGGAGCTGAACTGTTAAGGTGGGGAAAAAGTTAGGGATGTACAATAAAATTTGCGAGGTAAATAAAATAATTTGTAGGAAGTGGGAGGGGTAAAATGACCAAATAAGAGTAGGGCAATGGAATTATTGAACTAAATGAGGTAAGAAATAGATGAAAATATGAAATGAGAATGGTGGAGTGAGGAGGAGATTAGGAGGAGTGTGAAGAAGCTGAAGAGAAAGCAAAGCGAAGCCGAGGGCCGAGATGGGATAACAGCAGAATATGTATATTGACAGGAGGGGACGTTGATATTTAGGATGTTAAAGAAGCTATTTGATAAAAATATAGAAGGAGGAAAGAAATCGCAGCAAGATGGGGAAAGAGAAATGGTCACATTGATTTACAAAGGAGGAGCACACTGTGCACGACCTGGGGAGTTATAGACCCAATAAACGGTAAGAACATAATAAAATAAAAAGTATTTTATGGGATACTAAAGGGAGAGGGTAGGGGGAAAAGAGTATGTTAGAATAGAAAGGATCCTACTTAGTGAAGAGCAAAATGGGTTTAGGAAGGGGAGAAGAGGAACAGACAATATATTTTAATAGTAGATGAGATTATAGACGAAAAGGCAAAGCAAGGGAATGTGATGTTTATAGTGTGTTTGGATGTGGAGTAAGGCATATGATAAGATTACACGTAGGGAGCGTTGCCAGGACAGCAGTGATGGAGAACGTGTGTAGTGAGTAGGAAGATAAGGAACATGATAATGAATATGTATGAAGGGGCGGAAGACAGAGATTTGTGTGGAAAACATATTGCAGTGAACGGAATCAGGAAGAAGGAAAGGGTTAAGGCAGGGATTGTAACCTGTTCACCCATTAATGTTTGCAAATGTGCATGGATGGAGTTGGTGAGGAGAATTAAGACGGTAAGGGACAAGGAGTGAAAATAGGGCAGTATAGGCTAGCAATTCTGACGTTCTTATGCTGATGATGTAGTAGTTGATACGCAAGAGACAGAGGGATCTCTGGGGGAAATGTTACAGTAGGCGGAAAGGTTTGGCAGAGACCTAGCAATGAAGTTCAGTGTAGAGAAAAGCAGTATGATAGTAGTAAATGGACCAGAGGCATTAGAAATGAGGATAGGAGGGGAAAGAATAGAAACAAGGGAGGAAGTGAAGTATTTAGGGGTATGGATAGGAGGGAAGGGCGACAAAGGACAATGAATGCCAAAATCATGAAGGTGGAGCAGTGTATGGTAACTGTGGAATGTGACAAAAACCAGAGTAAATACAAATAAAATAGTAAGAGAGGTGTGGAAGGACTTTGAAGTGCCGAGAATACTTTACGGGATGGATTTGAGAGGGAGTACAGTGGGATAAATAAATAGACTGGATACGGGACAAAATAAAATAGGAAGAATGGGGTTAGGAGCCAGTAGGTGGACAGCACATGAAGCAGTGAGAGGGGAGATGGATGGAGTACGTTTGAGGAAAGAGTGGCGAAGGCAAAGTTGAGGTACAAGAGTAGGTTGGAGGAGATGGAGGATCATAGGTAGCCAAGGAGAGTGAATGAATGGGGGGAGGGGAAGAGTAGATTGGCAAAAGAGTGTAAGGAGAAAACTGGAAAAAATAGGAGTGAAACAAAGAAGGGTGGGAGAGGAGTGGAGAGATGTAGGGATTAATGCATGACTAGGTCAGGGAAGGAGACTAGAGAAAGATAGGAACGAGAGTGAAGGAAGTAGGAAGACAGAATGGAAGAGAAATATGGAGAAGACAGTACACTGATAAGATATAGAAGCAAGGGGAGAACCGAGCAAAGAGGATTTCTATGACGGAAGTTTGGGGAGCTGAACTACTGTTTAAGGCTAGGGCAGGAGCATTAGAGACAAATAGGAGAACATGGAGGTGGAATGGGGGGGTGAAAGAGTGTCTGCAGTGTGAGGTGGGAAGGAGGAGAGTGGAGGAGACAATAGAACATATAGTGACAGAGTGCCAGTGGTATGCAGAGGAGAGAGATGTGTTGGAAAATGAGTTGAAACGTGTGGTAGGGGAGAGGGAATGGGAAGAACGAAAGATGAGAGGATGAGGGTGTAAAATTTGTGTTAGGTCTCGGGACAGAAGAGGGTGTAGATGGGAAAATGGGGAAAAGAATGAAGGTAGTGAAAAGATTCCTGGAGCAGGTGTGGCAGAAGAGAAACGGAATAGAATAGAATAGGGTGAGGGGGAGAAGGTGACCAGAGCGGGGGAGGAAGAACAATGAGATTAAATAGTAGAGAGGGGAAAAGTTAAATTAAGGTAAGGAGAGAACAAGATATTGGGGGGTGGAGGAGGGGGTAAATATGGAGAGAAGAATCTGCTTAAGCTATATACTTATTTGTCTTTATCTATCCTTTCTACGACTACATATTTTCTAAACTAATTCTTAATCTAACTCTAGCTGTTTCTGGAAAAATCACCGGTGCATAGGTGAGCTGGCTTGAAAGGAACAGCAACTCCACAAAAAGAAGAATAAGAGAATAAGTGGAGTAAAACAGATTGTGTGTGATGGAGGAAGTTTTTCGGAGTAATGGGAAGTATGTGGAAGACGAGAATCTCGGAGTGAAAGTAAAAGTGCACTGTATCAAGGAATTGTAGTGCCAACAGTGATGTATGGGCTGAGACATGGCTCTGAAGAAAAGGGGAAAAGAGGCTGGATGTGATGATGAGCTGCTTGATGAGTATGTGTGGAGTTACTCGTAGAGACTATTGAGGAATGAGAGATACGTAGGCGAGTGGGGCAGCAGGAACATTTGTCAGCCAGAGTGGACAGAAGGGTGCTGAGCTGGTATGGTCATGTTGTACGAATGGGAGATGAAAGGCTTACAAGAGAATATGTGAGTCAGTACAAGGGAGTTAGAAGAGCGAAAACCCTCCATTGATATGGAGAGACTGAGTAAGAAAGCTTTGGATGATAGAGGAATGACTATAGATCAGGCAGGGAAAGTGGTGGTGGACAGAGTGCATGAGAATGCTTGTGAATAGTTGAGTGAACAGTCATTTGGAGTAACGGGTCGGGCCCTCCAGTTGGACTAGATAATAGTCCATCAGGCGCCTGGCCCGGGGAGACGATTAATATGAAGGGTGCGCCTGGAAGTGTGGTGGCGGGGCTTGTGGCTTTGGCTCCCGCTGCTGTCTGCCTGCCGAGATCGGAACCTCTCCGGGTGGGGGGCCGGGCGTGCTGGAGCAACCTTTGGTGACCCTGGTCTCTGGGTCTTCTCCTGGGTGACCTGGATGTGTGTGAGTTTGTGCTTTTGATCTGTGTTTATTTGTTGTTTTAGTTGTTTTGTGTTTTTCTGTTCTTGCTCTGTCTTGAGTCGGCTACCCCCAAAATGGGGATTGGGCCTGAGCATATAATAGATAGATATGTATATATATAATAAAAGTATATAATATAGAATATTATACAGTATATATGATGTATATAATATACCGTATATACTGTATATATATATTATATACGGTATATATATTGTATAAATCTAAATATATATATATATATATATATATATGCATATATATATATATATATATATATATATATATATATAGAATATCTATATTGATTTTATGTATTATTTTAAATGATTTTTTTTTTTTTTTTTTTTACTGACATATTTTTTCTTGTCCACTTCCCTGTTTGTTGTTTTGTTGCTGTTCCCCAGGCTGTCTGGCCGAACAACCGTAAGGTCCCGAGCAAGGCCGAGGCCATAAACGAGCGGGGTGTATTATATGCCTATGTAAAATATTATATTTTATATACGTATTATATATATAATATATATATATATAGAAGATATATATAGATATATATATGATATATATATATATATATATATATATATATATATATATATATATATATATAGTATATATACCTATATGTTTATATACAGTATATAGTTCTTCTCCCTTCACCCACTTTCATTCACCCACCTTCATTCACTCACCTTCACATCACCCACCTTCATTCATCCACCCTTTATTCACCCACCTTCATCATCAAATTGATATTGGCCTCCTGGGGAAAACCACTATAATAAAATAACGAGTCTAGTGCAGTACCTCATTGGGTGACGTGGAAACTGCTCACTCTGGTTTGACACCGTGTATATATATATATATAATATGATAGCCGGGATATAATGTTTATCCCTTTATTTGTCTTCACTAAAATCCAGTATGGACTTATGGACCATAAATCGTCAACAGGAACACATCTAACACGTTCTTATTCACAAACAGTTACTCAATAAGGTGCTACAGAACACAATGAATACGCACAGGTAAGTTATATACGCACAGGTAAGTTTTATACTTCTTATGTATCACATGGCATATGGATTGATCAATACCTCGCTTAACTATTATTTTGGAATATAAGTGTATGTATATATATTTTGACCTAAACAATTAATAGGTGATTCACCGCATATATCTAGGCCTAAAGTGTGGGTGGAGATTTACTTAGCTATTATAAGGACAGCAAGTAAACAATAAACAACCATTTCATCACATATCAAGGTCTAGTAATCACATACAATGCGCGTGAATCAAGAGATAGTATTATATGGGAAATATGCAATTATAGAATAAACACTATGACATGAAACGAGTTGAGGAATAAAACAAGTACACGGATGGCTGGTTCGAGTAACGCTCAAGGGGGGTGAGGGGCGCTCGTGGGCAGGTTAGTAAGCACGGGTAGGGTGGCCTGAGGACCAGGTAATAGCTTAGGTCATTCTATTTACTGCGGTCTTGGAAATTCTATTTACCATTTGTGCGATTATAACTTATTGTTCGGAGAATGAAGTGAAATTAATAGGAATGCTATGCTGAATTACTTTTTACCATTCAATCTACTATTAACTTAATTTGATTACATTATGATCTGAACATATATTTCTTCTATAAATTATATGTAACAATATTAACTCGGGTCGAGGAATCCAGATTTAATAATTTTCCTTTACTGAATGAATATTCAAGGTTAATATCTCTTGAATGGAATCCAGCAATAATATGTTTAACAGAACTAACGTAATTACCATATAAAGCACACGTAAAATTAGCGTGTACGAATGATTAATATGATACTAATAATATAATGGCACACATGACGAAGTTGTACTAATAGAAATACCTAATACCAATTAATACCAATTAATCATGCAGATTTATTTCTCGACCATATCGCAGGTTAGTAGTGACGTTATTGGAGAGAAAGATCTCCCACGCAACCAAATGTGGTGAAAATTCGAACCTGCGCAGTGTTGAATCAAGTTGATAGGTAAAATATGAAAATTAAAATAGATGCTATATTATACAGGTATAGGTAGCCTGGAAAGTTCGTTATTTTCCTAGAGTGCCGTATATTCCGTTAAACAGTCGACCAAAAACGGGAAAAGTGATTAGGGCAGTGAGAATTCTGTTTCATAAGATAATTATTGAAAGTGTTACTTACTTAACGCGGGCCATGCGTTTATTTATTGTAAGCCAAATAACGGGCTGTTTTACGGTGATATTTTTTCATGCCTAAATAAGACCAAACGTAAAACACTACCTATCCCCTAAAGGGCATAAACAGAGCTTTCGAATGACACCATAACGATCCTTGTATGATGGATAGTTTTCTTGCAATAACCGTGCAACGCGAGTGCAAAAAGCAGGTAATCGGTACTTTCGGTACATAATTGAGTATGTACGAGTGAGAGAGGGAGATGGTGCCTGAGATTTGTGTCAGTAGGTTCGCCGCGGTGGTCTGGAGCAGTCATACGCTCGCTAGTCTTCCCCACTTGTCTCTCTCTCTCAGCCACATTACGTGCTGAAATTGCCACTCGAGTTACGAGCGCCGCCACAGTCCCAGCTTATTTAACTCGACTTAAGTGGTGGGCCGCTTTTTAAGGGTTAAAGTTGCTTAAAGTTTAAACATAACGATTGTAAACGAGTGGCACTCCTCCCCCCCCACACTCCCCACAAACCGCGTAACAAACACCTCATTGTCCTCCACGCCCCCCCCCCCCTCTCTCTCCCCTCAAATGTGGTGAAAATTCGAACCTGAGCAGTGTTGAATCAAGTTGATAGGTACAATATGAAAATTAAAATAGATACTATATATCCTGTAGGTAGCCTGGAAAGTTCGTTATTTTCCTAGAGTGCCAGTGAGAATTCTGTTTCATAAGATAATTATTGAAAGTGTTACTTAAAGTTACTTAAAGTTTAAACATAACGAGGGTAAACGAGTGGCACCCCCCCCCCCCACACTCCCCACAAACCGCGTAACAAACACCTCCTTGTCCTCCAAGCCCCCCCCCCCCCCCCTCTCTCTCTCTCTCTCTCTCTCCCCATGTAAGGGCGGGTGGAAAAAAATAAAAAATAAATAAAAATGTTTACCAGAGACAACTGTACGAGTTGTAAAGATGAATACACATGCATGAAGGCACCGCATGTCGGATATGCAAGCAACCATACCACTGGATTTGCATAGGATTGACACCAATAAATGAGGCGTACAATACAAGAGGGAAGAACCTCCATTTCTGCGATCGTTGTTTCGATATCACATGGCAAGTCAAACACACTGTTGAAAATACAGAAGTACAAGATAGACTGAAATATAGCCAAGACATATCTGCCTTTCACAAAAAATGGGGAACTATTGGGGCCCCAAGGCCCATTCAAATATCTCAACCCCCACACGCCCACCTTCCCATGATAATGCCCACATTGCCTCCTGCACAGCAACACACATCGCCTGCCGAACAACAACCTTTCGCACCCTACATATACACAAACCCTGCCGCACATCTCCCCACACCTCCCCAGACCCAGAAAACACCCACATTAATCCCATCTATGGCCATTGACCACCCTACTGCTGTTGATCAAATACAATTGCAGGATGAACGTAGGATGCAACAAGCCCCCATATCAGGCTCCCCTTCCACATCGTCTCCCCCCTCACCACTGCCACCTGCCCACCTACAACCGACCCCTGTAACTCCACCCCCCTGCAGGCCGCACCCACCCATACACCAAGCCTACTATCACCCACCCTCACCCCTAGCTCACCACATAACCCCCTGCAGCCCCAGCCCCACGTACTGGGGTTGTCTAGACTAGTGTGGAGATATTATCTGGAAAGAAGGTCCTACTTTGGTCAAAAGGGCGAATATAATGGGAATTCATGTAGATTTGCTCATCCCAAAATTTGCAACAACATAGAACAGCCATGGAAAATGTAGATTTGGTGAAACCTGCAAATACCACCACCCATCCCTTTGCAAGACATCACTTAAGAACAAGACCTGCTACAATATGAAATGCCCAGCTTTTTCATATTAGAGGGACTTGGAGGTATGCTAAGACCTAACACGACTGGTAGCCCAAAAAACTCTCTAGCTATGCGAGGACGAGACAGAGGAAAAAGGCAAGGAGGGAAAGGGCAGATGAAGATGAAGAGACTGAGGGAGATGGAAGAGCACATAGAACACCTCGAGCACCTCCTGGCCTCCCAAGAGTGGCCAATACATCCCGAAGACTATTAGGTACACATAGTACTCCAAACAATCCCTCCCCAATCTTGTTTGCAAATATCCAAGGCCTAAAAAATAGAACCACGAACAAAGTACCATTTACTAGGGGCCTGCTAGAAGAAGGAAACGCTATATTTGCGGCTCTCACAGAAACTCACATTAACCTGACAAGCGCGATATAGACCTAGGTGCTAGGGTAGTTATTTGTGCATTTCTAGCCCTGGATTCTGACAGAATTCGTTATATTTACAATATAAAGCATTATTTGTTTTCGGTATGCTTTTATTTTACATATATGATGTATATATGAACCTTCAAGAGTGCTAAAATAAGTGGGAAAAGCATTTGGGTGGTGAAAAACGAAGATATTGGCCACCCGGTCATAATCTCAGGCGAGAGAGAGCCACAGGCAGCCCTCCCCTCTCGCTGTCTGGGAGTCAACTGAGACGAGGGGGGCGGGGTGTGCCGGTGTCTGGGTGTTGCATAACGGTCTTTTATGCAACCCACTTGTGCTACATTATCGCGGGAGAGAAAAATAACCGATAAATGATGATAATAAGAGGAAAAATAGGTGATAATTGAGGGGGGGGGGGGGGGGAAATAAGGTGGGGAAGGAGGGGAGGGGGAGGGGTGAGAAACACATGGATGAGTACTAGAGGGGAATTATCTCACCTAGAGACAAAATCCTTTGTTTTGATAGGCCCTTTTTTTTTTTGGCAGGCTTTTTTTATGGTCTTGCTTCCGTGAGGCCTATCGCGTTCCCTATAGGAAGCCTTCCGTGAGGCCTATCGCGCTTGCCAGGTTAAAGATCAGGAAGATAGTGAGGTATGGATTCCTGGTTACAACCTACATAGGGCGGACAGAACGCATAGATCACATGGAGGTGTAGCCTTGTACATCCATGACTCACTGATATGTACCGAATTCCTAAATAACAGTGATGAAGTGGTGGAAATACTTTGGAGTTAAAATAGAATCCCTAAATTTAGCAGTTATTGTTACATACAGGCCTCCAGACTCATCCCGAGAAGAATTCAAAACCCAGCTCAACAAAATAAAATCAGAAGTGGAAACCCTGGGGAACCCAACACCAAATATTATATGGCTAGGAGACTTTAACCTACCAAACATTAAATGGAGACAACTAGAAAACCAGTTAGTGGCAAATAACACCGGAGAAGCAAATACTAATATGAGAGAGCTTTTTTGAACTTTGTGATTTTTTTAGTCTTACCCAACATATTGCTGAACCCACACGGGAAAACAATATCTTAGACCTGGTCTTCACTAACGACTCTCTAGTACACAGCATTAACATATCGGACACAACATACTCAGATCATAAATTAATTGAGATCAAAACAACCTTAGAAAGTGTACTGACAACCTCAGAATCGAGAATAAAAACCGGCCCCTTCAGTAAATTTAACTTCAATAACAAAAACATTAGGTGGGAAGAGGTAAATCAAGAAATGGAAGAAATAGACTGGGAAGATTTAATGGATAACCTGACACCAGCAGAATGTCTAGTCTTAATAACAGAAACCATGACCCAAATCTGTAGCCACCATATACCTGCAAGACAAACAAAACGAAGAAGCAAACAAGATCGGGAAAGGAGGAGGCTGTACAGAAGAAGAAAATTACTCACACAAAGACGCACTCATCAGGATAGGCAAAAGGTCGAAATAGATAGAGAAATTGTGGAAATTGAACAAAGGCTAAGAATATCATATGAACTACAACATATGGAAGAGGAGAGGAAAGCTATTGCAGGTATAAAGGAAAATTCCAAATACTTCTTTTCATACGCCAAACAAAAGGCTAAAACAACATCAAACATCGGCCCACTGAGCAAAGGGGACGGCTGTTTCACAGGGGACAAAAAGGAAATGAGCGAACTCTTAAGCAGGCAGTATGAAATGGCATTCAGTGAGCCTGATGAAACAAAAGGCATCAGAGACCAAAATATATTTTTCATGGAAACCTCCCCCACGGAAACCCCTCAGATGCTGGATATTGATTTCGGTCCAAAAGACATAGAAGAGGCCATTTCCAACATGCCATCCCACTCGGCACCAGGCCCGGACTCTTGGAATTCGATCCTAATGAAAAAATGTAAGGAAAACCTCTCAAAACCCCTGGCTATAATGTGGAGAAGGAGTCTAGACACTGGTGACATACCAGATAGCTTGAAAAACGCAATAATTGCCCCACTGCATAAAGGAGGGAGTAAAGCACTACCAAAAAACTACCGCCCGGTAGCTCTAACCTCTCACATCATTAAAGTTTTCGAGCGAGTCCTGCGAAGCAAAATTTCAACATTCATGGAGACAAATGAACTACACAACACCGGTCAACATGGGTTCAGAGCGGGAAGATCATGTCTCTCACAACTTTTGGAACACTATGACAAAATTCTTAAAGCGCTAGAAGAAAAGAAAAACGTGGATGTCATTTACACCGATTTTGCTAAGGCATTTGATAAATGTGACCATGGTATAATAGCCCACAAACTGAAAGCAAAATGTATAACTTTGAAAATCGGACGGTGGATATACAATTTCCTCGTAAACCAAAAACAATCGGTAGCAGTATACCAAGTCACTTCTGAGCCTTAGGATGTCAAAAGCTCAGTGCCCCAAGGAACAGTGCTAGCGCCCCTTCTGTTCCTCATACTAATTTGCGACATAGATACCAACACCAGACACAGTACGGTGTCGTCTTTTGCTGATGACACAAAATTAAGCAAGATAGTAAAACACACAAGAGGACACGGGCCGACTGCAGGAAGACATGAATGTAGTGTTCCAGTGGACCAGGAAAAACAACATGCAATTCAATGAGGAAAAATTCCAATTAATACGGTACAGAGATAATAATGGTGTTAAAGAAATTACAAATTACTTAACAGAATCTAACCACATAATAGAACGGAAAGACAGTGTGAAAGACCTTGGGGTATTAATGTCTGAAAATATGGTTTCAAAGTACATAACCAGGTCAAAGTGGCGGCTGCGAAACGTCTAACGGGTTGGATTCTGCGTACTTTTAAAACACGCGGTGAATTGCCTATGATAACGCTCTTCAAATCTCTAGTGCTACCGCGGCTTGAATACTGTAGCGTATTAACATTCCCATACAAAGCAGGTGAAATAAATGACGTAGAGAGTGTACAAAGAAATTTCACTTCGCATATAAGTTCGATAAAACATCTACACTATTGGGAGCGTTTAAGAGCACTGAATCTGTACTCACTGGAACGTAGAAGAGAACGTTACCTAATAATATACACATGGAAAATCGCAGAGGGTTTAGTACCAAACCTACATACTCCGATAGTCATGAAATTCAGTGATAGGAGAGGCTGGGAATGCGAAATCCCCCGGATGAATAACAGGGGTGCTATGGGCTCTCTGCGAGAGGGCTGGTTATCACACAGAGGCCGACGTCTCTTCAAGAAACTCCCACGGCGAGTAAGAGACATGAGGGACATCTCGTTAGACAACTTCAAGAGAGCCCTAGATGTCGAACTGCAAAAAGTGCCAGACGAGCCCATCCTAGCAAGGGAGCGAGCTGTCGCTTCAAACAGTCTACTGCACCAAATCACCACCCATAACGAGGGGCGTCGCTCTCCTTGGTGCCGCTAGAGGAGCGGCGAACACATCCAAAGGTATCCAAAGGTAAGGTAAGGTAATAGGGCATAAAAGGAGATCTGAACGAGTTAGCAGATTCCTATGGCACACACGACAAAGTTGTACTAATGGAAATACGTAATAAGGCATAAAAGGAGGTCTGAACGAGTTAGCAGATTCCAATCAAGAATTCACACAAATAGCGGTGTATTCGGATTGATGAATAATTAGATAATCGATCTATGCAAGACTAGAATTCCTAGATGATTAGAATAAAAATTATCTACATCAATAATCAAATGAACATAAATACGGTTCATATAATAATGGAAATAACGCTTAAACAAACGAGCGTAAATTTAGAATCTCGGGAAGAAAGTATATATAAAAACTAATAAAAATTCTTCACAACGAGCGGGGACTGATACAAACAGAATATAAAATTGAGCGTAGGTTCTAGGTAACAGGTGATTATTTAAAGAAGGGAATAATTACATGTAATACACTTCAACTTCAACTTGCAACATACATAATAGAGTTAGACATATACAAGGAAAATCTGTGAGTATTTGGATAGGTGCTTTAATGAACACAAGTATGTAACGTATGCGTAATACGTTCTAGGAGATTTATATAAAATATGAACACTTAGATCTTAGGCACAGATCTAGATAACAATTACTACAAATTCTGAGAGATTAACACATACGCAATGAATAAGGATCTTGGACACGGATCTATAGATAATTAAGCACTGTAATATTCACATATTATAACCTTACCTTCACAGCAATAATCACAATGTAAGATACTCAGAAACAGTTAGGGTAATAGAGGAGGGTAGAGAGCTGAGAAAAAGTCTGGCCGACGTTGAACGTAGGTACACAGGGCAGCACTTCAGGAGGAACTGCTTCTTACAATCAGGACTTCAGGATCCGGACTTCAGAAGGCACACAACAGGTTCGGCGTGCTCTCAGGGCAGGGGGGAAGGCAAGACAATGGCTCCACTGGTGTTATATGTCCCGTTCTTCTCATAATTAAGGACATTACCCCAGTGGTTGTTTGCTTTTCCCTATCTTTCTTTAATTTCAGTGAGTCTATGTTCAAGTTATTTCTTAGCTTTAACTTACAGGAACTCAATGCTAAAAGGATATAGGGAATCATTGTGATACAGCTGGTGAGGTTAATACTTAACTTAAAAACACATGATATGGTATTACATGATACATAATGATAATAGTTAATTTATTTAATACTCAGATGAGAGGCACTGAGTCTAGCAAAGACATAATCGTAATTCTGGTGATTATGTTATAATTGAGGCTTATTGTTGATACTTGTGATAACTCAATTATTCTTTATCTTACCACTGTGGTTGATGGTTATATGAAATGATAACAAAATACATGACCTACTATGTCCACTTATCCCGATAGCACTCGGGGTCCTTAGTGTTGCATTTACATAACCATGTGCTCATCCTAATGCAACTCTGATGGCTGGGCGAATGACGGCTGATGATTGGTGGAGAGAGTTTGAGAGCTGGATGGTGATTGGTTCCCAGTCCTACCATATTGTCTGGGTAACTAACATATATGGTTCTGCTCCATAGAACATGGGAATTCCTGGGACTATGGGGTACTCTTCTGTTTGTTGGTTTCTGTAGGTAAGCCATCCTACAGGGTTTTACTCCACCCTGTTACTTCAATATATATATATATATATATATATATATACTGTATATACACACACACACATACACACATTTTTGTTTCCCATTCACTTTATTTTATTTTTGTTATTTTGTGTGTGCATGTACGAATTCTGTTTTCAGGAAATATATTTGTATATATTCATTATTGTATTTGCATGTACAAAAGAATTATTCCTGAAATTTATTATTTGAAAATAACCTGGATTTCTTGTTTTATTTTTATCAGTGTCAACCCGGGAGTCATTTCCCTGACTGTGCAATTTCTTCAGTTTAGGAAAGCTGTGTGCAATTTAGAACATCAAATTGACAACCTTCATGACTGACATGTGTTCTATGAACATTATTCAACTATTGGCAAGGACAATTGTATAAAGGTGTTGTATACTGTGGCAAAGATCTTTGCCAAATTATATTAAATTATATGAAATTATATTAAATAATCACATAATTAAGCATCTTGAGAATAATAAATTAATCAGTGATAGGCAATATGGTTTTAGACGATGTCGATCAACTGCAGACATTCTTTGCCTTCTTATGCATCAAATCAACCAAGCTACAGACCAACATGGTGAAACACATACAATAGCACTGGATATATCAAAGGCATTTGATAGAGTCTGGCATCAATCCTTTTTGTCGAAGATGTCGGCCTTGCATCATTAGTTCCACTAATTTCTTCTTATCTTCATAACAGAAAAATACGTGTAATGGTAGATGGCCTTTGTTCTCAATTTCACTCAATAAATGCTGGTGTTCCCCAGGGATCAGTTTTGGCCCCAATTCTGTTCCTCATTCATATCAATTATCTCATATCTACCACTCATAATCCAATACATTCCTACGCAGATGACTCAACACTCCACAGTTCCTTCACATTTACCAATTCTTTCACCCAACCCGATCTTATAAATTCAAAAATAAACACTGCAATTTCTATGAACCAGGACCTTTCTAGAATTAATGGATGGGGACAAAAGAATCTAGTTTCCTTTAATGCACAGAAAACCAAGTACATTCAATTTTCTAACCGACAGAATCTCACTGACTCCCATATATTTTGTAATGGTGTAAATATTCCCACTTCCCCTAGTATTGACATTCTCGGTGTAACATTAACTACTAACTTGAGCTGGACACATTATGTTAGAAGCATTGCTAAGAATGCCTCTACAAAAGTGGGACTCCTGTACAGAGTTCGAGAATTCTTCACTGACGAGCAGTTGGCCGTAATATATAAAAGTCATGTGCGTTCTCAGATGGATTACTGTTCACCTCTGTGGGGTGGAAGTGGAGTGGTTGCATTGAGGCAGTTGGACAAAATTCAAAATAAAGCTATTAGATTAATCAATAACCCTGCAATCACACAGGACCTTCCTACATTATCCATACGAAGAAAACGTTGCATCCCTTGCATTATTCTACAGATATTTTTCACAGCAATTGTTCCGAGGAACTTGCTTCAATTGTGCCGCCTCTCCACATCTTTCCCCGTAGAACTAGGGCAGCTGAGAGCGACCATGAATTTACACTTTCTCCTCCACAATGCAGAACTTCTGCTTATCAGAATTCATTTATCCCCAGAGCTACTACTCTTTGGAATTCACTTCCCTCGAATTGCTTTCCACAAACTTACAATTTAAAAATGTTTAAATCCAGTTGTTACAAACATTTTATGAATGGAGGATGCCTTTAGGCACATGGACCTTTTTGTTTTATCTGTGTTTTTCCTTCCTCCGTTAATGGACTCTTAAAAAAAAAAAAAAAAAAAAAAAAATGTATAAACATTCTCATATATTTACATAACAATAACAATGCATGGAAACAATTGCGTTTAGCTCGCGAACCAATTATGCTATATTATTTTGGTTTTCACCTTAGAAAGAGCATAATTTTCCGATTTCGGATATATATACAGTTATATACGTATCCGAGCAAATAACGCAACACCGAGGTGGGGAACAGCTCGGAACCCAGCTAGTGTCGGCGGAACGGAGACGGGTGAAACGTAAATATTCGCATTTTGGCTCTTCATTTCAAATATCCATAGAGCAAAAAGTATTTGTCGTAGGAACTTCCATTTTTTGTTTTATTCTCTTCAGCATTATCTGCTGTATTCAAACAGACTAAATTGAAAACAATAGACCTCGCAACAACGAAAACCTTCGAACATTTTATAAACCATATCATGCAAAATCATACTTTTCTTTTTCGGTCACTGCTTGAGAACTATTGAATAAAGACAATTTCTGTTTTCAGATTAGGAAAGAACAGAAAAAAATACTATTATTTGAGCATATTAACCCAGTGAGACCCAGCGTCGCACGTGATGCGTCGGCAGTGTTTGATCACCAACTCCCAGCGACGCATCACGTGCGTCCGACATATAAAAATCACTTACGTGGCTCGTAAGGTAGGAAATGGCGGGAGAATAGGAGGGGGAGGTACCGTAGTGTGTGTGGGAGCCGGGCCGGTAGGTGTGAGCAGGCCAAGACAGCCGCGCGGCTGGTGGTGGTGGGCTTAGTGGGGATACTTTACACCCTTAGTTCACCGCCACTTTGAACCTTCATTACTCCGGTCGTATGGGAGCTAGAGGCTTGAGATTTATGTGAGACACTCCTTAGGATGTATGCCATACAATGCCATACGCAGTTCTCACCCTAGTGCTCCCGGGCGGGTGGTCATGCAGGGGTAACGAACTTTCGACCCCCCCCCCCCAAATGACCGAGGTGATTTGTTTTTTATTTTTTTCTTCATTTCTCACCATTCTCTTTCATTTTGGCTCAACACATTTTTTTGAGGCTCCCCCCCCCCAAAAAATAAAAAAATATCCGAGGTGATTTTTTTTTTGTTTTTTTTCATTTCTCATCCTTGTCTTCCATTTTAGCATACAAAAAAAATAAGTGAAAATGGCTTGGGACGGGGGTGAACAAAATATTATAACTAGCCGGGGCTCAACGGGTTAATATATATGGTCATCACTTACAATTTTGAGATAGGATGGTGTGAACACAATCAGGCGGGAAATACTTTTATTTCGGAGTCGTTTACACTTTCATATTTCGATCTATTTGCATTTTTTTTTTTTCATGTTGTATAGTTATTCCTCTTTCCATTGACATATGATACATCACAATAAACAGCATTCTGGTGGATCGAGATACAGAAATACACAAGGCTTCGGAAATGCTCCCGGGCAGAATAATTCTCCCAAAACCAAAAGTGTCTTACCATTTCTAACTTTAGAACTTAGCCGGAGGTGAGAGTGTTAAAACTAAATGAGAAGCTGGCTTGGTAAAAACTGTTCCCCTGAGTAAACACGAAAGAGGATAATTAACTACTGAAACAAAGGTGTCGGAGTAAAGGAAAAACATACACATTATAATAATTATGTTAAATGACAAATTATTGAGTTGTTGTTGTTGATGCTGTTCCCCAGGCTGTCTGACCGAGCAGTCCCAAGGTCCCGAGCAAGGCCAGGGCCCCCACAAAACCCTCCCTGCTTACCACTAATAAAGCCCTGGTGACCCATAACTCCAAAGCGGGAGGCTGTGGAGGGTGCGGAAATGCCCGGGAAACCAAAGCCCCATCCAAGGCCCAGTGCCCTTCAGCAATTACAAAGGGAAAGTTGAAGGGCAAAGGAAAAAATGTGACGCTTTGGCTTCCAATCTGCCAACCTCTAGGTTGGCAGTAGGGAACTCAATTCACGGAAGTGACGCCGTCACTCGAGATCTAGAAAATATATAAGTAAAAGGGACAGTCAGAGTAAGCTAAGGGTATTATGGCAGATGTCACTCAGCTCTCACTCTGATAGACCAGCCATCACCACATGGGTGACAAATGATTGAGTTATTGTTATTGTTGTTCCCCAAGCTGCCTGGCCGAACAGCCCCAAGGCCCCGTGTAAGGCCAAGGCCATAACCGAGTGCCCCCTCAGAACCCTCCCTGCCAACCACAATAAAGCCTGGGTGACCGAAGCCAGTCCATGGCGGGGAGCTGAGGAGAGTGAAGAAACGCCCGGGAAACCAAAGCCCCACACAGGGCCCTGTGCCCCTCAGCCATTATAAAGAGAAAGTTGATGGACAATGGAAAAATGTGACGCTTTGGCTTCCAATCTTGGTTGATTGGGTAGTCAATCCACGGAAGAGACGCCGTCACTTAATATCTAGAAAATATATAAGTAAAAGGGACAGTCAGAGTAAGCTATGGGTATAGCAGAGATCGCTTAGCTCTCACTCTGATAGACCAGCCATCACCACATGATGACAAATAATTGAGTAATGAGAACCAATTATATGGAAAGCGATACAGTACTTAATTATTGTTGTGTGATATAATACTTGATGAACAAAGTGTATTGTTCTTGAATACCAACAATGTTTAAATATGCAACCATGTTATATATACCCGGTACAGTATATTTACTGTGTAAATATATATATACAGGGTGTCCCAGGAGGAAACGGCATAACTTTGGGAAATGATAGAACAAAATATTCTAAGCCTCAAATGTTCTATAACAAAAAGTCCAAATCTCGACCGATATAGAGATATTGCATTTTAAAAATAGTATGTTCTTCAGTATTTCCCCACAAGGCTGGCCAAGCTGTCCTGGTGCTTACCACACCTCCATCTTTCTGCAATTATTTGACCATGTTATTTTAACCCATCAGACCCGGAAGGGCTCTTGAACGCCCATAAAAAACACACACGAGCTACCCGGAAGGGCTCTTAAACACCCATGAGCTCAAAGCCTGTAAGCTTGGTGTGCGAGGCGTACGTCCGACGCATGTAAACAACAGCCGGCTGGACCGACGCCCCGCATCTCCCGCCACAAGAAGGAGTCGTCGCTTGTTCGTGCGTGCCTGTATGTTATTGTTAAGTATCGAAAAGTAGTGTAAAGTGTCTGTTTTTGCCATAAAGTTATCTCCAATGAAATCATCATCACAACTGAACCAGTTGACTTAGAGAGCTCTACTTAATGTCATTCTACAGGTACGAAACACATCTACGCTTGGGGATGCGCGGGAATACGGAAGCAGTCAGAATTACAAAGATACGGTAGCCTAGGCGTAGACGTTTTTCGGCCAAAACCCCCGGATTTCTGGGAATATTTATGTAATGCGTAGCCGGGGCTGGAGGGTTAAAGATACTATAATTCTGTAAGTTGCAAAATTATTATAGACATATTAGCTAACTTTGGAGTAGTTGGAAACTATTTGACATGGAAGAGTCCATTACAGTGATGCGGGGGAGTACACTACATAAAACCTTCAATATTAGTTTAACGGTTGAGATTTGGAGTTTTTGTTATAGGATATTTAATGCTTAGAATACCTTGCTCTATCATTTCCCAAAGTTATACCCTTTCCTCCTGGGACACCGTGTATACAGTATATATATATATATATATATATATATTATGACAGACTGTTTTCAAAGGGTAGAGTACAAAAACAAGTGTACGTAAGAACTAGTAACTAGACGAGTGCAAGGTGATAGGCGAGTCTGATTCGACCATGAAAGTATCACCACGTTGAAATTTAGGGGAGACCACTGAGCAGCCAAAAGCCGGAATATTGTTCAGCCGAAATTTTACATATTTCGCTTAAGAGTGGTCTTGGTGGCATTTGTCTTGATAACTTTAAAGGGATTTCGAGGGAAAGCAATAAATAAATAAATAAATAAATAAATATAATACAAAAACAATATATATAGACATAATCATATATAGAACATTTAAAACACCCACACACTCGTCAACAGTATTTAAACACAAATATTATTGGCCCCCAAAAATGTTGATTCAACAGGTGCTAAACCGTCTGGAGACAGTTCTTTGCAGTATTTTACCCTATTCCAAATTCCAAACTTTGACAGAATCAAGCTTCAGAGGTGATGTACTCTGTTAATCTACAAAGCAATCGAGATGCAAGACATTATATATACAAACTACATACAGAAGAGAGTCCTGATTGTTGCTTGAAGTAACGGATTTATATATGGAGTTCATTATGGTTGGTGATATGTAACTTTTCTATATTGCTTTAGTGTTCCCCGTCATCCACCTTAAACAAAAATAAAAAATAACACTGGTGACCGTATAGAAGCAAGGGATAGGGTCGGGTTCCCATGTTCCGTGTTTTGCCACCATATTCATGCCGCACCTCAATTTCTATACCTATTATATTGGTGGTCATTAGTTTTCTGTTTACAGTGTGCATGTGTTTTTGTTTTACCAATATGTAGTGGGGAAGGGGCAGGTGCGTGTGTTGTTGTTGTCATTTTTATCTTGAGTATTATATAGGTTTACCATCACGCTTTGTCCAAGCACCCTTATATATATTGTATACCACACACGTATTGGTGTCCCAATAAAATACATTGATATCAATAATGTCTTATCTTTGATTAGATATATTATGAACATAAATAAATAAATATACTGTATACTCTCTCTCTCTCTCTCTCTCTCTCTCTCTCTCTCTCTCTATATATATATATATATATATATATATATATATATATATATATATATATATATATATATATATATATATATATATATAATACGTGTATTATGTTTCCTATGTGTTAGTTGTCTCCATTTACGTCCTCCACGTTTCATCTTATACTAGTTTATTTTCCATGTTGACATTGTTTTTATTTTGTCTCCCGTTATGCAGTTCAGCATTCTTCTTTTCCCCAGATTTGTATCCAATATTGGTAGCGTGCCTTTCTATATAATTTATTTCCCAGGAGAGAAAGGATGAGAGAGAATGTAACAGACCAGACCAGATGGCTGGAGTAAATTAGGAAAGAAGAGTAATTGGACGGAGGAAGAACAAGCTGAGAAGTGAGAAGTGAGAAGTACTGTACATTAGAAGACTGAAAGTTCTCCCCTGACGATCCACTAAACCCCTGATTATATGGTGACTTTCTGATGACCAAAAGGTGCTCCAGAATGTGTCATTAATGTTGCCTGTACTTTCATTAATACTGTCCACCTCACTTTGGTTAATTGAATCCTTCAAGCAGGTAATGGCAGCATTGTTCATGGTAGTCACTCACCTGATCTGCTTTAGTTAAATAATAAAGGACATATATATTTTATTATTCATAAGTGTGGTGAAAATGAATATATTTATTGACTGATTTATTACAGATGAGTGGCTTTTAGCTTCCCCTTTTCCATAACCCAAATGTACTGTATATCCTTAAATTATATTTGATTCTGCCAGTCTACCATCATGTCACCTGTCCACTGCTGCAGCTATTTTACCAGTCTTCACTTTTGTTTATCTGCATCATTATTAGTATAATTGTTGGTCCTCCTTTTCCCACGTTTAGTTCATTTATCTTTTAATGTATCCACCTTGTCCTCCTCCTCCTACTCCTTTTCTTCTTCGTCTTATTTTACTTTTACATTTAACATTATATGTGTAATCTCCTTCCGTCTCTTCATTATTTCGTAATAATTGTTTTCTTCTTTCACCATCACCCCTTTGTACACCATCATCTCCCTCTCCTCATCCTCTTCTTCTTTATCCCCTTTCTTTTCATTATCTTCTTGGTTCCCCCACTATGCCTTCAGAATCATCCCTCATTTCTTCTGATCTGCCTCCAAGCGAACCTTCTTTCCCTCCTCCCACGTATTTTGTATCCTGCTGGTGTCCTCCTCTTCCTTCCCCTTCTTCATTTTATGCATTATTTCCTCCTCCTCTTCCTCGTATCTTTTATCATCTTCTCCGTGTCTTGCTTCGTTTCTTACTCTGTATATATATTTTTTGTTTCTACTTCTTGCATAATACCTCTTCCATTCCTTACATTTGTATATATTGATATTTCTCTTCATCCTAATCCTTCTTTTATTTTCTTGTTGTTCTTCACTTTCCCCAGTCTAGCTTTAGAGCTATTCCTGATGTCTGCATACCTACCCCCGTGTGCCCTTTCTTTCCCTCCTACTGTGGCTGTATTTGTTTCATTGTTATTCCCCCTCTTTCTCTACTTCTCTTTCCTACTTTTTTGTTTCTTCGTTACCGGGTTCTTCCTGCTGTTCGTCTTTTTCTTACACTGTTCTTCTGTATATTTCTCCCTCTTCTTTCTTCTTCTTATTTATGTGTTTCTATTCCCACGTCTGCCTCCAAGTTCATCCCTCAATTCTGGCAGTCTTCTCCAAAAGGCTTCTGATTCCCCTCTTGCTTAAATGTCATGTAGTAAGAGGGATCGGCTATCTGTGTCTGTGGACGCCATTATGGTGCCGTGATTATAAAAAACGGGGTTATAATTTATGTTTAACCATGTAGAATTTTGATGTGAAAGCACGCTATGTATGGTGATATGTATTATGGGTACCGTTATATACACATTATATATATATATATATATATATATATATATATATATATTACATATATGCCTATGTAAAGAAACATCATTGACACCAAACATTATTGGCACCAATATGGCGGAGGTTAAATGATCTACATTACTATTAGGTCTCTACTCCAGGCTTGTATGTACTATTCTTTTCTCCTTCTCGACTTTTTACTGCTCATTTATCTTCATTCTTCTTCAAATATTCCTTTTCTTCTTTAGCCACCTCGTTTTCTATATCATCATCTTTGTCTCTTTATCTGTGAAATGACGTGGCCCGGCCAACATAAGCCAAAACACATCAAGCACCTGCTCCCGTGTCAAACGGAGAGAATAAGAACATGCAGTGCCGCATTGCTAACATAAGATGCAGAGCACGTATTAACCCTTATTTAGCGGGCTAGGTGGTCTATTTGACCGTAGCGCCCAGCGTGGGGGTTTTACCCTAAATAGGGTTGTTTACGTGATCATTTTCATGCCTAAATAAGACCCAGAGTGTAAAACATGTATATATTCCTGAAAGGGCGTAAACAGAGCTTTCCAATGACACCCGAACCATCCTTGTACGACCACTGGTTCTCTTGCAACGATCGTGCAACACGAGTGCAAAAACCATATAATTAGGTAATTTCCTTACATAATTCCCTGTGTAGCGAGTGAGGGAGGGGGGAGGAAAGTAGAATGCAGTTCAGTATGTCTACCGCGGTGGTGGGGACCGGTCATAGCGTTGCTACGCTCGTCCCACCGCTCAGCTCTCTCTCTCAGCAGCATTACGTGCTGAAAATGGCGGTCGACATAAGTTGTGCACCGCCACATAGTCCATATTTATTTCACTCGACATAAGTTGCACGCCGCCAGTTAAGGGTTAATAGATCTCCCCAACTCCATGCTCAACGTAAACAGTACCACGGAACTAACGCGGTCCAAAATGCGCCGCTCCCCTGTCATCAAGGCGTCCCGGTACCTGACCAAAACGCGCCGCTCCCCATTCATCACGACATCTCCCTACCTGAGCCGGACTTAAACTACAGCGAGATGTTTATGCAAATGTGTCACCAACCCCCTCAATTTCATCATTTCCAACCTGACCATCCAGAACATAACTACATCAACCAGGCGAGCAAACAAGTAGAATTCTTCTATTCTCTTTCCTCTCAAATCCCCTCCATACCTCACACAGATTACCTGCCTATAGCTAAAACAGAAATCCATTTATCATTACCTCAACAAGGCAATCCCAGACCTCAAACTGATATCCACGGACAGAGAACATCCACACCTTCACAAGGGTATCATCCACATAATTTTAGCACCCATGCTAGCTGCAAGATAAATAAGAAACCTCATCACTCTCGCCTTTCCTATTCTGAAACGCCAATCCTGTAACCCTTAATAAAAATGGAATATGACCTACTCATGCCAAGAGTTAGGTAGGCAAAATCAGGATTACTTTCGGGTACCTCTCCCTTCTAGGGCGAACATGCTTAATAGCTAATCTTGATTCAGAGTAAAACTTCCGTAGGAGTATTGCCAGTTATCCCCTTAAAACGATAAAAACCCTCAATGAACAGTGAAGAAACCTAGTGCTTAGTGACCCCGAAGAAGTGCAGTGTGAGAGGACGAGAGAGAGCATAGCGTCTAGCACGAGCGTGTGAATGTACGTCCCCTGGTGCCAACAGGATAGGACAACTGACTCAGCCACCACGTGCCCGCCAGATCCGCTCCAAGGTCCTTATTCCTATACCTGAAAGTATAAGTGCCTCTTGTTTTGTTGAAAGTGTTATGATGACTATAGCAAGGGGTAACAAGATATGTTAGGGTTCACCGTAACATAATTATAGATATTTTCTATTCTCTTCTTCTCCTAGCCTTCTCCCTCGATTTCTAGAGACCACAACACTCCCCTATCCATGGAATTAATATATATATACATAATTCTTGGAAGATAGGTTCCTATATTCCGGATAAGAAATATACATATATTCGTTCGGGAATATATACATGCACCTTATACTTAAATTCCAGTGAACACTTATTCAGCTCTTGTTGTATGTAGTATTATTAGCTGGGTACGTGACTGCATATATAAGTTTGTGATGAGTGTTCTACGAGGCAGTCTCTTAATTTGACTAATATAAATATTACGCTTCATGAATTAAAACTCATGTTAAGCATTGTTTGAGTAAATTATAAACTCCTATCATTCACATCTCATCCGGTGAGAATCTCAGTCACGCATAATGACTATTGTATTTATTTAATGTATTTGTGAATTGATATTCATTATTATGACTCTGAGTTATTTGAGAATTATCTCCTGTACACATTGAATTAATGTAAAAGTTATGCATCCATCATTTAGTATCCTAAATTCTATAAAACCTCAGTTCTGTGTGTATGCCTCTGCAGTAACTTCTATTTACCTTTCTTGGCACGATACCTCGCGGTTGCCAGTTTACCATCAGGATACTATTTATCGTTTTGAGACTAACATCTCTGTGTCTACTTATTTTGTAATTAATATAGTAACAATGTATTTATCCATATGTACTCTTTTATGATCTTATTTTGTGTATTCCTGAAGTTATATTAACCCTTTATTAGCGGGGTCGGACTTAAGTCCGGTACGAGATAATTGGACTAAATGGCGGGGTCGGACTTAAGTCCGTGGGTGTATTCCCACCCTAATTTAGGTGGAAAGTGGAACCTGGTGGTCTGGCGGTATACTACAAGGGCCCACCCACATATCCCCACTGCGTGACCGTGACTCAGTGACCCTCAAGCAGCCATAATGGAAGGTCAAGATTTGCCCGTGTTCGATTCGGTGGCCGCCATCCCTAGTGCGTCGCGCCACCCTACTAACCACGCCCGGCTTACCACCCAGGAACTAGATATCATGCTGAACTCTTCAGAACTTTCTAATAAGCTGTTGGATGAAACCGTCGAATGTCTGGGTGAGAGTTTTGGTAGTGTGGATGACTCGGAAGACGAAAATAACCCGATCATAGGCTTTCATCCCCAGCATAATTTGCGTGGGGTTGATGTTGAGGTTGATGTTGGACAGACCGTTGACCATATTGAAGACGTTCCTGACGAAGAATATACTGGTGTGGGTGTTGGTAAGTACAATTTATATTTTATAATTGCTTGAAAGTTTGATTGCAAGCATTTTATCACCTTACGAGCGGGTGGTGGAGTATATTTCCCTGTGCCGCCCAGCGGGTTTTTTTTTACCCTAAATGGGGTTGTTTAGTGCTCTTTTTCATGCATAAACAAGACCCAGAGCGTAATACAAGTATGTATCCCTGAAAGGGCGTAAATTGAGCTTTCCAATGACACCCGAACCATCCTTCTACGATCATTGGTTGTCTTTCAACGATCGTGCAACACGAGTGCAAAACCCTAAACTACGGTAATTTCCTTATATAATTCCCTGTAGTAGGTCCACGGCGGCTGTGACGAGCGGTCAGGAGGTACATTATGCTCTAATCACCGCTTCGCTCTCTCTCCATGCACATTACGTCCTCAAAATTGCACTCTACAAGAAATGTCCTTTGTATTTTATAGCGTATTATTTGCAGGCGTTCGGTAAATTTCTCACGATAACCAGGGTATACGGTACATTTCTCACGATAATATAAGCAACAACGAAGCTTGGCGAAGATTGTGGTCTACAATATACCTTTTTATAATTGCATGTGACCTTGTAATTGCTTGAAAGTTTGATTGCAAGCATTTTATAGCGTATTATTTGCAGGCGTTTCAGTACATTTCTTACGGTAATACAAACAACGAAAGATTGAATATTTGTGCTTGGCATTATATGATTGTGGGGAACAGATGTAGGCCTACCGTATATATTATTTTATCATAATATATGATACATATGTAACATTGTTATATTATCACGAAACTCTCTCTGTCTCTCTGTCTCACTCTCTTTGGTTGTACACCTTTGTACTCCTTGGACTCTCTTTCTCTGATGTAGGCCAGGGCACGCCCCTAACTAATCTTCTCTTGCCTCCCAGGGCAAAATCTCACCTCGCAGATGTTCTTGATCACTCTCTCTCTGTCTGTCTCTCTACCTATATATACATTTATAATTGCATGTGACATTGAAATTGCTTGAGAGTTTGATTGTAAGCATTTTATAGCGTATTATTTGCAGGCGTTCGGTAAATTTCTCACGATAACCAGGGTATACGGTAAATTTTAAGATACTATAAGCAACAACGACGCTTGGCGAAGATTGTGGTCTACAATATACCTTTTTATAATTTAAGTGACATTGAAATTGCTTGAGAGGTTTGATTGCAAGCATTTTATAGCGTATTATTTGAGGCTTTCAGTAAATTTCTTTCGGTAATTCAAACAACGCAAAATTTAATATTTGTGCTTGGCATTATATGAATGTGTCGAACAGATGTAGGCCTACCGTATAGATTATTTCGTCATATATATGATACATATTAACATTGTTATATTATCACAACACTCTCTCTCTGTCTGTCTAATCCTCTCTGGGTCTACCTATATACTTGTATAATTGCATGTGACATTGAAAGTGCTTGAGAGTTTGATTGCAAGCATTTGATAGCATATCATTTGCAGGCGTTCAGTAAATTTGATAAATATATCAAAATAAGTCCTGTGGACTATGAAATAGCTATTATTGGACAAGGAAAATATTTTGTTCAGCCCTCCACTGGGACATCAACAACAATGTCGACAACGTATCGGAGTCCGGAGTGTGCGGTAGTGCCAATACGTCTAGCGACTTCCGCTAGATCTAGAGACCTTTACTTCGATCTAGCAACAATGACTTACACTAGCGGTTTTGTTTTGAAATTTCAGAACAATTTCGAAGTGATATTATATGGATTTTGCCAATTCATATTTCTAGTGGTATTTATCATGTCTTACATCTAACAATATATGCTAGCGGATTTAACTTCAATTGGTAACCCTCCCGCTCAATTCGGCTCGAAGAAAATCGATAATGGTGGCACTTTAGTAAACAGGTGATAAACATAACCGCATGGGTATCGGTTTGGTGTATCGGTATTATGGTAAGTTGGCTACCTACTATTGTTTATTCGATATAGTAAGGTATGATAAGTAGATTATTTTTTATTTTATTTTAAACCAAAACAAAATTCCTGCCAAGCCAGCCAAACAGAGAGGAGAGGAGAGAGAGAGAGAGAGACAATGCAGAAACTGCACGAAAGAAAGAAAGAGTGAAAAAGATAATAATAATACAGACATTTTTACACGCAAATAAAGAAAGGGCTATAGAAAATAATAATGAGAATTACATATACGGATGAGGAAGAGAGAGAGAGAGAAAGAGAGAGAATACAGAAACTGAACTGAAGAAAGAGAGTGAAACAAATATAATAATACAGAAATATTACAAGCAAATAAATGAAATAGACGGATTAGTTAGAGAAAATAATAATGAGAAATACATACGGATGAGGAAGAGGGAAAGCGAGCGAGCCAGAGAGAGAGAGAGAGACAGGAGGCGTGAGAGAGATTAGAGAAAATAGAGAGATTGCAAGCATTTTATAGCGTATTATTTGCAGGTGATCAGTAAATTTCTTACGGTAATACAAACAACGAAAGATTGAATATTTGTGCTTGGCATTATATGATTGTGGGGAACATATGTAGGCCTACCGTATATATTATTTTTTCATATATACGATACATATGTAACATTGTTATTATCACGACACTCTCTCTCTCTCTCTTGTCTCTTCCTCTCTGGGTCTACCTATACATATATAATTGCATGTGACCTTCAAATTGTTTGAAATTTTGATTGCAAGCATTTTTTAGCGTATTATTTGCAGGCGTTCAGTAAATTTCTTACGGTAAGGTAGGCAAAAGGCAGTTATGAGATTGAGGTAGGGAAAAGGCAGAACTGCCTATAGCGAGTGTATGAATGGGATTGAGGTAGACAAAAGGCAGAACTGCCTATAGCGAGTGTATGAATGTGATTGAGGTAGACAAAAGGCAGAACTGTCTATAGCGAGTGTATGAATGTATGTATGAATGAATGACATGGATGTATGAGGTGGACCAAGAACCAGATGGATGGATGAGATTCGAAACTTTGATAGACGTATATATCACGGTATACGGTAGAAGTAATTCCTTACAATGTACCGTACATCGTGATATATACGCCTATCAAATGATTGCCATCAATATACGGTATATATATATATAGTATATATATATATATATATATATATATATATATATATATATAAGTTATTGCAATATATATATGAATTATACAGTATATATTATAGTATATATATATATATATATATATATATATATATATATATATATATAGTGTTTTTTACTAACTTTTTACTTGTTTTTTTTCTAAATTTTGGCTCAATGAAAACATACTGCCTACTTATACAAATATATATATATATATATATATATATATATTCTCCCTATAAACTCTTGTAGTTACTGGGGTTCAATCCAGCAAAGGGTACAGAGGGTTCATTATGTTGTTGTTGTTGTTGTTGTTTAGTCTGGTAAGCTAGACGTGGAGGGAGAACCATACGGTACAGTCGACCACAGAAGTTATGGTCCTTGTTCTGATCTTATGCATGATAGTGAAATATACAGTACAGTCGCGCTAATAAGTGATGTTTCGGCACCAAGTATGTTTTGATCAATAATTGGTATCAGCAGTATCTAAGCCTCATTTCTTCATATCGAGTGAAATATACAAACATGTTCCTACACTTACCCACCCTATCTAACATCTGACAGACATTAATACAGCACAGAGCCAGCCACACGTAATCACAGCTGGGACATGACTTATTAGCGCGACCGTACATGGATGGATTGCGAGTGTCGTTTCTATTTCTGGGAGATGGACGTATATATTTGTTAATTGTTTTTATCTTTTTATTATGTGTTAGTTCCACCCTAGACCTACATGAACCTGTAACACTACACCCCCTAGAACCCCTTTAAGATAAATTTGTACATTTTTCGATAGAAAAATGTACCGGCCGAAGGCCGATTCTTCTAAAATTACATGTTCACTATCGTTCGCCAGGAAAAAAATCGGACACCTGAATAGCACGAAAGGTCTAAATCTTGACAAAGAAATGGGGCGAAAGGTCTTAAAATAGACAAAACTAATGGGGCAAACATCTTAAATTTCAAAAACTAATGGGGCTAAAACATGAGGGAGAAGGGGACCTAGAAAAAGCCGCCCATCTCCCCTTCAGGACCCGGGTACGAACCTCTTAAATCCTACAGTACACGTGTATCACCTCTTGAAGATTATCACGCATTTTGACAGTATACTTTGGCTATCATTAGACGCTTATTAATACAGCTTAGGAAGGATCTGTGGGAATGACAAGGGTGTAGGCTATCTCAATGAACCCTCTGATCTCCATGTACCCTTCCGGAGGTTTTAAGTCTGTACCCTAGACTTCCATCAAGATTAACCCCTTCTGTACCGGCGACGTCTTTTTAAGTTTATTGTAGCTATGTATAGACGATTTTGTGCAGTTAAAGAAGGATCTGTGGTAGTTGAAAGGGTTAAGTGGGATAGTTCGAAGCTCGTTTATTGCTAGAGGCCCTTTTTAAGCTTGATATAATCGCCAGCATACAGTTAAAAAGACAGAAGGGGTAAATAAATATTCCCAAGACCCCCCTCAGAAATAAATGCGTAGGGTACGTTTTTCGGCAGGAAACTTACCTGGCCGAAGGCCGGTTCCTCTCTTAAATTACAGGGTTCGCTATTGCTTGCCAAGGACAAAATCCACACCAAAATGACACGAAAAGTCTTAACATTGGCAAAAAAATGGGGCCAAAGGTCATAAAATTGCCAAACTAATGAGCCGACCCGGCTAATAACTGAAAACTAAAGGGGCTAAGCATGAGGGCGAAGGCGTACCAGAAAAACTACCCACCTCCCCTTAACGTCTGATATGTTTAGCATGAAGAATAACAACATTACAATATAAACTGTATTCTCTCCCCCCCCCCCCCCCCCCTCTCTCTCTCTCTCTCTCTCTCTCATCCCACACCCAAACACCCCATCACACCCACACCTACTCTCTCTCTCTCGCACACACACACACTCACAATCTCGATCTCATCCCACACCCAAACACCCCATCACACCCACACCTACTCTCTCTCTCTCTCTCTCTCGCACACACACACTCACAATCTCGCTCTCATCCCACACCCAAACACCCCATCACACCCCCTCCTACGCTCTCTCTCTCGCACACACACACACTTATACTCTCGCTCATCCCACACCCAAACACCCCATCACACCCCCTCCTACGCTCTCTCTCTCGCACACACACACACACTTATAATCTCTCTCTCATCCCACACCCAAACACCCCAACACACACCCTCCTACGCTCTCTCACACACACACACACACTTATAATCTCTCTCTCATTCCCACATCCAAACACCCCAACACACGCCCTCTCCTACGCTCTCTCTCTCTCTCTCTCGCACACACACACACACACACTCTCTCTCTCATCCCACATCCAAACACCCCAAACACACCCCCTCCTACGCTCTCTCTCTCGCACACACACACACACACACCGACACACTCTCTCTCTCATCCCACACCCAAACACCCCAACACACCCCCTCCTACTCTCTCTCTCTCTCTCTCACACACACACACACACACACCGACACACTCTTCTCTCTCATCCCACACCCAAACACCCCAACACACCCCCTCCTATTCCTCTCTCTCTCTCTCACACACACACACACACACACACCGAGCACACTCTCTCTCTCATCCCTCACCCAAACACCCCAACACACCCCCTCCTACTCTCTCTCTCACACACACACACACACACCGACACACTCTCTCTCTCATCCCCACACCCAAACACCCCCAACACACCCCCTCCTACTCTCTCTCTCTCTCTCTCTCTCTAACACACACACACACCAAGACACTCTCTCTCTCTCATTCTCTCTCCCAAAAACACCCAACAAACACACCCTTGTTACAGGCAGCATTGTATTTTGTATCTCTCGTGTACATCGCAAAACAAATACAAATACAAAAAATAAATTAAAATGTAAAAGTTGCAAACTAAAACAAAGCAACACTTGGACAAAGACAATATAAAGGCCAAATAACTAATCCACATACCTACAGTACAGTATGTGGAAACATAAATAAATAAATAAATAAAGATATATAATAAATAAAGATATATAATAAATAAAAGGGTTAATAAAAGCGATAACCCAATATAAAGGAATCTTGTGGACAAAGTTTGTGTTGTTGATAATAAGATGTGCGGCTGACCTCTCTGGAGCGGTGTGAACCCTGAAGCCTCAGTCCAGGGTTCACCTCTCTGGAGCGGTGTGAACCCTGAAGCCTCAGTCCAGGGTTCGAACCACTAGCTCACATGATGGTGGCTGCCAAGGTTAAGGCCTTGGGTACCAACAAAACACAAACAAATTTAAATTTATATGAAAACATTTCACACTGATATTTGGTATTGATAAATACGTTCAATGTATTATTATTATTAATGCTATTATTATTATTATTATTATTATTATTATTAATATTATTATTATTCGCATGTGTGGGGAGGTTCTAGAGCCAAAAGCATTTTGTCTCATCAACTCGCATCCTTTTACTAATTCCCTACAATCTCTCTGTACACGCCACAATGTTGCATCTCTCTCACTCTTCTACCTCTATTACAATAATCAGTGTTCTTCAGAGCCTCAGTGTATGCACTCCCGTACGGAGAGTAGGGGGCACCCGCCTTTTAACACACCCTAATCCCTATTCTGTCCATCTCTCTAATTCAGGAGTGAACCGATTTGCTTTGGAACTTTCTCCATAAATCTGTCTTCCCTATGACTTTAACTGCTATCGTACCTTGAATTTGGCTCTCGGTAACTCTGTCCACTTTGGAGGAGACACTTGTTGCAGGCAGCTTTGCCTTTAGTCTCCTTCACTCACATCAAAAATAAAAAATAAATAAAGATAAATAAAACACACACACACACACACACACACACACACACACACACACACATGTTTTCCCAGCTGCAGCAGTTAGACAAATCAACAAACATAAACAAAAGTCAATCATAATTTTGAAATCTCACATCCGGACAGAAATATTGTCAACAACGGATTGTTGTGGGAGTTGTTACTGGGTTTTCAGAGTAACAGTGAGAAAGAGAATAATAAAAGGAAAGAAGTGAAGAAAAGAGGTAGACAAAAGAAGGATATACCGGTATGGAAAATGCATATATTCAAATATTATATACCGGGGGATTTAAACAAATAATAATCAAGGGTAACAGGAAGAAAACTAAAGAGAACAAGTTAAAATAGAAAATGTAAATGGAGGGAGAAAAAGGCAAATGAAAACAATATGAAGTTAAAGAAGGAAGGGATAGATATTTCACCATGCCGATGTGTGTGTGTGTGTGTGTGTGTGTGTGTGTGTGTGTGTGTGTGTGTGTGTGCGTGCGCGTAATGCAGGAATGCCAACACTATAATTTTTATGAATAAATTTACCATTTCGAGATCCCAAGGTTTGAATGGGTTTGAATGAGACACTTTTAAAGGGAATATATATATTCATTGTTTTTATGTTTTTTTCAAACCTTTGTTTATCAATACCAAATATCAGTAGTTTTCTACAGTGGTGCGCGGCTAGTCCATCCACTAACCTGCTTCACCCAGTGAGCAGTACGGATTTGTATAAGGTTTACTCCCCTAGACAGGTTGCCGACCAAGGCTGACGAATCCCATCCACCCGGATTTGTATAAGGTTGTCTTCCCCAGAAGGGGAAAACATCTTAAATGTTACCAAGTTTGGGAAGTTTAATGGAATTGTTGTGTGAATTTCACAAGGTGATGGCCTCAACAGGTACACTATTTACCATTTTCATTTTTATAGTATAGTAACTGGAATTATAATATAGGAACTGGGGAACCAGTATGTGTAAATTGCGTTACTTTTGATAATAATAATTAAAGAATAAGCAATAAGAAAGTGCTAATAGGTATCAAACAGCAGGTTACAGTTAGAATATAGAATAACTCGTTGGTTATACATTTAACAGGAGTAAAGGAGTGTACAATTAATATAACTAGATTAAAACTCTGTGTCTAGGGGTGTGGAGTCCAAGGGAGTTTATGCCAAGTGGAATCTGGCTTAATTATTATGATATCCAAACTATAATGGTGGTCATACAAAGATAACAATCCAACTCTACAGGAATATATGCCATCACACCTCAGTGACCTCACTCTCACTAATTAAAAAAAAACATGTTATAATTCTGCACACCGTTTTAACTACTCCATTACCAAGCTTCACATTTAGTTCACCGTCACTACCATTCGCTAATAATGTTAGTCGGCCGTTTCCTATTGTCAATACGAAAAATACAAAAATAATAATAATTTAATGAATAATTTAATTTAAACTTCAGTTGTTTTATTTCGAATTAATTGCGTGTAGACTAATTGTTTTAATTTGAGGTTCAGTTGTTTGATTTGTGAATTTGAAGAATTATTAGGGGTGAATCGTCTGAATTTAATTTACTTAATTTAATTTAATTTTGATTTAATTTAAGTAATGGTCAGGAGTGATGTTGTTGATGGTAGCCAAGGATACCGTGCGAGTCTACACGGACACCGTGCAGGACTCACATTAACTGTACGAGTCTGACCACCTCTTGCACCTCTAGCACCTTGACTCCACCAACAACACCTCTCCTAACTACTACTACTACTAGTCTACTTTCAATGATTTAAATTAATTAATGAAGTTTTGGCTACTGTTCCATGATTCGTGACACCACCCAGGGCCCGGCCCCCCGGACGATGACCTTTCTCACTTTCCGGCAGCTATGGTCTATTGTCAGCTATGTGAATATCAGTGATGATTTGTGTATATGTATTGATTTATTTATTTATATTTATTTATTGAAGGTATGGATATGGGTGAAGCTAATGTAAGTAATGAATGGGTGAATGATATGTGAAGCTAGTGGATCAAGTCATCACTTTACTAGAGTTCTGGCCTGGCTACTGTTCCATGATTCGTGACACCACCCAGGGGGCCGGGCCCCAGATGACGACACTTTCCGGTAGTGACAGTCCTTCCTCGTTCTGAGATGATATAGTGTTACACCCCCCACCACCCACCCCCCAAACCAGCCGCGGTGTTCGTTGTTTATATCGGTCTAGAGAACATACAACTGCTCTCTGATCCAGGAATGAAACCGCAGGCTGGTATATATCCCATCCAGGTGATCAACCTGGATCAGCATGGTGTTGGTGACCCGAATGATCAGTTCTGGTCACCCAGTCCCACCTGGTGATCACTCCAGGTCAGCTAGGGACACCAGTTATCACCCAGTTAAGGGCAGCAACTAGGTGTTATTCCCAAAGCAAGGGACACCAGTCATCACCCAGTTAGGGGCAACAACTGGATTTGTTCATCACCGGATTATTAGTCCGGGTCAGAATTCGGTGGCCACCTAACCAGTTAACAAACGTCTACAGTCGCATGTCGGGTTCCCTCAGAGGCTCGAACTGCATCCCGAGCGGTGAGAGGCGTTAGCCTGTACCCACTCGCCCGTGTCAACTGGCTGATTTTATATAAAGTATTTGGTATATTTAAGCATACTATTATACGTATTATAATTATTATTATTAGTATTATTACTACTATTATTATTATAATTAGTAGTAGTAGTAGTAGTAGTAGTAATATATATATATATATATAATATCGGTATTTTATTAGTGTTACTGTATTGTTACGGCATTAGTATTGTTATTTACTATATATATATTATATATATTGAAGTAATAAGAATTATTGCTAATTTTATTTAAATTAATATTATGTTTGTGATGGTAGTAATGCTAATGTAAATAAGAATATCTTAACATATTTGAATAAAAAGTATTTCAATACACAATTACCATGAATTATATATCAATACCGCAAATTAACCCTTTCACGCACATATGACGCAGAGGTTGCCAGATTAGCAATAAGAAATAGAGTTCTCTCACTCTTATAATTACCTCGCCAAAATTAGTTTTCTGCCCACAGCTAACTCAAAGACAACTGCACAGGTTGAAGTAACTAAACTAAAGGTTTCTAATATCCCTGATGGTAACAAAGGCTTTAAAGTATCACTAACAGGCTCAAAATCGCGTCATATGTCGGAGGGTTAAAAACACACTATAATTATGTATACAAAATATAAGCCTTTGTCGTGAGTGTTGTTGTAAAACAGATACAACAATATAACAAGATGTACAGGTCCCTGCACAAGTTCCAGGACTCTCGCAGATTTTACTACTGTAAGAAAAACATGTATAAACCAATTGTCAGTCTTACTTACTTAAAAGTTACATAAACAAGTGAATTAACTACTGCATAGAAAGAAAATATCCTAATTCAAGAATACTAGTTTTTAATTTCATAATATAAATCAATCTAGTGCAAGAAACTGTACTACTACTACTACTACTACTACTACTACTACTACTAATAATAATAATAATAATAAATTATGATAATAATGATATGCAGTTATGAGTATAATTTATGTCTGCTGTGAGTAATGACCACTAATCTTGGACTATTTGTAACTATTATTTGGCTTACTAAAATACTGTTCATGTATAATGAACACAGGAGGTAATATTATAATGATCTAAACTGTCCTTCTACTGTAATGGATATAGCACAAAATACTGTTCATGTATAATGAACACAGGGGGTAATATTATAATGATCTAAACTGTCCTTCTACTGTAATGGATATAGCACAAAATACTGTTCATGTATAATGAACACAGGGGGTAATATTATAATTATCTAAACTGTCCTTCTACTGTAATGGATATAGCACAAAATACTGTTCATATAGCACAAAATATATCATAAGTACATAAAAGGGTAAGACCTTTATGCCTGACTCGATCCAGCGTCTGCGAGCTGACACACAAGCCGGGACAGCTTGGCCGTAGTATAAGTAAGGATCTGTGGTAGTAAAAAGGATTAAGTGAGCTAGATCGAGGCCTGTTTATTGCTTGAGGCCCTTTTTAAATTGAATACAACCGTCTAATATAAAATATAGTTAAAAACACGTCGCCGGTACGGAAGAGGTTAATTGTACAGTTGCTCACATAAGTTCTGTTCCTCGTCGTGATCGTATGTATGAAAGTCAAATTAGTATGAATGAATTACGAGTGCGGCTTCATATACTGTAATTATCAGTTCACTAATCAGATGAATTAACTACTGCATAACATAATGCACTCGTAATTAACTACTGCATAACATACTGCACTCGTAATTCAATGTGCGCATTACATATCCAAGCATAAGGTCACGGAGAGGAACATAACTTATAATTATATGGGTCACTGTACCCAATAATATTGTTAGCTCTCTCTCTCTATCTCTATCTCTCTCTCTCTCTCTCTCTCTCTCTCTCTCTCTCTCTCTCTCTCTCTCTCTCTCTCTCTGTGTGGTAGGTTTTTAGTTTGCTCCTTAGATCTCAATCATGCTAACAAAAAATACCCCCATGACCCCCCTTCGAGATAAATATGTAAATTTTTCGGTAGACATGTCGTGGCCGTAGGTCGTTTCCTCCTAAACTACAGGTTCACTATAATTTGCCAGGAAAACAATCGACCCCTAAATGGCACGAAAGGTCTTAAAATTGACATACAGGGGGCCAAAGTAATGAGGTGAATGTCTGATAATATCAAAACTAATGGGGCTAACAATGAGGGCAAAGGAGGTCCAGCAGAAAAAACCCGTAAGACAATATCTGGCCTTAATTACCGTGATTGTGTGTGGACGATTATACTTAGTCAACCAAATGTATCTACAATTATTATACCTCAACCGTCGATGCCGACAAACCAATATATATACATATATATATTTTTTCATTACATTGAACGTATTTATCAATACCAAATATTAGTGTGGAATGTTAACCCAAGGCCTTAACCTTGGCATATCCCATTCATTGTTCATTACGCTCAATGTAATGAAAAAAAAAAAAAAAAAAAAAAAAAAAGAGTTCATTACTAAGGAACTCTTTACCCAAGGCCTTAACCTTGGGATCTGTCATATCCCAGCAATGGGGTATGTGCCTGAGTATATACATACATACATACATACATACAATATAAATGCGCTAAAGAACAAAAGCACGTATTTGAAGAGGTTAAAATTGATATCTGTCGTCAAACAAGTAATTTAAAGCCCAAGACAAATATTTGCTGGGCTTCAGTTCATGACTGTTTGAAACATAGTAGATTGGAAGCCAAAGCGTCACATTTTTCCTTTGCCCCTCAACTTTCTCTTCATAATAGCTGAGGGGCACAGGGCCCTAGGTGGGGCTTTGGTTTCCCGGGCGTTTCTGCACCCTCCTCAGCTCCCCGCCATGGAGTGGCTTCGGTCACCCAGGCTTTATTGTGGTCGGCAGGGAGGGTTCTGTAGGGGCGCTCGGTTATGGCCTTGGCCTTGCTCGGGGCCTTGGGGCTGTTCGGCCAGGCAGCTTGGGGAACAGCAACAACAACAACAACATAGTGGGTGGGAGGGTGTGGAGAAGCGGAAAATACTCCTATGTGAATTGTTTACTTGGGGTGGTTAATGGGTTGACTGTTAGTGAGTCACCCAAGCATAGCTCAACACCCGGTTCAATACTCCGGGTGGAAACTTTTTTTGTTTACTTTACTTTGTTTACTTTATCGTATACAATAACTTCCTTTAATGCATGTATCATTATGCTGTACATGTATTGAACATAACTGTTTATTGTAATTATATATGTTCACCAACCAACTTTACTTCTTAACTCAATTAATGAAATCAACAAATACATGTGGCACTCCAAGGACTCACACCGAAATTCCGCGCATTTATGCATTACGCTATCAAGAAGGTATAACAACTATAATATTATTGGTATTTATAGTAGTGATAACAATATTATTAATGCATTTTACAACACTGCTACTTCCGATAATTACAATATTTATGGAAACAATAGTAACATTATTACACGTGAAATTACCAAGATAAAATATGCAATTACAGTAATAATAATAATAATAATAATAATAATAATAATAATAATAGTGATAATATTCATAACAATACTAATTTAATAAATTAGGAACTCTTTACCCAAGGCCTTAACCTTACAAATAAATAAGATGTGTTATATATAATGTCATTAATGGTAAAGTTGATAGTTAACGAGCTTTAAATGCAACTTGTTAACGTACACCCTATTACCCCTACTCTAATACAACTTGTTAACGTACACCCTATTACCGCTACTCTAATACAACTTGTTAACGTACACCCTATTACCGCTACTCTAATACAACTTGTTAACGTACACCCTATTACCGCTACTCTAATACAACTTGTTAACGTACACCCTATTACCGCTACTCTAATACAACTTGTTAACGTACACCCTATTACCGCTACTCTAATACAACTTGTTAACGTACACCCTATTACCGCTACTCTAATACAACTTGTTAACTTACACCCTATTACCGCTACTCTAATACAACTTGTTAACATACACCCTATTACCGCTACTCTAATACAACTTGTTAACGTACACCCTATTACCGCTACTCTAATACAACTTGTTAACGTACACCCTATTACCGCTACTCTAATACAACTTGTTAACGTACACCCTATTACCGCTACTCTAATACAACTTGTTAACGTACACCCTATTACCGCTACTCTAATACAACTTGTTAACGTACACCCTATTACCGCTACTCTAATACAACTTGTTAACGTACACCCTATTACCGCTACTCTAATACAACTTGTTAACGTACACCCTATTACCGCTACTCTAATACAACTTGTTAACGTACACCCTATTACCGCTACTCTAATACAACTTGTTAACGTACACCCTATTACCGCTACTCTAATACAACTTGTTAACGTACACCCTATTACCGCTACTCTAATACAACTTGTTAACGTACACCCTATTACCGCTACTCTAATCAGTAGAAGGAAATAAACTATGGCAAATAACACAAAACTATAATCGGTTTCTTTTCAACTGACGCTAAATTGAAAAGTTCCCATCAAGATTTCTCATTTATTTTGAAGATTTTGGAGATATGGTGCTAAGTACATAAACTTGGTCTGTATATGAAACAGACAAAATGGTTTCTTATATTTTCGTTAGCTATCGAGAAATCAGTTGTTAAGGGATCCAGTTTACCGTCAGATGAAATTAAAGAGTGAGGAACGATAATGAACAGTTATGTCAGCTCAACAGCTGTATATCAAGTACATTTAGGTTACTACATTTGTCACCTTCAGTGTTATTAGGTGTTGTTAGGTTTTTTGACCAGCTCACAAAAGTGTATCTTCTCCGAGTATAGTAATATTTAGGGGTAGGTTTTTAGTTTGTGCCCTAGACCTCCATCAAGCTTAAAACTATACCCCCCCCCCCCCAAGACCACCTTTCAAGATATATTTGTACATAAAGTAAAAAATAAATAAATAAATAAATAAATAAAAATGTCCACCCGGAGTATTGAACCGGGTGTTGAGCTTTGCTTGGGTGACTCATTAACAGTCTACCCGTTTAACCACCCCAAAGAAACAGTTCACATAGGACCATTTTCCGCATATTGTATTGTACTGTACCTTAGCTAGTATACAATACACAGAAAATTCTCTATTCCAAACCGATTATCCCGAATATACTATAGTTTTCCTAGGTATGACAAAACATGTCATACCTACCAATTATCACCAGCCATACAACTGAGCCACAACCAATAAAACAATACTCAAACTCTCAATATAAGTGCCATATTGTTTTAACATTTTAGACATTAAATACGCCGAAATCCAACGTAATTCTACTCATTCATCCTAATATATATGATTAATATCCAGCCAAGATTATTAAACATAACGAATACTCATCAAACACAATGTGGCCTGCATGGGGATCGAACCCACGACCTTCGCGTCATCAGAACGGCGCTCTAACCAACTGAGCTAACAGGTCAACAAACACCATTGCAGAGAAAGGAACAGGCAATGATTCAAGCAGTAAGCGTTATTCTAGTGTACCTTTGGACTTACAAAGGGCCGCTCTTGGGCAGTATGGTCAACTAGAATGAACTGATCTAAATGACCCGCAAGCAGGACAAAAAATAAAAATGCATATTTGTCACAGTTCGTTGAGGGCGGGGGTTGTGGGGTTTGCAACAAACTACTCTTGGGTGGTATGAAGTTGGTGGGTTGTAATAATATATTATAGTTGGTGGGTTGTAATAATATATTATAGTTGGTGGGTTGTAATAATATATTATAGTTGGTGGGTTGTAATAATATATTATAGTTGGTGGGTTGTAATAATATATTATAGTTGGTGGGTTGTAATAATATTATAGTTGGTGGGTTGTAATAATATATTATAGTTGGTGGGTTGTAATAATATATTATAGTTGGTGGGTTGTAATAATATATTATAGTTGGTGGGTTGTAATAATATATTATAGTTGGTGGGTTGTAATAATATATTATAGTTGGTGGTTGTAATAATATATTATAGTTGGTGGGTTGTAATAATATATTATAGTTGGTGGGTTGTAATAATATATTATAGTTGGTGGGTTGTAATAATATTATAGTTGGTGGGTTGTAATAATATATTATAGTTGGTGGGTTGTAATAATTATTATGTTGTAATAAAGTATAGTTGTGGGTTGTAATAATATATATAGTTGGTGGGTTGTAATAATATATTATAGTTTGTTGTAATATATATTATAGTTGTGGGTTGTAATATATATAATATTATTAGATTATTTTGTCTAAACTGTTTCAAAATGGCTTATCCAACTGTGCAATGAGTTAGGGCAGCGCTACTATTATCACTACTACTATATTATAAAGGTTAATCTCGAGATAGATACAGAAATGGTTGAATCAAGAAGTAAGTTTAAGCAAGCAATAAAACAATGTAAGCAACATGAACATAATGAAATATGTAAGTCTATTGTTGATAAGTTTTGATTGAAAATTAAGGACCAGTTTTGGAAGGAAGTAAAGATCAAAAGAGGCAAAGACAAAACTACAATGATCATTGTATCAACTATACTATCATTGATGGTTATTCGGATCCTAATGAAATTATAAACATATTTTCTAATATGTATTTAATGGATATCGATAATCTTGAATTAATCGGTAAACAAGTTTGAAAGGAAATGGAAAGAAGGTAGGAAAATGAATGTTGTAACCTCGCATATATCATTGAAGCGAGCCATTTGTATATTAAATCTTGGCGTTGGTCATGATGGATTACACTGGCTTTTTGTGAAGAATGCAACAGATAACTTGTCTGGAGCGGTGTGAACTATAGCCGAGTCCCTTGTTCAAACCACCATCTCAACAAGTCCGGCCTATATTATTATTATTATTATTATTATTATTATTATTATTATTATTAAATCCCTTGAAGCCAGATCCATAGTTTACGTAAACAAGGTATTTTTCCTTCAAGATAACCCAATTACTGGATGTAACCCCTTCTGTACCGACGACGTATTTTTATTTTTTATTCTAACTTTATTGAGACGATTTTGTGCAGTTTAAGAAGGATCTGTGGTAGTAGAAAGTGTTGTGTAACATTGTTTGAAGCCTGTTAATGGCGGGATGATCTTTTTAAACTGAATAAAATCGTTTAACAGTAGCCGGTATAAAATAATTATGACTTTAGGGAGTTTCAGAGAGATGTGGATCGTGGAATACATAAATGTTGATAAGCAGAAGTTCTGAAATGTGAAGAAGAGATTGTTAAATCATGAGCGCCAACAGTGCTAAAGGGGTTAAACCACTGACCTATCTCCCAGTATATATAGTTATATATATATATATATATATATATATATATATATATATATATATATATATATATATATATATATATATAGTTATTTGCACATGTACACTTTAATATAACAACACTCACGGATAGGGTCAGGAAGGAACTTCATCAGGAAAACTGTCTTGAAACACTCACCTGAAATACAAAAGATAGAATTAGTATAAAACAAATGACACTATAATTGCTTAACATTTTGTAACTAATATTATTTCCTGTAGTATATTTTCTGCTATGGATAGTGGACACATTAATTATGATTTAGGTTAAATAGGGTCTATTATAGTAGGTTATAGACTCGGATACTATGACTCCGATACATTCACCGCTAAAAGTGCTCGTGTGACCCAGGCTTAACTGCTACAGGTTGTATCTATCTCAAAACAAAACAGTCACACACAGACAAAATAAAGATCCGTCAAAATGTCTGGACCCACGGAGCTTGAAGCAATTTATGTCGTAGGACAGATAGATTGAGGGAGAGAGTTCCCAAGGTTACTTGTTGAGTGGACAAACAAAATGGGTTCACTTATGGATTAGAGAGTTGACAGAATAGAGGTGGGAATGTGTTACAGTGTAAATAAGAGTCCTGAGGAATTACACCGGGACAACTGAGATTTGAGACGGTGATAACTATTAAAGGAAATCCATGAAAATCTACATGATACCACATTATTATCCTGACCATTTTATCACAACCAAAGACATGATAACAACAGTTTACTTTGTATATCTGATAATAATGTATTAATAATAAGGGACCTGGTATTAGGACTGGTTTTGATTAGTCTTTCGTTTGACACCCTGACACCCTGTCGTATACGATACCCATCTCACCTTGTAACCGATGTGTATTAATAATACCAAATATCAATTTGGTATTGATAAATACGCTCAATGTAATATCAGTGTGGAATGGTTTCATATTATGTTCCACACTGATATTTGGTATTGATAAATACGCTCAATGTAATATCAGTGTGGAATGGTTTCATATTATGTTCCACACTGATATTTGGTATTGATAAATACACTCAATGTAATATCAGTGTGGAATGATATTTGGTATTGATAAATACACTCTATGTAAATATCATAGATATTTGGTATTGATAAATACGTTCAATGTAATGGAAATGTAATGGTATCTACAGACAATTTTATTCAGCTTAGGCATAACACTTATATTTCTCTATTTTCTATGTCCAGCTTTCTTAATCTTCCGCATAAAAAATGATTCAACAATATACTAGTTTGGTAATATATATATATATATATATATATATATATATATATATATATATATATATATATATTTTTTTTTATAATAATTATATAATAGTTTTATAATAATTATTGTATATATGTATGTTAATGTATGTATACAGTACATGTGTGTGTGTGTAAGTAGGTGTGTGTATGTATATGTGTGTTTATGTATAATTTATATACTGTGTAGCTGTGAGGGGGATTAGCCAGGTGTGGGCTATTCGTCCTTATAAGTAGGCTGTAGGATCTGCCTTGTGTGACCTTTCGGCTTTCTGCAGACTCCCATATTTTTTGTTTCTTTTTCTATTTGTCTTATATATGTAATTTGTATGTGTATGTATGTATGTGTGTATACAGTATGCATGTATATGTGTATGTATATGTAATTATATGTATTTCTACAGTGATATTCCACACTGATATTTGGTATTGATAAATACGCTCAATGTAATAATGTCTTCATATTTACATAAGTTACGATAACAGTTTGAAAGGGATCTGCAAGTTCATTGAGGTGTATCAAATTGTATGTATGATTAGATTGTATTGTTAGGCACATTTCAATGTAAATATGTACATATATTTTGTATATAAATTAAGTATGTTCCTAAAAATATGGCAACAGGCAGTAGGCTGGCAACACTTTTTGTATTTATATGCTAGTTAGCAACTCACAGATGATTTACGACGGGTATTTAAGCCTCACTCTCCCCCTGTTTTCTTGTATTACCCTGAAGATGTCTTGAGAGAATAGACGAAAGCTTGGTGTTCCATTGTTTCAATTTTCCTAGCGAGTTTTACTACATATATATATATATATATATATATATATATATATATATATATATTTATCATAAGCTGATCACCTTCCAAAGTTGAAAGACCTCGTCATCAAATAAGCTTCAATACATTACTAATTGATGTCATCTAAAACCTACAAGAAACAGTTAAAACCTAGTCCCACGTTCAGTTTCCTAGTTTTACCCAAGGCCTTAACCTTGGGATCCGGAAAACGGAGAATGATGCTGATTTGTTTTCATTTTTGGCTATAATAATATTGAAATGAGCAACTTTTATCACCAATTTTCGTTGTCCAACATTATTACGGCAACATGGAATTACATGTGGTCCTGGTTCCTGAATAGGCCACTCTGGTTTCAGAAGGGACCTTCTAGAAGTAGAAGTTGAAATAGTGTATCTGACAATATCTGACAGATCCCAAGGTTAAGGCCTTTGATATTGATATTGATATTGATTTGGTATTGATAAATACGCTCATTACTAAGGAACTCTTTTTTTCATTACATTGAGCGTATTTATCAATACAGATACATATTTTTTTTTCATTTCATTGATCTGTCAGATATTGTCAGATATTGTCATAGACTAGACAGTCTATGAAAACATTCCACACTGATATTTGGTATTGATAAATACGCTCAATGTATATGGGAAGCGACTTAAGGATGAATAGCTGGAAGGACGGAGTGAAACAATATGTATACCATGTTAAAGTTAAAAAAATGTCATAAAGTCTTTATGAGGACCTTACACGATCATGACAAGCAACCAGACACTACTATAGTGATACCACAGGAGGGGGACGTTAATAACTGTGAACCCCAAACACAGCATCTCCTCGGGGAGGAGCTTAACTCTTCCTGCAACATCATTAGTGTAGTCATTGTTCTCATCATGGTCGTTATTAATGACCAGCCACGGTGTATGTTGTTTTATGGTCTAGACCAGGGGGGAACTACTGTTCTCTGGTCCAGGAGTCGAACCTAGCTCAGAGGGGAACTACAGCTTCCTGGTCTAAAGCGCTCCCAACTCAGCCACCGCGACTGGCCAATAGGGTTATCTTAGAACTTATATTTATATAGGAGTATCTACTCAATATCCGTCTTTTCAATAAATTATAATTATAATTATTATTATATATATATATATATATATATATATATATATATATCGTCTAGTATTAGTTATGTGGCCACTGACAGATCCCAAGGTTAAGGCCTTGGGTAAAGAGTTCATTAGTAATGAAAATATATATATACCGGGTATATATATATATATATATATATATAACAAGCTAACATAAGGTTACGTTACATTAAGGGGGTAGGGTGTGTTTTTTATAAGAAACATAAGAAAATGGGAGTCTGCAAAAAGCCGATCGGCCCACACAAGGCAGATCCCTGTCACACCCAACACCAATTACAAGGCCCAATTAAAATGTACCGTATTAACAAAACTTGACACACATTGGTCTACTTCATAACTACCGTATACTGTAGGTCTATGTTAAGTCAAAAGGAGAGGCTTGTTATGGATATGTGTTTATATGTAGTTGTATTGATATGTATGTTTGAGAAATATGCATGGACTGGACTGAATGGCTAGCTAAAACATTGAAAGAATATTAGGTGGATTGAGGGCTGGGGGATCATTCACTTGGAAGGAATTATATAGAAGGTCTTATGGGAGAGTTCTTGGGATTGATTTCTTAGTAAAAGGAACAAATATAAATTGAAATACAGTGGAAGAATAAAAAGTATCTGGAATCAACCTGAAGATTCCATTGTTTTAGTTTTATATAATTTAGTTTATATTAGTATGCATGTATGTATGTATGTATGTATCATGTATGTATGTATGTTTATGTACAGTCACTGGTGAGTTAATAGATACTACAATATTATTAATGTGCTTACAATACCCATATAGTATAATTATAAATATACCATTTTGCACTTTTAAACGTATACAACTCAACCACAAATCTCCTTAGTATACCGTGTGCTATATCGAGCCTTTGATCACCAAAAAACTCTGCTTGGCCTTTTCAATTTAATTCAACTTCAGACATTAACAACACAATTTTAGAGGAACGACAGGACAAATTTCCATTCAAAGCGATACAGTATTCATAAAACAATTATTATATGTTATACTTTTGTGTTTAATATAAACTATATATTAGAAGGTTTTTAGTGTGTGGTCCAGGTCACAGTGATATTCCTGGTACTGTGCATTATATTCCTAGCTCCATATGTCACTATCGCTCAAACCAATACGATGTTGAGGTTTGTTGAAAAGGTTCCCAGTATTTTATGGAATGTAGGCATTAATATATAATATATACCGGCGATACAATTATAATTAAAGAATAATTCAAGCATACTTAAGGTATATATAACCAATATCGGTAACAGATATATATTTAGTGTGGGATTAAAGGGTTGAACGGCAAAAACATTAGAACCTGGAGCTTCAACAAGCGTAAGTATAGTGCCAGGGAATACTAGTAAAGAACATATCCTACTTGATTCAACACCCCTGATAACACCCTTCCCTAATGCCCAACAGTTTGACATCACAGTGGATGTTTAACAAGGACAAAATATTTATTGTTCAAAACCTGAGAGTAAAAGAACCGATAGTAAAAAAAGAAAGAAAAAACAAAATCCAGGGCAGTATGGTGCTGCTCCAGAGTAACACAATATTGGGTGTGTGATTTTTTTTGTTTTTTTCTCAACATGAGAAGAGCCTCATATTTGCAGGTACTGTTTTGGTAGTCGTATATTCGGGATTGGAAGCGAGACAATATTTTACTTTAGAATTGTATGCGTTGGTAGAAATATTTTCACTTAGGCTATAGGCAATGCATTTAAAAGATTATATAATTATATTTAAGTGTTCATAGTTCGATATAGTGTTACAACTGATTAAATATTCTTGTAGTGTAAAAGGATTGCTCTCAAAACTTAGATTTGTAGTATCATTGTTTACATTTTCATTAGTGTCTGAGGATCGATGCCGCACTTATTTTATGTTTTCCATTATATTCAGAATAGGAAGAGTTTATACTCTATACAAAAATACATACTGTTTGTAAATTTATACTTGATATTGACAGATTACTTGAATTTAAAGGCGATACTAGGGTTGGGTGGTGGCTGATAACTACCGTGTTTGATGGAGGAGCAATAATGGTTTGGTAGTTCTCACAGGTAAGCCACGGTAGCCTTGTCCGTTTCTTAGCCATTAATGTACGACTTTAACTTCATGACAAAGGGACAAGTGGCTTATTTCTACACTTTTGGTAGGCCTAATACACTTTATTGAAAAAAATTAGGGGACGGTGTGAACAAACTTTCAACTTCAAAAAAGCTGTGCCAAAATATCATACTGATCCAACTGTTTGTTAATAAGTTATTCCTGAAAAACGATGCCAGACGGCCTCTGAAACCCATAGTAGCTAACTTACATAGCTCGTATACCATACGAAGCCAACTACACCTCTCCCACTACTACCTACTACTACTACTATTACTACTACTTGTCCTCTGCAATGTAAAAAAAACACATTTGTTTACAAACAATTAACACATACATACAATGAAATACATACACAATTCACACAATTAACAATTAGAGGCAATTTAATACATACATAATATATACAAATTAATACACAATACATAAAATTACAATTGCCCCATTTTTCCGATTTTTTTGTGATTTTTTGTTTTTTCTATTTTTTTAGTTTTTTCTGGGGGGTGGGAATTGAATACAAGGAAATGAATACACAATTACAATCAATTTAATACATACAATGAAATACATACACACATTCATACAAACATTCATACACAAACCAGGTGATCAATCTACGAATAGATCTAGTCATATACGAAAACAACAATATTTTACGCTTACAGTCTGATTTATTGAAAACAAACAATTGGAGGAACCTTAGTCATGTGTTAAGGAATGGCTGGAACTCATTTTTAATTTATCTGGCTTCACTTACTGTTTTTGTTTGTGTTTCATCTACACAGAGTAATTCAGCTAACTCTCACAAATACCTCCTCCTCCTATTCATTTTACTACACTTAAGGGGGCACTACTCGCTTTTTCTGGACCCCCTTCTCCCTCATGTTTAGCATATTCGTGTTGAGGGTTTAAGACGTTCGTTCCGTTAGTCTGGCGATTTTGAGACCTTTCACCTAATTTTTTTTAGTTAATATTAAATCCTTTCGTGCCCCATAAGTGTCGATTTCTTTACTGGTGAGCGATAGCGAGCCTTCTATTTTTAGAAGGGATCCAAAAAATGTACAACAATTTGAAAGGGGGTCTACGGAATGATATTCTAAGCTTGATTTTGAGGTCTAGCGAGGAAACTCAAAAATAAATAAATAAATCTATAGACCTAAACCAAGCAGTACCCCCTTAACTCTATAGACCTAAACCAAGCAGTACCCCCTTAACTCTATAGACCCAAACCAAGCAGTACCCCCTTAACTCTATAGACCCAAACCAAGCAGTACCCCCTTAACTCTATAGACCCAAACCAAGCAGTACCCCCTTAACTCTATAGACCCAAACCAAGCAGTACCCCCTTAACTCTATAGACCCAAACCAAGCAGTACCCCCTTAACTCTATAGACCCAAACCAAGCAGTACCCCCTTAACTCTATAGACCCAAACCAAGCAGTACCCCCTTAACTCTATAGACCCAAACCAAGCAGTACCCCCTTAACTCTATAGACCCAAACCAAGCAGTACCCCCTT
>CM064508.1:16747489-16772479 GCA_032716605.1 Paralithodes platypus
TAATAATAAATAAACAAAACCGATGCACCAAATGGTTCCGGTTAAACTAAGGAACAATGTTTCCTCCGGGCAATCCGGGTATTATACTATGAGGGACATATTGTTCCCTCCGGGTACTATACCTAATAATAATAAATAAACAAAACCGATGCACCAACTGATTCCGGTTAAACTAAGGAACAATGTTTTCCTCCTAGCAATCCGGGTATTATACTATGAGGGACATCGTTCTCTCCGGGTAATCTGGGTACTATACCTAATAATAAATAAACAATACTGATGCACCAACTGGTTCCGGTTAAACTAAGGAACAATATTTTCCTCCGGGCAATCCGGGTATTATACTATGAGGAACATCGTTCCCTCCGGGTACTATACCTAATAATAATAAATAAACAAAACCGATGCACCAACTGGTTCCGGTTTAAACTAAGGAACAATGTTTTCCTCCGGGCAATCCGGGTAAAAAAACAAAACAAAAACTATGCACCAACAGGTTTCCGGTTAAATTTAGGAACAATGTTTTCCTCCAGGTACTCTGGGTACAAATAACCGATGCACCAACAGGTTTCCGGTTAAATTGAGGAACGATGTTTTTCCGCCAGGTACTCAGGGTACAAAAACCGATGCACCAACAGGTTCCGGGTAAGTTGAGGACCAATGTTTTCCTCAGGGTACTCCGGGTACTCAGAGTAGGCCTACATAAACCAAGTCACCAACAGGTTTCCGGTTCAATTGAGGAACAATGTTTTCCTCAGGATACTATCCCGATTAAAAGCCACTCTAATCATATTCATGATAGTCGATAAACTATCCCCCTGAATCCATTCTTATATAAGTTATGGCAGGTACGTATTACGTACATATTCTGCAGTTCTACGTGATCATTACTTATTTGCTCATACAGTATATCAAAGTTTACTACACTTTTATAGTTACATATTGGTAACATTATTTTGAGCTGATATGTTCTTGGATTCTTATATCGGGATATTCTCACGCTCGTCACATCAAGCGCGTGATCACGGAAGCGGCCAATAGGCCTAGCTCAGAGCCTCACTCTACTGAATTTTATAGCATGAGAGATAGATTGGTCTCTTCCTATATATAAGTATTATATTATGAAGTTTTTCGGTGGATTTACTTAATTTTTCAATATATAAGCTGGGTGCCAATGGTTCCCCTATTTTCGAACTACAGTATAGCCTAAGCAACACCATTTCCTCCGGGTAGGCTACTATCCCTATTATAAACCAAATAGTGAATGTATATTATGAAGTTTTTCGAGGGATTTACTTAATTTTTTTCAATGTATAAGCTGGGGGCCAATGGTTCCGCTATTATTGAACTATAAGGAACAATGTTTCCTCCGGATAGTATCCCTATTATAAGCCAAATATTGACTTTATAGTATGAGGTTTTCTCACGCTCGTCACATCAAGCGTGTGATCACTGAAGCGGCCAATATGCCTAGCTCAGAGCCTCACGCTACTAAATTTTACAGCAAGAGAGATAGATTGGTCTCTTCCTATATATAAGGATTACATTATGAAGTTTTTAGGTGGATTTACTTAATTTTTCAATATATAAGCTGGGTGCCAATGGTTCCGCTATTGTCGAAATATAAAGAACACCGTTTCCTCCGGGTACTATCCCTATTATAAACCAAATATTGAATGTAGGCTATATTATGAAGTTTTTTGAGGGATTTACTTCATTTTTCAATGTATAAGCTGGGGGCCAATGGTTCCGCTATTATTGAACTATAAGGAACAACGTTTCCTCCAGGTAGCCTACTACCCCTATTATAAGCCAAATATTGACTTGATAATATGAAGTTTATCGATGGATTTACTTAATTTTTCAATGTATAAGCTGGGGGCCATTGGTTCCACTATTATTACCATATATGGTAAAGGATATAGAAGCAGTGGAGAAAGTGCAGAGGAGAGCTAGCAAGCTGGTACCAACGTTGAAGAACGCAGGCTATGAGCAGAGGTTGAGGACACTGGGACTTCCGACACTGGCATATAGGAGAAAGAGAGGGGATATGATAGAGACTTTTAAGATAGTGTCAGGAAAGTACGATGAGGATGTGTGTGAAGGTATCTTCTTGATGCGGGAGGGAACAAGAACGAGAGGACACTCTAAGAAAATTTACAAAGAAAGAAATAGGCTTGAGAAGGCGAAGAACTCATTTTGTGATAGAGTGGTAAATGAGTGGAACGCACTGCCCCAGTATGTAGTCGATTCCGAATCAATAAGGGAGTTTGAAAGTAATCTTGATAAAGCATGGGGAAGACAAGATTTGAAGTTTGATTATAAAAACAAAATACAGAATAGTAAAAATGTTGCGTCTGCTACTGACGCCGCCAACACCGTGAACGACCGCAGCAGTGCAAGTACTGGTACTGAGCTGGATACACAGGCATAGTTTGCCTTTTTCCAGTGGATCTACTGTAAGAAACTGTAAGAATAAGGAACATTGTTTCCTCCGGGTACTATCCCTATTATAAGCTAAATATTGACTTTATAATATGAAGTTTTTCGATGGATTTACTTCATTTTTCAATGTATATGCTGGGTGCCAATAGTGTGGGCTATTATTGAACTATAAAGAAAAGACATATGGGGGAACAAAGTTTCCTCCGGATACTATCCCTATTATAAGCCTAATATTGAATTTATTTACATGGACTAACCAATGGTGTCCGGGTACCGGTTAACCAACGGATTTCCGGTGGGCTATTATTGACATATGAGGAACAACGTTTCCTACGGGTGCTATCCCTATTACAGTATAAACTAAATACTGAATTTATTTACACGGACTAACCATGGTGTCCGGGTACCCAACAGATTTCCGGTTAAATTGATTATCTACTGATTATTATTATTATTTCATTATTATAACTTAAGCTACTGCAAATTGCAAATACAGTCTTTCAAATTGAATTGAACTGAAATTGAACTTTACTTTAGCTACGGTCCACTCTCTCCAGTTCCGTATTCCCGATTGGGTTGCTATGAAGTTCTCCGGGCTTCACCTCCATCTCCGGATGTTGCCCAACGGCGTGTCATTCCGGGTCAATGATAAACGTCTTTCCCCTGGGTTCTCAATGGAGGACAATGAATGGAATAAAAGGGGGGGGGGGGGAGTAGGCTACTTTAATCATATTAATGATATCCGATAGACTATCCCTCTTGAATCCATTCTTATAATAAGATAGAGCAGATACGCTACTCTACTCTAATCTCTATTACTGCATTCATAATTATAGCCAATAGGCTATTCACCGCCAGGTGTTACCCAACGGAATTCCTTTCCGAGTAAATGTTAAAAGTCTTTACCTTGGGTTCTCAATGTAGAACCACGAATGAGAGAAAGGGGGGGGGGGTATACTCTAATCATATTAATGATAGCCATAGACTATCCCACTTAAATCCATTCTTATATAAGATGCAGCTGATACGCTACCCCTCTCTAACATCTTTTACTGCATTCATATAGCCAATAGGCTACTCGACATTCCATAGGCCTTATGCATGACGAGCTGGTATGTGATTTTGTTTTTTGCTCTGGTATTATGTAACATTGATTCTTGGCCTGGTGAGCAACAGCTCTCCCTTGTAATCTCCATCCCCTCGTCTGAGTCACAACTGTGATCAGCTACGGGCGTCACCCGCGTTTTGGCTCGCCATCCGAGTGTGTGGCCCTCTCCGGTGTGCTCGGAGAGCGGCTTCTCGGGTTTTTCTATACCCGAGAATATGTAGGGTTCCCCATCGGCCCCCCGCCAATGGGGAGCCACCTTGTCGTGGTGGCGGAGCTTGAAACGGGGTCGTTGATGTCACTCTCTTTAGGGCAGGGATTCAATCGGCGTCGTGGACAAAGTGCCCCCCCGTCGTCATTGGGGTAAGCGGAACCTCCCGGTGACGACGTTTTTCGTGTTCCCATTTTTTTTTAAATTTTGCGGAGGATTTCCTCCCTATTTTAACTAAATTGTGCCGGCTAGGCTCGAGAGCCTTCCCTCGCTGAGTCTGGAGTACTGGCTCCTCCCCGTTTACAGGGTCCGTGGCGGTCTAGCTCACCGCCCGAGGGGGCTGGTCCCGGGAGCGGCGACGTGGTTGCCCGCGTTGATGCCCCTGGGGTCGCCCATCAGTGGGGACCGGTCTCGGTTCCAGGGGTCCGTTTTCCCTTCCTGGTGGGTTTCTGGCTTCTGTCCGGCTGCCCTCCATTACGCACAGATTGGGGATGATTGCAATTAACTTTGCCCTCAGTCCCAGTATAGCGGTTTTGCCTAAGCTTGGCCTTTCTGTGCGTTTTGGTGCTATCCCCCCTAGTATAGGGGGGTAGGGTATGAGGATGAGCCCCCTGGAGACCTGCCCCTGTTTGCGCCACCGGTATAGAGGCTTGGGCTCCCTGACTCACGACGGAGGGTTCGCTGTTGGCCCTTCTGGTATGTTCTTTATTTATTGTTTTGTTTCTATTTTTCTTTTTCTTTTTCTTTTTCTTTTTCTTTCTTTTTTTCCCTCGGTTATGTTTTTCTTTCTTTTTTGATTTGCGATAAAATTAAAATAGAATAGTAAAAACAACTAGGGTCATCATGGATCAGCCATGCAAACCTCCTCCCCTGGATCCAGCTTTGGCGCCCCCGATACTTGACCTTTGCATTCCCCTGGACTCTCCATCTGACCTTCCTCTGCCCTCTGATTCTACCACCTTGGACACCTCCCCTCCGAGTTGTTCCAAGTCTGATGCTCTCTCACGCTCTGATACTAAATTACCTGCTTCTACGACTAAGGATTCCCATCCTCCATCTGTGGACCCTACAATGGCCCCTGTTCATATCGACTCTCCACAGAGCCCAACTACACCTGCCGCTCATGATTTAAATGTCCCTCCCCTCTCCCAAGATAAGAGAGACCCTCCTTGTGTTGAGTCTCCTGTTCAAACCATAAACCTTGGCGTGCCGGATTCTCTTGACACGCCCTGCTCCTCAGCACTACCCGTTAACCGACTTACAGTTTCCACTGACCACCTGCAGAGTGACACCAGTGTTGGTGACCCTTCACCTCCCATCGACAGTTTCTCCACCATTTCAGCCGATTGTTAGTTCAGCCACTACTTCCACCTCACTCGTTGCAACTCTGGAGCCTTACATGCCTCATTCCGGCCCCCAACATCGGCGGAAACCTCGGCGTCAGTTTGTCCCCAATGCCACCCTCCGGCACTTCGATTCAATTTTTGGCGATGATGACTGGCCGCGTTTCCTCGTCATACGACCGGCTTCCTACATCTCGGGGGCTAAGTTAGAGAACCTCTCGGCCCATGCAACTTCGGACTTATCGTTCCGTGAGACTGGTAATAATGATTGGATTGTGGAAACCACTACTCGTGCCCAATCTGAGACATACCTATCTCTTACTACCTTGGACGATATCCCTGTTACTGTCACGAAACATAACAACCTCAATTACATCCTCGGTACTGTTGTTCTACCCTCAACTTATGACCATGACGGACTTCCTGATAAGTCGACCCTCCTGTCGTCGTTGCGCTTGCGTTATCCAAATGTGCACGACGTTGATTTGTATAGTATCCCAAACAAATCAACTCCTTCTCATCCTCTCCGCATAGCTCGCATTAAGTTTAGTGGATGTTCCCTCCCACGAGACGTCAGGATCGAAGGACAAAGGCGTGAAGTACGACCTTATGTCCCTAAACCGTTACAATGTACAAACTGTTCCACCTTTGGTCACTCAGCTGGTAGGTGTAAGAAGGTTCGGGTGTGTGCCTTCTGTAGCTCCGTCAAACATGCTACCCGTTGGAATTGTGGCACTCCAAAGTGTGTTAACTGTGGCCTTGAACACCATGCTCGCTCAAAGCAATGTGTGTTCTACATGTACAATGCTGAGTTAAAGCTTCTCATTAGTCGGTCAGGCATGTCTGTCAGAGAAGCTAAGCAAGAACTGAGAGTAAGAGATGTTAAAGATCCCTCTAGAGATATGACTTACAGTGCTAGACTTCGTGCACCTACAACTGACGTTTCTCCCGGTAGTCGACGACGTGAGGACAGTGATGCTGTGTTGGATTCACCCCTTTCTAGTCCAGCCACTGTTCCCCTCTCCAACCGATTTCATGCACTGAATACCCCTCCCCCTGTTCATGAAGCCTCCACCCCAAAAGCATCCGCGTCCCCTTCACCAGTAACTGATATTCAACCCTTGCCTCTTGCCCCGGCTCCCTCTACCGATGTTGACGATGTCATGGATTCTACCCCCTCCACCAGTAAACGCCGATCTGATGCTCTACATTCTCCCTCCTCAGATCGTCAATCTCCCTCCGTAAAACGTAAGACCCTCACAGCCCGACCTATGCCTCCCAAACCTCAACGTGTCCCTCCTCGCTCTCGCATCTTCCACTCTGATATGGGTTCTCCGTCCCAGCCTCCCTCACTCCACACCCCCTCTACGCCTGCGTCCCCCCCGCCTACTCGTCCTCGACCTCACGCACCTATCAATGTTACCGCCTCGGGCTCCCATGCACCCCACTGCGGCTGTCATGACTGCTTTGTGCGGGAGTATTGCCGGACGCCTACCCGCACTAAATCCACTGTTGCTGCGTTGATACGCTCCTTTCTCCGTGACCGACGTTTACCAACCCCTGATAACACCGCCTCTCATAACTCTTCGTGCTTATGCGCTTTTCACTTAAAGTCACGTTCAGATCTTTCACACTCCAAGATAGTTACTATCCTCCATGACCTGTCCTCTAATGTGTCCCCCCACCGTCCACGTCGAAACTCCCTGCCTTCTCATGACCCTCCCCCCAGACCCGTTCCTCTTTATCTCCAACAGCCGAACAGTGCTGTTAATTTACGTAACCTGACGTCTCTCACTTAACCTGTTCAATCCCTATATACTACAATGGAATTGTAATGGTCTCTCATCTAGAGTCCATCTAGGTGAGATCCAGCGTTTACTCCGTGTCTATAATCCAATGTGTATTTGTTTACAACACATTGGAAATTATAATAAATCCATCACCAACTACCACCTTGCGTGCTGTTCTCTATCCCCTGATGGAGAATATGGCACAGCAATTTATGTCCATCATCGAGTAACTTTTGACTTGTTTCCCATTCGTACAAGTTTCCTACAGCACTCTATCCTTACTCTTCATATCCCCGATGGTGACTCTGTTACCATTTGCAATATCTATAACCAACCTGCTTACAATTATGACCTTTCCTTGCTTTCTCAGTTTTTCTCTACACTACCCTCTTCCATCTTACTGTTGGGTGACTTTAATGCCCATAGCCCTATATGGGACCCTACTTCCTCCAATCCTGATACAGCCGGTTCGCAGATTGAACATTTGCTTCTGAACCGTGACCTTTGCTGCCTTAATGAGGCCGACTCACACACTTACTTTTCTGCTTCCCATCATACTTATTCCTCTGTTGATGTCACCCTGTGCTCCACAGCAATTGTTGATAAGTTCGAGTGGCGGGTCTGTGTTGATACGTTCTCAAGCGATCACTTTCCTGTCATCCTGTCTTACTTGCAATTCCGTCCATGTCCTTCGCTCCCTCGCTATAACTTCCACAAAGCTGACTGGGACGCATATGTCCTCCACACCAGACAAATCCCACCTTTTAATCCCTTAAGGGATCCTGATGAAACGCATTCATTCCTCGTTAATTTTTTTACTAATGCAGCTACTAAGTCTATACCCCAGACAACTTCTTCCCCCCTACGTCGTCGAGCCCCCTGGTGGGACAGCACCTTATCCACTCTTGCTAAAAGTAAACATGAATTAGGCCGCCGCCTCGATAGTCTCAATAAACGTTACAATTCTTTATGTTCACGCTTACCTTTACGTGATGATCTTCTATGCCATTCCATCTCGTTATTGATGGATATATGTGCCATCAAAGCTCACTACAATCGACTATCAGCTAAATTCCGTCGAGAAGTCATCCGTAGTAGATCCGAATCCTACTATTCTCACTCCGACCCAATTTGGCTCTCAGAAAGATCGATCTACTCTGGACTCGCTTACGTTATTAGAATCTCATATCAAGCGTGGCTTTGAAAGTAAGTCCATCACCGTCGCCATTTTCTTTGACATCCAGAAGGCATATGATACCACGTGGCGGCATCCCATCCTGCAACTACTTCATGATAGTGGTGCCCTTTTTTTATTTCCAACTTTCTTTCTGATCGAACATTCCAGACTCGAGTGGAGGGAATTCTTTCTAATGTCTTTCCACTCGTCAATGGTGTTCCCCAGGGCAGCGTTCTCAGCAGCAAACATTTTGCCGCGGCCATAAATAAAGTCATTCAACAATTGCTGCCGGAAGTCCATGGCAGCCTGTACGTTGATGATTTTACCATCTATTGCACTGCCCGTACCCTCAGACATGCTCAACGTATACTCAACATCTCCATCCAACGGTGATCGCCTGGGCATCTTCAGTTGGCTTTCAGTTTTCGGCTGAGAAAACTAAGGCAATAGTCTTCTATCGAGACAAACGCTGGCTCCGTGGCCAGTCAATATCGCTTCGAATGGGACCCTCTCAGATTTCTTTCTATCCCAGTGTTAAATTCTTAGGCGTAATCTTTGACCAACATCTCAACTGGAGAGACCATGTTCAGTATACTAAAGGTAAAGGCCTTCGTGCTCTCAACCTCCTCAGAAAACTATCCCATACCACTTGGGGTGTCAGACGTACCACTTTGTTGATACTCTACAAGGCGGTGGTTCTTTCCATCCTCGACTACGGCTGCCCCATTTATGGGTCTGCCTCTGCTTCCGTTTTGAAGATGTTGGACCCTGTTCATACGCAGGGTATTTATTAGTGGCCCCTCCATCATTGACGAACATGCCTATTACATAAGGCATCCTCTTCAAACACTAATCCGCCGTAGTTTGAATCTACCGCGCAGAGCATTTAAAAACTGAGGAGCCTTCATCATGAGCGCACGCGACCTCACTCATGGCTTCAGTCATTATGAATTGGGTTCTCACTACGAAAAAACTTCGTAAAAAATAAAAAAACAAAAAAAATAAGAATAACTATCTAATAAGCTTTCCATCATACCGTGGATGTACTTGTGTGGATCTTTGACCAGACGCTGATTCAGGCGTCATTCTTCCTTCTCTGCCTTCAGATCTTTCACACTCCAAGATAGCTACTATCCTCCATGACCTGTCCTCTAATGTGTCCCCCCACCGTCCACGTCGAAACTCCCTGCCTTCTCATGACCCTCCCCCCAGACCCGTTCCTCTTTATCTCCAACAGCCGAACAGTGCTGTTAATTTACGTAACCTGACGTCTCTCACTTAACCTGTTCAATCCCTATATACTACAATGGAATTGTAATGGTCTCTCATCTAGAGTCCATCTAGGTGAGATCCAGCGTTTACTCCGTGTCTATAATCCAATGTGTATTTGTTTACAACACATTGGAAATTATAATAAATCCATCACCAACTACCACCTTGCGTGCTGTTCTCTATCCCCTGATGGAGAATATGGCACAGCAATTTATGTCCATCATCGAGTAACTTTTGACTTGTTTCCCATTCGTACAAGTTTCCTACAGCACTCTATCCTTACTCTTCATATCCCCGATGGTGACTCTGTTACCATTTGCAATATCTATAACCAACCTGCTTACAATTATGACCTTTCCTTGCTTTCTCAGTTTTTCTCTACACTACCCTCTTCCATCTTACTGTTGGGTGACTTTAATGCCCATAGCCCTATATGGGACCCTACTTCCTCCAATCCTGATACAGCCGGTTCGCAGATTGAACATTTGCTTCTGAACCGTGACCTTTGCTGCCTTAATGAGGCCGACTCACACACTTACTTTTCTGCTTCCCATCATACTTATTCCTCTGTTGATGTCACCCTGTGCTCCACAGCAATTGTTGATAAGTTCGAGTGGCGGGTCTGTGTTGATACGTTCTCAAGCGATCACTTTCCTGTCATCCTGTCTTACTTGCAATTCCGTCCATGTCCTTCGCTCCCTCGCTATAACTTCCACAAAGCTGACTGGGACGCATATGTCCTCCACACCAGACAAATCCCACCTTTTAATCCCTTAAGGGATCCTGATGAAACGCATTCATTCCTCGTTAATTTTTTTACTAATGCAGCTACTAAGTCTATACCCCAGACAACTTCTTCCCCCCTACGTCGTCGAGCCCCCTGGTGGGACAGCACCTTATCCACTCTTGCTAAAAGTAAACATGAATTAGGCCGCCGCCTCGATAGTCTCAATAAACGTTACAATTCTTTATGTTCACGCTTACCTTTACGTGATGATCTTCTATGCCATTCCATCTCGTTATTGATGGATATATGTGCCATCAAAGCTCACTACAATCGACTATCAGCTAAATTCCGTCGAGAAGTCATCCGTAGTAGATCCGAATCCTACTATTCTCACTCCGACCCAATTTGGCTCTCAGAAAGATCGATCTACTCTGGACTCGCTTATGTTATTAGAATCTCATATCAAGCGTGGCTTTGAAAGTAAGTCCATCACCGTCGCCGTTTTCTTTGACATCCAGAAGGCATATGATACCACGTGGCGGCATCCCATCCTGCAACTACTTCATGATAGTGGTGCCCTTTTTTTATTTCCAACTTTCTTTCTGATCGAACATTCCAGACTCGAGTGGAGGGAATTCTTTCTAATGTCTTTCCACTCGTCAATGGTGTTCCCCAGGGCAGCGTTCTCAGCAGCAAACATTTTGCCGCGGCCATAAATAAAGTCATTCAACAATTGCTGCCGGAAGTCCATGGCAGCCTGTACGTTGATGATTTTACCATCTATTGCACTGCCCGTACCCTCAGACATGCTCAATGTATACTCAACATCTCCATCCAACGGGTGATCGCCTGGGCATCTTCAGTTGGCTTTCAGTTTTCGGCTGAGAAAACTAAGGCAATAGTCTTCTATCGAGACAAACGCTGGCTCCGTGGCCAGTCAATATCGCTTCGAATGGGACCCTCTCAGATTTCTTTCTATCCCAGTGTTAAATTCTTAGGCGTAATCTTTGACCAACATCTCAACTGGAGAGACCATGTTCAGTATACTAAAGGTAAAGGCCTTCGTGCTCTCAACCTCCTCAGAAAACTATCCCATACCACTTGGGGTGTCAGACGTACCACTTTGTTGATACTCTACAAGGCGGTGGTTCTTTCCATCCTCGACTACGGCTGCCCCATTTATGGGTCTGCCTCTGCTTCCGTTTTGAAGATGTTGGACCCTGTTCATACGCAGGGTATTTATTAGTGGCCCCTCCATCATTGACGAACATGCCTATTACATAAGGCATCCTCTTCAAACACTAATCCGCCGTAGTTTGAATCTACCGCGCAGAGCATTTAAAAACTGAGGAGCCTTCATCATGAGCGCACGCGACCTCACTCATGGCTTCAGTCATTATGAATTGGGTTCTCACTACGAAAAAACTTCGTAAAAAATAAAAACAAAAAGAAAAAAAAAATAAGAATAACTATCTAATAAGCTTTCCATCATACCGTGGATGTACTTGTGTGGATCTTTGACCAGACGCTGATTCAGGCGTCATTCTTCCTTCTCTGCCTTCAGATCTTTCACACTCCAAGATAGCTACTATCCTCCATGACCTGTCCTCTAATGTGTCCCCCCACCGTCCACGTCGAAACTCCCTGCCTTCTCATGACCCTCCCCCCAGACCCGTTCCTCTTTATCTCCAACAGCCGAACAGTGCTGTTAATTTACGTAACCTGACGTCTCTCACTTAACCTGTTCAATCCCTATATACTACAATGGAATTGTAATGGTCTCTCATCTAGAGTCCATCTAGGTGAGATCCAGCGTTTACTCCGTGTCTATAATCCAATGTGTATTTGTTTATAACACATTGGAAATTATAATAAATCCATCACCAACTACCACCTTGCGTGCTGTTCTCTATCCCCTGATGGAGAATATGGCACAGCAATTTATGTCCATCATCGAGTAACTTTTGACTTGTTTCCCATTCGTACAAGTTTCCTACAGCACTCTATCCTTACTCTTCATATCCCCGATGGTGACTCTGTTACCATTTGCAATATCTATAACCAACCTGCTTACAATTATGACCTTTCCTTGCTTTCTCAGTTTTTCTCTACACTACCCTCTCCCATCTTACTGTTGGGTGACTTTAATGCCCATAGCCCTATATGGGACCCTACTTCCTCCAATCCTGATACAGCCGGTTCGCAGATTGAACATTTGCTTCTGAACCGTGACCTTTGCTGCCTTAATGAGGCCGACTCACACACTTACTTTTCTGCTTCCCATCATACTTATTCCTCTGTTGATGTCACCCTGTGCTCCACAGCAATTGTTGATAAGTTCGAGTGGCGGGTCTGTGTTGATACGTTCTCAAGCGATCACTTTCCTGTCATCCTGTCTTACTTGCAATTCCGTCCATGTCCTTCGCTCCCTCGCTATAACTTCCACAAAGCTGACTGGGACGCATATCTCCTCCACACCAGACAAATCCCACCTTTTAATCCCTTAAGGGATCCTGATGAAACGCATTCATTCCTCGTTAATTTTTTTACTAATGCAGCTACTAAGTCTATACCCCAGACAACTTCTTCCCCCCTACGTCGTCGAGTCCCCTGGTGGGACAGCACCTTATCCACTCTTGCTAAAAGTAAACATGAATTAGGCCGCCACCTCGATAGTCTCAATAAACGTTACAATTCTTTATGTTCACGCTTACCTTTACGTGATGATCTTCTATGCCATTCCATCTCGTTATTGATGGATATATGTGCCATCAAAGCTCACTACAATCGACTATCAGCTAAATTCCGTCGAGAAGTCATCCGTAGTAGATCCGAATCCTGGAAAACTTATGTCTCCACCATTTCCCCGTCTACCCCGATATCATGCGTTTGGCATAAATTCAGGAATATTAACAGCCTTCACATTGCCCCTCCGCGCCATGCTTTGGTACACGGTGGCCGTACTGTTCACGATCCCCTTGAGATATCGAACCTCTTGGGTCAACATCTTGCCCATGTCAGCAGTAATGAGAGGTTAGACGATAATTTCCGCCGCCATAAACTTGAAATGGAGTCGATCCCCCTCAACTTCTCTTCACCAGACACCTTTGATTATAATGCATGCTTTACTATGGATGAATTTGAACATGCACTCTCCAATTGTCCTAACTCCGCTCCTGGCCAAGATAACATAAGTTTTGCCTTACTCACTAACTTAGCCCCCCTTGCTAAATCCTACCTCTTGCAATTTTATAATCAGGTGTGGATCCGTCATCAATTTCCTACCTCATGGAAACATGCTATTGTCGTCCCAATTGCAAAACCTGGAAAAGACCCGAGCTTGCCCTCGAGTTATAGACCAATATCCCTCACCAGTTGTCTTTCTAAATTAATGGAGAAATTGGTCAATACTAGACTCACTTGGTTCCTCCGTCAAAACACTATTCTCACTCCGACCCAATTTGGCTCTCAGAAAGATCGATCTACTCTGGACTCGCTTACGTTATTAGAATCTCATATCAAGCGTGGCTTTGAAAGTAAGTCCATCACCGTCGCCGTTTTCTTTGACATCCAGAAGGCATATGATACCACGTGGCGGCATCCCATCCTGCAACTACTTCATGATAGTGGTGGTGCCCTTTTTTTATTTCCAACTTTCTTTCTGATCGAACATTCCAGACTCGAGTGGAGGGAATTCTTTCTAATGTCTTTCCACTCGTCAATGGTGTTCCCCAGGGCAGCGTTCTCAGCAGCAAACATTTTGCCGCGGCCATAAATAAAGTCATTCAACAATTGCTGCCGGAAGTCCATGGCAGCCTGTACGTTGATGATTTTACCATCTATTGCACTGCCCGTACCCTCAGACATGCTCAACGTATACTCAACATCTCCATCCAACGGGTGATCGCCTGGGCATCTTCAGTTGGCTTTCAGTTTTCGGCTGAGAAAACTAAGGCAATAGTCTTCTATCGAGACAAACGCTGGCTCCGTGGCCAGTCAATATCGCTTCGAATGGGACCCTCTCAGATTTCTTTCTATCCCAGTGTTAAATTCTTAGGCGTAATCTTTGACCAACATCTCAACTGGAGAGACCATGTTCAGTATACTAAAGGTAAAGGCCTTCGTGCTCTCAACCTCCTCAGAAAACTATCCCATACCACTAGGGGTGCCAGACGTACCACTTTGTTGATACTCTACAAGGCGGTGGTTCTTTTCCATCCTCGACTACGGCTGCCCCATTTATGGGTCTGCCTCTGCTTCCGTTTTGAAGATGTTGGACCCTGTTCATACGCAGGGTATTTATTAGTGGCCCCTCCATCATTGACGAACATGCCTATTACATAAGGCATCCTCTTCAAACACTAATCCGCCGTAGTTTGAATCTACCGCGCAGAGCATTTAAAAACTGAGGAGCCTTCATCATGAGCGCACGCGACCTCACTCATGGCTTCAGTCATTATGAATTGGGTTCTCACTACGAAAAAACTTCGTAAAAAATAAAAAAACAAAAGAAAAAAAAATAAGAATAACTATCTAATAAGCTTTCCATCATACCGTGGATGTACTTGTGTGGATCTTTGACCAGACGCTGATTCAGGCGTCATTCTTCCTTCTCTGCTCTGCGCTCAGCCTGCCCGGACGTGTCTCCCCACGCTCCGCTGGTTCCGCATTTGCTGCGTCCCTAGTGAGTTTTTTCTCATTTGTTTACTCCGGGATGTATCGAGTAAGGTTAGGATATGCGTAGCAGGAGTGTCCTGGGCTGGTTGCCCGCAGTGCAGTGTATTTTGGGTCGTGTGTTTGGGGCATCTATTTCGAATGTACCCTCGTGGTCCTGTTGTGGACTTGTGATCGTTTCACAGTTGAGTTAGCTTGTGATGTAGGCGGCTTTCATTACGCGTTATTTATTGCTGCCTTTTATCTTTCTGATGAGGTAAGCTTTGCTTACTGACGTTCCCAGCGTATTTTTCTTCACTTAGTGAAGTTTTTTTCTGGGTCCCGAGTCAGTCTTCCCTTTGCCGGAAGTATTTGCTACAGTGGTATTTACCTAATTGTATTTACCTAATTGTAGTTTACAGGAGTTGAGCTAAGCTCGTGTTGTCCCGTCTCTCAGTCTACTTTTTATCCAATTTTTTCTTGAAAATATGGATGTTCCTTGCCCCTACCACCTCCTCCTCCAGCTCATTCCATTTGTCAATACATCTATAGGGGAAGCTAAACTTCCTGATATCGTTCTTGCAGGTAGGTCTTTTTACTTTGTAGCTGTGGCCTCTAGTTATTCCTGTATCCATAATTAATATATCCTCCCTATCCAGCCTCTCCAGCCCCCGGGTACATTTGTACATCATTATCATGTCTCCCCTCTCTCTCCTCTCTTTTAGACTCGGTAGATTTAATTTGTCTAGCCTCCCTTCATATGGCAGTTCTCTGAGACTTGGAACCAATCTAGTGACTGCTCTCTGGATTCTTTCTAACTTGTGAATATGCTTCTTTAGATGCGGGGACCACACCACTGCTGCATACTCCAATCTTGGTCTAATCATACTCTTCATAATTTTCGCTACCATGGTCTCATCCAAATAGTTCAGAGCAACTTTCATATTCCCAGCCATTGCATACATTCCGCTAAAGAGCTTGTTAATATGTTTCTCTGGCGACAAATTATCTTGTATAATCAACCCTAAATCTTTTTCTTTTTCGGCCTTGCAAATTTTATTATCTCCCATCCTGTACTCCCAATTTGGTCTATTCACACTTCTTCCCATATTTAACACATGACATTTACTTATATTAAATTTCATTTTCCACTTGGTGCTCCATTCGTATATTTTATCTAAATCCCCTTGCAGCTCCTCACAACTACTTTTATTTGTTATTTGTCTCATAATTTTTACGTCATCTGCAAACATTGACATGTAAGAGTTTATGCCTATCGGCAGGTCATTCACGTACATAAGGAACATGAGAGGTGCCAACACAGATCCCTGCGGCACACCACTCTCAACTTTCCGCCACGATGAGTAAGTTCCTCTAATGTTGGTCCTCATTTCCCTATCTGTTAAATAGCTCTCCATCCATTTCAGCAAACTCCCCCTGACACATCCTAGCGTCTCAAGCTTAGATAACAATCTCTTATGTGGTACCTTATCGAATGCTTTGGAAAGGTCTAAGTAGACGCAGTCCACCCATCCGCCTCTTTCTTGGAGTACATCTATCACCCTACTGTAATAACATAGCAAACTGGTAACACAAGATGTCCCTTCTCTGAATCCAAATTGCTTTGGGGTTATTATTTTCTTTCTCTCCAACATTTTCATCCATCTCTTCCTAATTAGCTTTTCACAAATCTTGCATACAATACTAGTAAGTGAAACTGGTCTATAGTTTAGAGGGTCCTCAGGGTTTCCATTCTTGTATATCGGAATGATATTAGCTCTTTTCCATTCAACAGGAACCTGTCCTTTATCTAAGGAAGCTTGAATTATGTCCCTCACTGGCTCCACTAATTGCTCTGCACACTCCTTTAAAACCCAGGCAGACACTTCATCCGGTCCCATAGCTTTCCTTACTTCAAGTCCTCTCATCGCAGATAACAGCTCATCTCTAGTTATTTCAATCTTACTAAGACCACTCTCCAGTACTCTCGCCTGTGGTTCGTCAAAACCTTCCTCTCTAGTAAAAACTGACCCCAATTTGTTATTCATTACCTCACACATGTCCGATACATTTTCATACGTCCTAGCATCAACTCTTAATTTAGTAATTTGTTTCTTTACCTTCAACTTACTGTTTATATATTTATAAAATAATCTAGGGTCACTTTCACATTTATTTACTATGTTCTTCTCATAGTTCATTTTAACTTGCCTAATTATGTAGGTGTGTTGGCGGTGGTTCCTGTTGTTATATTTCCAGTGTTTTTGTGTATATTTCAACATTTCTTATGCCGTCTACTTAGGCCTAGCCAGCCGCTCGTAGCTTTGCCACATGTACAAGTGTTATTGTTTATTTTATAAATATGCCCTACTGTGTCATGTGTATCCGGGTTTTAGTTGTGTATTGGCTAATTCCTCGGACTATGTTTGTTTCCTGGTTTAGTTGTGTATTGGCTAATTCCACGGATTATTGTGTGGACTTAGGCTAGTCGTGCGTGGCTTTCCTTCGTGTCCGTTGTTCGTTCAGATGGTGTCTGAACGGGGTGGGTTTCCTTCCGGCGGGTTTTTTCTCGGTTTCACCATGAAAAAAACCCGGCCGAGAGCCGTGTTGGGCCACACGTGGTTTCAACACAGGCTTGTGTCCCCGGCGATGAGGTGTCTGTGGCTCTCCAGGACTGCGTCTCTGTGTTGGTGCCTGTTTTCAGGCTCCCTTTGATTCCCGGCGGAATGGCTGTACCCATCTAAAAACATTGTTCATGCGAACATATGTTATGAAGTTTTTCTACCCGGTTTTACAAACCACAAGAAAAACCTAGCTGTTGTTAAGGGCTTTCCTCCCCGGCGATCTTTTACAAAGAAGTGGGGACAGGAACTTATGGGGTTAACGTTTTGACATCTCACCCGGCGGGTGTACCTTGGTAGGGTGGGATGAACAACTAAGTCATTCAGTTAGTTAACCGATCCATTTTAAGGGATACTTTATGTATCGCCGCCTTTACACTTACGGCGATTGAAGGTTCAATTAGGGTTAACATCGCCGGGTGCTCCTGGGTGGAGGAAATAAGGAATTTACAATTCAATTTCGATTTAACCACTTAATTAAGTGATACGTTTAGGTATCGCCGCCTTCATACTTACGGCGATCTTTTTGTGACAATTCGTTAGAAATCAGATCTCGTATCAGCCTGCCCTGTGTTATTCTACTAAAATATTTCAAGGGCCGGCGTCTTTATGGGGGGTTGTTTTTGTTCCAAAATTGAATCTTGAGACAGTCACCACCAGAAAGACTATAAACGCCATGCTGGACCGTTATATTATGTCAGAGGGTATTCTTCACTTTCTTAAAAAGATATGTTTAGATATTCTGAGCCCCGCCGCGTAGCGAGCTGTGATCGTTGTGTCATTACATCTCGTTACCCGGTGGGTTATTAACACTTGTGTGCGAACATGTTGGGTTAACCTTATGAGCATTAATTCCTGGAAATTTTCTTTTTTTCCAGAGCTGGGCTCCGGCGGACCAATACAGACCCGGCGGTAGTTTTCCCCACCAGTCTCTGTCATGGCTACCTTGGCCCCAGTCTTTGCTTTATGCACTACCCCTACTTGTGCCGGTATCCCTATTTTTGCGCATACTCTGCATAAAGTGTGTTAAATGTCTAGACCGTTCAAGGGGTCTGTGGGTTATGCGTAATTGTTCCTTTTGCTCCCAATTAGCTGTCAAGGTCCTATGCGACAATGATAAGACCGCAGCGGTCACGTTAAGAGAAGTTAGGCAACAGATGTCAGCTTACACTACGATTGTTGCTCATAAGTCACTTCAATGTGACAACGTCCCTCTTTGGGATAGACTGCTTTTTGAACACCCTCCCCCTACACGTTCCTCTCGAGTCACTAGTCATAAGCCGGCGGAGACTGGTCAGGGTTCTGTGTCTTCTGCTGCTACTCCGAAACGTCCAAGAGAGCCTACACCCCCGGCGTCCGCCTCCTCGTCTCGGGCGAGATCTCGGTCTAGGTCACCTCTCAGACGCCAATCATCTAGTCTTGCCTCTTCACCATCGAGTAAGAAGAGTAGGACGGAAAGTTCCACCAGTGGTCACGGCGATGAAACCTCCAAATCAAAGAGTAGTTCACGGTCACACCGTAGCCATAAATCTTCCAAAAAGGATTCCCATAAACGAAAGACCTCCCTACATTCGCCAGCTTCTAGTGCCTCTCATCGTACCTCTACCCCAGACAGAGTTTGTGTTAGGTCTCAAGGGTCCAGTACGGTGCCTGTCCCTAAAGAGGATTTACCCATTAATATTTTAACCCTGGAATTGGAGAGTTCAGGGGGATCATTGATTGAGAGTGTTTCAGACTCCCAAGAGAGTGTAGGCCAGGGCCTCGGTGTTTGGCGATTTTCTCGGCCAGGGTCTGACCACCCACTTCCGACTCAAACTAGTCACACAGTAGCTGACGTCCACAGGGACGCGGCGATCCCATCCTCTATTCCTGACTTATCTTGGCAGCAAGGTACCCCAGCTTCGGCGGGATCTTCTCAGGAGGATCAGGAGGAGAAAGACGAGGTTTCAATAATTTCGGAGATGGAAGGGCAAGAGTCAGGTTCAGGCTTAGACGCCGCGCAGGATATTAATGATTCACCAGTAAGTTCATCATCAACTCAATTTGTCACTGCGCAGGAAATTGATGGGCTATTTAGTCATGCTTTATCTAAAAAATTTGGCCAACAACAGGAAACTCCCACAGTGGACTTGGGGGCTCCCACGACAAGTTCTACGGTACGGCCTCTGATGACTTCTATTGCTTTATCTAAGATCCCTAACCCCCCCACTCTGTCACCATCAGTGGTTACTAGGCCTGCTACGGCGGCATTGACCACTTCGAATGTAAGGGTTATACCGGATGTCAATCCACCCCCTCTAGACAAGGCGCCTCTCAGAAAGGTAGCTATGCCCTTGCTTTATGGACCAGACGAGTCATGGGTCCTTTTGACCCCCACTAAACCAGAGCTCGCCCAACCTACCTTGTCAGGGGAACTCCCAGTACCGCGTGAGTGGGTCATCCAGGGCAATAAATCAAAGAAATTAAGAGCCTTGGATATTTTGGGAAATGTACTAGACGTGAATATAAAGGCTATACCTAGTTATTATCACCAAGACTATTTTGTGTATGCTACTAAGCCAGCTTTACCCCCTGCCTCAGCTTCAAAATTGTTTTCAGACTGGTCTAAGCTGGATGGGTTTAATGACATTAAGACTCTGTCAGCTCTCACTCCTGAACTTGATTTACAAACCGTCACAGACGAAGCAGCTAATCCAGTCTTGAAGGTGGGGCAGTTGGGTCCAGGACCTTGGGTAGATTGGGAGACAGAGGCTCAAAACTTTGCAACCACATTTACTTCCAAATCTTCCCACCAGATCCCTCAAGATACTCATTCGTGGTTCTCCATGCCGGTATGTTCTGCCGGCGGAGTCCCGTCAGCTTTGTTTTCTTTCCTAGCTGCCCCTAAGATTAATCTTTGTGAGCTAAAAGACCCTTTCACTACCCCTACCCCAACTCACCTAGACCGAGAATTTAGGCTAAGGGGGAAAGCTTTTCGCCTGTTCTCTCAATACATAGTGTCTCAACAGGTAGCTAAGTCTTTACTTCGGTCCACTCAGGCAATCGCAGACGCGGATGCCAGAAGATCGGTTGAATTATCCCGGCGACTGCTTCTCCAGTCGTCAATCCAATCTCTGGGTGACATACGCACCGCCTTGCTTGAGGCGGTACGAGCAAGACAAGATCTCAGAATGTCTTTAGTTCGCAAACTGCCTGATCGCATTGCGAATCAGGTGGTCATGTCACCAGTGCTTACTCCCTCTTTAATGTCCCCTGAAGTGTGGCGAACGGTGTTTAATATGGCGCAGGCCTTTAACACCTTACGAGCGGCCTATGCAGTTTATTTATATGTACCGCCCAGCGGGGTGTTTTTAGCCAAAATAGGGCTGTTTACGTGATCATTTTCATGCCTAAATAAGACCCAGAACGTAAAACAAGTACCTATCCCTGAAAGGGCATAAACAGAGCTTTCGAATGACACCATAACGATCCTTTTATGATGGCTAGTTTCTTGCAATAACCGTGCAACGCGAGTGCAAAAAGCATGTAATTAGCCACTTTCCCGATACAATTCCTTATATAGCGAGTGAGAGAGGGAGGAGGGAGCTGGGATTCGTGTCAGTATGTTCGCCGCGGTGGTCTGGAGCAGTCATACGCTCGCTACTCTCCTGCCACCACTTGTCTCTCTCTCTCAGCAACATTACGTGCTGAAATTGCCACTCGACCTATGTCGAGCGCCGCTACATAGTCCAGCTTTATTAAATACGACTTATGTGGTGAGCCGCTAATTAAGGGTTAAACACAGTCCCACCCCTTCTAAGAAACCTGCCTTTAACTTCCCCAAACCCAGGCCAACCGCTAAAGCTCAGCCAGGGGGATCTAAGCCCTTTCTTCCGCCTAAGTCCTCCCACTCCCCCCAAGGTCAGTACAGGCATAGACAGAGTAGGTTTTCAGGTCAGAGAGCTTACTGAAACGGCGATTAGCCTCTCTTCTGGTCGAAGTTATTAAAGAGAGTAATCCCGGCGTTGTGGGTCGGGCCCACGATTTACGCAAATGGGCAGCCTCTTTACGTTTCCTGAAAAAATTTCAGTAGAAGATATTGCGTCCACTCAGTTGTGGGCGTCTAATCATACGTTTTTGTCTAGATACTTGTCAGTTGCTCTAGATAAACCTTCCTTACCATGTATAGCTTTAAGGCAGAGGGTCTAGGTGGCCCTGCAGTCACTTTTGTTTACTTTCAAGGGAAAGGGGGGGGGGGGGGGTGCAGTCAGGTTGACATAGGACACCCTAGACCCCGCCGGAGTGTGAGAGCTGTGATACAATTTATGGTTAATGTGATATGAAAATTTCTCAGCGAGAAATTGTGCTAGTACAATGTTAGTACAAAACAACGGGGTTGTTATAGTAGTTTTAGCTGCGAAAGCAATTTAATATTAAAACAGTGAAGATCTTTTGCAATTTATCTCCACGATTATTTTGGGGTTATTATGTGCACATATAAACTGATAACTTGTTATTTTTGTCACCACTCGTTGAGTGGGGTGCCTTTGTAACTACAGATCTGTTCACAGAATCTTCAGAGTTACCCATTTTTTGTCAGGCAGGCTTCTTTGAAGCACGCACCTGCCTGAACCCCTTTTCTTGTATATACCCGGCCTACGCCTTATTAAGTATATTTTCAAAAGTAAGAATACTATGTGGTTGTTTTTATTATCTGCTTTTCTAGAGTTATGATATGATTACGAATGTCCCCCTCCAGTCTTAGAAATCAGGCATGTTCGTCAATGATGGAGGGGCCACTAATAAATAGGTTTGACTCCTGTAAGGAGATAAAGAAAACCTAATATTTAGTAGTGGCCCCGTAATCATTGACGACTGGGGCCTTCCCGACCATCCCCTTCCCATTCGTTGATGTATTGAGGATTTTGGTTTACTTGATATGTCAGTGAAGGAAGAATGACGCCTGAATCAGCGTCTGGTCAAAGATCCACACAAGTACATCCACGGTATGATGGAAAGCTTATTAGATAGTTATTCTTATTTTCTTTTTCTTTTTATTTTTTACGAAGTTTTTTCGTAGTGAGAACCCAATTCATAATGACTGAAGCCATGAGTGAGGTCGTGTGCGCTCATGATGAAGGCTCCTCAGTTTTTAAATGCTCTGCGCGGTAGATTCAAACTACGGCGGATTAGTGTTTGAAGAGGATGCCTTATGTAATAGGCATGTTCGTCAATGATTACGGGGCCACTACTAAATATTAGGTTTTCTTTATCTCCTTACAGGAGTCAAACCTATAATGCGTCTCTGTACTGGAGCTTTCCGTTCCTCCCCAAATACCTCCGTCTTAGCTGAGAGTGGCGAGCCCCCGCTCTCCCTCCATCGCGATTTAGTTACTATGCGCCGTGCATTAAAAATTAAACATAGTGACTCTCCCACTAATTCCCTTTTCAGTGATATCTTCATTCCCGATCCGTGTCCATCTTCCCCCTCCTTTCCGATTCGTGCTACAATTCTCCTCAACTCTCTTGACTTTCACATTGCTGTTTCGCCGCCTGTTGTCTCCCCTTCCCCCCCATGGGTTATCTCTCTCCCCAATGTTTGCACTCACCTCTCCTTCCTCTCTAAGAGATATCCTTTTGTCCCTAGCCATCACTGCCAACACGCACTCGAACACATACGTCGTAAAGGCCCCCATTTTGCCATCTTCACTGACGGGTCTAAGACTGACTCTGGGGTGGGCCTCGCTGCTGTGTCCTCTACTAAGCTCCTTCAGTTTTCTCTCTCGCCCCAAGCCTCTATCTTTACTGCTGAACTTTTAGCTATCCAATCTGCTATTGACATTATACGTGACACCCCTCAACAGCCCTTTATAATTTACAGTGACCCTCGTAGTGCCCTCGAAGCGCTCCGTGTTTATTCGTCCTCCCACGTAATAGTTTTAGCCATAAAACACGCTCTCCACGAGATGAGCCTACGTGGATTCCAGGTCCAGTTATGTTGGATTCCTGCTCACATCGGTGTCCGTGGCAATGAAGACGCCGATGCTGCGGCTAAGAATGCTATTTTAATGATCCCTCGCCAGCCCCACCTTCCGTTAGGTGATTGGCTGTCCTTACTCAAGCCTTCTATTCTTTGCACGTGGCAATCTCATTGGGATGCTCTACCCTGCAATAATAAACTCCGTGCAATCAAACCTTCTGTCCGTCCTTGGCCCTCGTCTTCCAGGTCTCACAGGTGTGAGGAAGTTTTACTAACTAGACTTAGGATAGGCCATTCCCGGCTGACTCACGGTTATTTGATGTCCACTCCCCGCACTCCGCCCCCTACCTGCTCCTCCTGTCATTCCCCTCTAACTGTTCGCCACGTCTTTGACTGCCCAGATACTGCCCGTCTGCGTACGGTTTGTTTTGGTACTAAATCATTCACTGACCTTTTATCCGATTCTCCGTCATTTTCCTTCCCCCCTATCGTCCGTTTTTTGCGTCGCCTTAAGCTCCTTTCAGTAATCTGATCCAATCCTTCGGGCCAGACCTATGAGAGTTCCGTATGGAGCTCAGTGGTCTGGTTAATCTGCTCTACAAAACTTAACTCCCCATCGTCCGCTTCAGCCTCGACCATTGTGCAGCGGTGCAGGGTCACAAGATGCAACAAATTCCCCCTTCTTGGACGTACGAAGTACGTACGCCATCTGTCTTGTGTTGATGGTACGTTAGCTAAGTGGGCTACTAAGAAGTGTACAAACTGTGCACTCTTCGTGAAACACCACCACAATCTAAGTGGCCACATAACTGCGGCTGGGGCGCCTCAGGTTTTGCTAAATATTTGGAGTTATGTAAAAGTTTACATATCCTAAGTCCCAGACATTATCTGTAATGACTACGTGACTTTCCTAAACATTCTTTTGCCCACGTCCCAACGAAGTTGGAGACCTTGTTCCAAACAAAAGTTCTAGATGCAATTAAGTCCAAGTTTAGTCAGAGACAAGTGTCTCTGACTCCCCAGGTTAAGCTGTCATCTCAGCTAATTGGGAGGTTTGACGTACCTCCCAACCTACCAAATAGGAAAACCTACTATTTGGTAGTAGTCTTGGAAAATCCAACGTCAAGGCTATTAACCTAATTGCAATGACGACTTGTCTATTTTGACTGCTATGTCGTCATTCCAACCGCGGTTAAAAAGAAAACGTCTAGAGTCTACTCCTTATCTTGCTCTAGGAGACGTTGTACATTAACCAAAACTACCACCGAAGGTGAAAAAAGCATAGAAGAGAAGAAAAAGGGGTTTACCTTAGTTACCGCTTAAGGCCCATCCTGTGTTCCGTCATGTGCAGATCCCTGTCGAACGTGCGCATGAGCGACCCTCTCTTGTTATCACATCTCACGTCAGCAGAAGAACGCGGATGGGCAGGGGTCCGGCGTGAGGGAGGGTATTATGTACGTTGGATTTTCCAAGACTACTACCAAATAGTAGGTTTTCCTATTTGGTAGGTTGGGAGGTACGTCAAACCTCCCAATTTGTTAGTAGTCTTGGCAAATCCAACGTCAAGGCTGCATAACAAATAGGAGGAGGACATCCAAGCCCAACCTACCAAAAAAACCAATGCATAAAACAAAATTACGAATGACAAAGACACAATGTAAACAAGAGAGTTTAATAAAAGAGTGAA
>CM064508.1:16772579-16982842 GCA_032716605.1 Paralithodes platypus
GGAAGCTAAAGCAAATACCGAATCTGAAAAAAAGTGATTCGGTATTGGAAGAATTACAATGTCAAAAAGGCAATAGACTTGGTGGTAGATTGCTGGAAGAATGTAACCCCGGCTACAATCAACCATGCATGGCGCAACATTTTGGAGGGTCTACCAGAGGACAGGCAGGTAATAGTGGCAGGTGAGCTGCAGTCAGTGGATGCAGAGTTAGAGGCAGCAGCAGAGGAGGCAAGAGGGATCGCTGGCCGTGGTTTTGCAGAGACAACTGGCGAGGATATCAGGGAAATGTTGAGGCCAGCAAATGTTACAGCAGAAGACCTACTCCAGGAGGACGAAGAAGGACAGGAGGATAGTGCAGAAGATGAAGAGAATGTTGAAACACAAATGGACGGCATTCCCATGAGCGACATAAAACTCCTCCATAGTTAGGTGGACAGATGCGGCATATAATTGAGCAAGATTCAAACGTGAACTATGAAACAAGGACATCCTTACTTAATCAGGTCTTGGCAGTTCATGAGGATAGGTACCACGCCCATATCAACTCTCTCCAGCAGCCGCCAGATCACAGCCTTCGTTTCTTGGTCGGCCAGGCCCCTCCGACCACCCTCAACCAGGCCCCTCCGACCACCCTCCAACCGGGCCCATCCGGTGAGCCTCGACCGGGCCCCTCCGGTGAGCCGCGACCACGGCAACAAATCGCTGAAACGCCGTTACTTACGCACTTTGGAATTGGATACAGTGTATGATGACACTTGCAGAAATTATGAAGGATTTGATGTTGAAGGGATTACTGAACGAGATAGAGCAACGTAGGAGTCGGCCAATAAATTCGCCACCCCTAGCCGCGGGAACGCCAACCCACCCTAAATCCCTCAAACACACCTACAAAGGTAAATGTGATGGTTGAAATATGTTCTTATATTTACTTTTATGAATGTTTCTTACTAATATTATTTATGTTATTGTATCCAGTGGAAATTATTAGGTAAAAATCGCACAAAATACGAAAAATAGTTGGTCAAATGCGGTCACCCAGGCACCAATTTAGAATTATTCCCATTAGTTCATCAGTAGTGGCTATCGCGGTTACGGCTCCCGCGCGGCTATTTTAAGCTGCACCAATTAGGAGTGATAGCTGAGGGTTGAGTGTAAATACAATTAGGTTAAATACAGAATTGATAACGTATAGTCTACATCATACCCAGATTACGTAACATCGAGACTGTTCATACTAGGTTTGCAGTACACTAAGTATTGACATTGATTATCCCTACCAGCATCGCCGATTCAGATAGATAATTGCTGATGTGTCTAAGCAATATCAAAACCATTAGAGAGAGAGAAGGTATTGAAATGTTTAGATAAACTCAAGGAAAATAAAACGCCTATCGGACCTGATACAAATCTCACCTAGATTTCTAAAGAAAGCTAAGGATGAGCTCGCCAATCCACTGACATTGCTAATCAATAAATCCTTCTGACAGTTCTTGCAACTATGCCTGATCAGTAGGAAGCTAGCTAACCTGTAACACCGATTTAAAAAAAAAAAAAAGGGGGGCAAAAGCAAATCCATACCCAGTAACTATCGTCCACTTAGCTTAACCTCAGTTTGTATGTAAAATGCTAGAAAACGCTCCTAAGAGACAGACTTCGTAAATAACTTAGGTAGCCAAAAAACAACATACTTAAAGATACACAAACACGGCTTTCGTAGGCAAACAGTTCCATGTTTAACAAATCTCTAGACTTCTTCCACGATATCCTCAACCTCTATGATGAGGAGCCAAGTCTGTAGATATTTTTTTTTTTATATACACTTGATTTTCAAAAGGGCCTTTGACCAAAGTTCCCCACAAACGTTACACTGCTAAAACTAAACAGCGCATGGAATATGCTCAAGAAGGGTGTGTGTTGAAATGGATAGAAAATTGGCTCCTTACGACGACAGAAAGCAAAAGAGTAGTCATAAACGGTTTAAGGCATTCTAAATGGAACCAATGTAAGTAGCGGGGTGTACCACCAGGGATCGGTTTAGCCTACTAGGACCAATGTTTCTTTCCAATTTACATCAACGACATAGATGAGGGGGGTCTCAACTGTTCAATGCTCAAAATTTGCTGACGATACAAAAAATTGCAATATAGCGTACTCTCAAAAGAACAAGTTGACGAGATGCGAACAAAAATCTAGACAAGGTGTCACGCTGGGCCCAAATTTGGCAAATGAGTTTCAAAATGACGGATAAATGTAAAGTACTAACATATCGGATACCAAAAATGAGAAAGAAAAAACTATTCGATGAAGTGGCACTCAGCTTAAGAATGTAAACAGAGAAACCAGATCTGGGCAGTAACAATATCGAGTAACCTAAAACCGAGTCAACAATGGTCAGCAGTTGTTAAGAAAGCAAACAAAATAATTGGCTTTATAGGCAGGTCATTTGAGCATAAATCCAAAGAAGTTATCCTAACCACTTACAAGTCCTTAGTCCGCCCTCTTCTGCAATACTGCGTTCAATCCTGGTGCCCTTATTACCAAAAAGATATAGACAAGCTAGAACGAGTTCAACGTAGAGTTACTAAAATGATACCTAGCCTAAACAACAAACCATACGAGGAACGTCTTAGGGAATTATATCTATTTCCTTGTAACCCAGCGCAGATTAAGAGGTGACTTAAATCAAGTGTTCAAAATCATCAAAGGCATCGCCAATATGAACTGTAGTAAGTAGCTTCACTATCGGACCAATCTAATGACACGCGGGGAAACGGTTGCAAAATTATCGGTGAATCTTTTAACTCGCACGAATCTAAGAAGTTCTTCTTCAATCGAGTTGTCAACTTGTGGAATGGGCTTCCTGAGAGGTTATAGACTGCCGCACCGTTGATTCATTTAAACTTCGCCTAGACAAATACTTGCATCAAACCCGGACTGACTGCGTTTGTAAATATATAACTTTATTTTATCCCCGCCTCAGTTACTAACCCATCTGTCCCCTACTAACTTCCTAATCCTGCCACGGACATTAGGTCCCTTTCCAATGTTCCCTTACCCACTCTAAACCACTGTTTGGACAATTGATCCTCAGTGCTTTGGAGGACCCTAGAAGGGTCACCATATATGTTGTTGCTTGATTTCCTTTGTACTCCTTACACATTGAGTTAACAGATGTTTTCAATTGGAGTTACATCCACTGCAATGCAGTGGTCCTTTACAGTCACTCTTCCTGACGCGATACCTGTCAGTGGCCCGGGGCAGACGTAAGCTGTTCCGGGTAGTTTTGTTGCAGAGGGGCTAGTAGTCTATGTGCTAATTACTATTCAGTCCTAAGGTGGAAAAGAGGGGAGGGGAGTGCTAGTAGCCCACAGACCCCTAGAACCCCTCCGCCGGATATGGTGATAAGACCACGAACTGTGATGCTTATTTAATCGAGCTAGGTCAAAAGCTCAGATGTTTTGTTTTAAGTTTAAATTTTAAAAGATATCTATCATAGTTGCAACTATGATCAGTTTTGGCTCCAACTCTGTTCCTCATTCATATCAATGATCTTATATCTACCACTCATAATCCAATACAGTCCTACGCAGATGACTCAACACTCCACAGTTCCTTCACATTTACCAATTCTTTCACCCAACCCAATCTTATAAATTGAAAATAAACACTGCATTTTCTCTGAACCAGGACCTTTCTATAATTAATGAATGGGGACAAAAGAATCGAGTTTTCCTTTAAGCACAGAAAACCAAGTACATTCAATTTTCTAACTGACAGAATCTCACTGACTCCCATATAATTTTTAATGATGTAAATATTCCCACTTCCCCTAGTATTGACATTCTCAGTGTAACATTAACTACTAAACTGAGCTGGACACATTATGTTAGAAGCATTGCTAAGAATGCCTCCAAAAACTGGGACTCCTGTACAGAATTCGAGAATTCTTCACTGACGAGCAGTTGGCCGTAATATATAAAGTCATGTGCGCTCTCTTATGGATTACTGTTCTCCTCTGTGGAGTGGAAGTGGAGTGGTTTGCATTGAGGCAGTTGGAGAAAATTGAAAATAAAGCTATAGATTAATTAATAACCCTGCAATCACACAGGACCTTCCTATATTATCCATACGAAGAAACGTTGCATCCCTTGCATTATTCTACAGATATTTTCACAGCAATTGTTCCGAGGAACTTGCCTCAATTGTGCCGCCTCTCCACATCTTTCCCCGTAGAACTAGGGCAGCTGAGAGCGCCCATGAATTTACACTTTCTCCTCCACAATGCAGAACTTCTGCTTATCACAATTCATTTATCCCCAGAACTACTACTCTTTGGAATTCACTTCCCTCGAGTTGCTTTCCACAAACTTACAATCTACAACAGTTTAAATCCAGTTGTTACAACATTTTATGAATGGAGGATGCCTTTAGGCACATGGACCTTTTTTGTTATATCTGTGTTTTTACTTCCTCCATTCATTGTCTCTTTTAAAAAAAAAAAAAAAAAAAAAAAAAAAAAATATATAGTGTATGTTAAAGTGTACAGCTGTTATGAAATGTACAGTTAATTTTTAAGGCCATATGATAATCCAAAAGAATTATAGGTCTGGATCAGTTGAAGGGGTTTCCTAGGAAGTCCCCATGCCAACTGTTGGACAGGATCTCAAGTGACATCCGGTCTATTTTTAAGCAGATCTTCTTCGAAGTAACGCACTGCTTACCTCTTATTCTATTTTTAACTGTTGTATGTAAACAAAAAAAACTTAAAATTGTTATACAGATTCTTGTCTCTACCTTGGGTTTTTGGGCTGGTGGTTTTGATATTGTCACGAATGTCCCCCTCCAGTCTTAAGAGATCAGGCATATCGTCAATGATGGAAGGGCCACTATTAATTTATAGGTTTGATTCCCGGAGGGAAGTAATGAAAACTAATATTTAGTAGGACTGTAGGCCAGTGTAGGGGCCCCGTAATCATTGACGATGCAGGGCCCTCCCGTCCATCCCCTTCCCATTCGCTTGATGTCTTGAGTTTGATCTTAATATGTCAGTGCAGGACGAAATAGACGCTAGTGGGAGCAGCGTCAGGAATACACACACAGAAATCCACCGAAATGGAAAGCTTTAGTATAACAAAGTTTAAGTATATTTTTCTTTTTGCGAAGGTTTTTTCGTAGTGGGTACCCAATCATAAACGATTCCATAAGAGAATAGGCGTTACACTTATGACGAGTACTCCGTTCTTCCCTGCAGCGGTAGATTCAAACTGGCTACCGCAGGCGCGTGAATGGAGACTATTATAATAATAGGCATATCGTCAATGATTACGAAGCCCCTACTAAATATTAGTTTTTCATTACTTCCCTCAGGGAATCAAACCTATAATAAGCTGACATTCTCCATAGCCGGACCATTCAAGCTCACCTCGCACTCTGTGGCTGCACCCCTTTCCCCATAACCTTACTCTTCCCCACATTTACCTTCAGGTTTTTCCACACACTATTCCAAACATATTTGTCATACCCTGCAACTCCCATTAATTATTGCTCATCAGAACTGTATCCTCAGCAAACAGCAGTACAGGCAGGTTCCACCTATTTCCTTCCCTTATCACAGGTACACCAACATCCACTGCTCTTCCTTGTAATTCTTTCATAACTCCATCCATAATTATACTGTATATATATATTAAACAACCATCACATACCCTTGCTTTAACTGAACATTCAGATCAAAGAGCTAGCCCTGTTCATTCTCCACATGTACTGATGCTTTTGCATCCTCATACATGCTCTTCATTGCTTTTAGCAACTTGCCAGCTACTCCGTATTTTCTCAGTACTTTCCACAGACCTTCTCTATCAACTGTCATAGGCCTTCTCCAAGTCCATTAACCCTCCAGCCCCGGCTATGTATTATATATATTCCTCGAAACCCAGGTGTTTTGGCCGAAAAACGTCTAGGCTAGGCTACCGTATATTTGTTAATCAGACTGCTTCCCGCATTCCTGCGCATCCCCAAGCGTAGCTGTGTTATTTACCTGTAGAATGGCATTAAGTAGAGCTCTCTAAGTCAACTGGTTGAGTTGTGATGATGATTTCATTGGAGATAACTTTATGGCCAAAACAGCCACTTTACACTACTTAACAACAACATACAGGCACACACGAACAAGCGACGCTCTCCTTCTTGTGGCCGGAGATGCGGGGCGTCGGTCCAGCCGGCTGTTGTTTACATGCGTTGGACCGACGCCTCGCACACGAAGTTCACAGGCTTTCAACCACTGGGCGTTCAAGAGCCCTTCCGGGTACCTGTTATATGCTTTTTTATGGGCGTTCAAGAGCCATTCCATGGTGAGAGGGTTAAGGCAGCATACAACTTTTGTCCCTTCTCCAGATATTTCTCCACGACACTTTTCAAGGGAAAAAATCTGGTCTACACATCTTTTTCCCTTCCTAAACCTGCCCTGCTCGTCATCTATCCACTTCTCCATACTCGCTTTATATCTCTTGATCACTACCTTACCGTACATCTGCCCTACTACAGTCAGTCCCCCCAATCCGCGCCTATATGGGTGGCATTACACAACGGGTATTGGGAATTCGCACATTGGGGATAACATAACTTATGGAGAAAAATACATATGGGCAGCAGCCCGCAGAGACGGAGCCAGTGACAGTGGCGGGGCCGGGGTAGCCTAGGCCTCCGAGGGGCCCCCAGGGGTGTGCATGCGAAGTAGGGAGGGGGGGTGGCGCGGAATACAAAAAACAGCATTTTTACACCACTCTTCAACCGTGATTCGTGTTTTGTGGGGTCAATACGTGTTTTAGGGATTTTGAGTACCTGTTTTACCCCTCGGCGCGGAATAGGGTAAACGCGGACTGAGGATACGTGTATTAGGGGGACTGACTGTACACTTAGAAGAACATATTCTCAGGTGATTACCACACACTCCTCTCCCCTTTACCCTTATACAGGGGGACTATAATGCCTGTCTTCCAGTCATCAGGCGCACTTCCCTTCTCCCATGCTAGTTTACACATTTGTCCATAACCATTCAATCACTATCTCACCACCATACCTCAGCATTTCCCCACACACTCAATCTATTCCTGATGCTTTTCTCATCTTCACTCTTTTCAAAGCTTCACACACTTCTGACCTGATCCACACCTCCTCCTCCACTACTTCTCTCTTCTCCCTCCCATGCCCCATCCAACTATGTTTAGTGGGGTTTCATTCCTTAAGTTCAACAATTTGTTTATACGGAAATTTGGCTAAACTGAGCGTAACTCAACCTTTCCACTAAGAGATATCCTATGGTATATAATTGTATATGGAATATTTTGAACTAAGATAAATGTCACCAAATCACTAAGGATTCCATGACACATAAACTGTAGATAATTATATATGTACCGTAGCCGGTACCAAAATTGTCAGGCAACAAAGTTCATAAAATGGAAATAGTTTATCCTTTAATTAATTAAATAAAGTACAAATTATAATAGAAAAGTAACTTAAACTCTCCCATTACTAACATTTTGATTACCCAAACTAATACATTTTTTTTTTTCTATGTGATTGAGGGAGGCAAAAGGCAGAACTGCCTATAGCGAGTGCCTCCCACATAGTTGAAAGAGTGACAGGGCCAAAATCAAGGGACGTTCGAGCCAAAATGCCTGGACACACAGAGTTTGAAGCAATTTAAGTCATAGGAAGAGGGAAAGACTGATTCTGGGAGAGAGTTCCAGAGCTCAGCTGTTGAGTAGAAGAAAGTTTGAGAGTAACGTTTCACTCTTGGGTTGGAGAGTTGCACAGAGTAGGGGTGGGATTGAGTTGCAAGACGGGTACCACGTGGCCTACGTAAAGGAGGTGGTATACACTGGGAAAGCTCTGAGGAACACTGATTATTATAGTAGCGATAGAATAGCGAGAGAGATGCAACATTGCGGCGGAGAGAGAGAGATTGCAGAGAGTTGGTGAGTGGACGGGAGTTAATGATACGAAAGGCCTTCCTTTCAACTTTGTCTAGGAGAGCGGTGTGAGAGGAAACTCCCCACACATGTGAACAATACTCAATACAAGGACGCACTATGCCCCTGTACAGAGCAAGAAGCTGTGCAGGGGAAAAGAACCCCCTAAGGCGGTTGAGCACACCCAGCTTCTGGGAGGCTGCCTTAGCAAGACTGGTAATATGGTCCTTCCAACTGAGAGCAGCAGAAAAGGAGACACCAAGAATATTGAGAGAAGATGAAGGATTGATTTTTGTATTGTTGAAGAATAAGGGATAGTCCGCTGGGAGTTCCTTACGGGTAGATAGATGGAGAAATTGGGTTTTGGAAGCATTAAAGGTAACAAGGTTTTCTCTGCCCCAATTGGAGATAGTATTTAGATCATAATTTAAGAGTTCTATGGCTTCATTACGTTTGTCGTTGAGGGATTGCTGGCTGGGGCGTTCTGAAAAACTAATGGAGTAGTGTAAGGTTGAGTCGTCTGCGTATGAATGAACCCTTTTACTATACCAAGATTAACTAGATATTTGTTATGGCTATCATTAGGTAATTTTTATGCAGATTTATAAGGATCTGTGGGAGTCAGATTTGTAATATTATTGAAATGATTTGTTCCTCTTTGATTCCTTGAGGTCCTTCATAATAATAACAATATTTTCTATACAGTGAACCCTCAAATTACGCGCAATTTATCTACGCGAAATAAACTACGCTCTAACCACAATTGAGGACACAAATACGTAAGTACGCTCAATTATTCGAATGTACGCGCCGAGCGTGAGTTGATTCGTATCTGTTGGAGAGTTTCGGGCGGCCATATTGACGTGACGCCAAGCCCTCCAACGTCGTCACTGTTGACTGTGGAGAGAGACACATCTCCCGTACCAAACTATTATGTATCTATAAAGCACAACAGGATATTATGAATCTATTAAAAGACTGTTCTTCGTTTTACATTGCATGTATCATTTATTGAGCTAACAAAATCGGAAATGGAAAATCTGTTTCTGTTCGGTAGTTGGAGGCGAGATTGTTTACACTTCTTTCGAAAGTCGTTTCAAAGCCCACTGCTCTCCCTGGCTAAATGATGTGAAGCCAGTTCTTTAATATGTATATGAGCTATTGAACTATCTCACTTGACACTATGTAGGCTATACAGGGTGTATTACTTTTCGACTCAAAACTTTACCAGTAAGCCTAGGCGGCTAGGCCTATTATTTCGGTCGATCCGTTTCGGGCGCAGTGCTATCGATCGATGGCGCAGATCCGGCATTGCTCAGCCACTACCAATGTGAGTTAATTTACGTTTGTGTCTTATTTGTATACATTAAATGTATTTTGTGTGGTAGATTAGGTTATGAAAACATATTTGTACAGTAATATGTTATATATTTGTGGATTTTAGGTGATGAAAGGTAGAAATAGTACAACTTTCGGTCGGACCCAGACCAATACCTATTTTCCCCATTTATATTTAACTCCCATGTACGCGCAAACGAACGTACGCGCCGACAGCACAGTACGCATCCCACGCTTAGTTTGAGGGTTCACTGTAATCTGTTTCTTTTCAACTGACGTAAATTGCAATGCTCAATTAAGATTTCTCAGTTATTTTGAAGATTTTGTAATGAAATATGGTTCTAGATATATATCTATATATACTCGGTCTTGATATGATGCAGATACTTATTAGTTTCATATTTTTCCACTAAGTATAGAAATATTAGCTGCTAGGGTGTTCAATTTATCGTCAGCTGAAAAGAAACAAAGTATAGTGATAGGCAAGCACAAATTGAGAAATTGAAGTTTTACTGAAGGTTTAATTACACCATAGTATAATGTGAATAGAAATACAATATTGTAATATTAATATAACTAAATAAAACTGTGACTGATAACCTCCTGAATTTAACAATAAAGTCTAACAAAGCTTTGAGAGAGCTTAATACTGCATTAAATAACAATATACATATGTTAATAAAACTTGAGAAAACTTCACTCATTGTTCAGTATACTAATACAAAAGAAATCCCAGATATTATTACTCATCCATAATATAACACATTACCACTAAAAAATGCTTAAAGGTATTTTGAATCATAAATCTGGTGTCACACAAGCACTTTAGCAGCAGATGAATCAGAGCCACAGTGTCCGAGTAAAAAAGTAGCTAAAATCAGTCTACTATCTGAGTAATTAATCTTTCATTATAACTGTATATTGTATCTTACAACTCCTAATTGTGTCCAGTCCAATTTGTATACAAATAAACAGCAAAAACAGTCAAATTAACATGATCATTTCTAGCAAATTTATGTCTGGGAATCATGTAGCCGATAACCTTGCTTTTGTGACACCGGCTTTATTTACAAAATAGTACACCATAAAATAGAGTATCAAGATACAGGCACTCCTACAAAGTTTTAAAGTCACATAATTTTTGGGAATTGCGTGAACATTACTAATTTCATGTATGAAACCCAATTGTCACCACTCAAAATCATGAATTAGTAATGGAGATGTATACTGTATTTGGATGAATTCGGGAAACTGAAATTGTGTTGTAGTCGGCACCAAAACTATGTATGATAATATAATGTCTTGTAAGCTTACCTACGGGAATATTCTAGACTAACCTTTCCTATGTACTGTATTTAAAGATATAATGCATTGCAGTAGGGATATACTGTATATTACTATTTGTATCTTCTGTTGTTTCTTCAGTGGCCCTCTACTGCCCACCAATCATGTCGTCTACAAATATATGTACCATGACTGTCATTATGTAGTAGACAAACATATGTACCATGACTGTCATTATGTAGTAGACAAACATATCATGTACCATGACTGTCATGATGTACAGTAGTAGACAAACATATCATGTACCATGACTGTCATTATGTAGTAGACAAACATATGTACCATGACTGTCATTATGTGGTAGACAAACATATCATGTACCATGACTGTCATTATGTAGTAGACAAACATATGAAGGTACTAAACAATGAGATAAATAGTTATATAATGATTTGCCTCAATAACTTGTATTTACAAAAATTAAGAAATTCAATATAACACTATTTAACCCGTGAACTGAGGGGAGACTCTTAAGAGTTCCCCCGGCGGACTGCGGGAAGACTCTTTAACCTCTGAAGTGCGCATGGGGGTAATTGGAAACGTCCCCCTGTGCTGACGTATTTGAGGTGTTTCCGTCACTAAAATATTCATTGTGCCATTAATAGCATTAATATTTATCCATATGCGCCTATTATGGGTTGATTATAAAGGTATTAACCTGAAACAACAATAAAACGAGTGAAAACAGCGTTTGGATGGTCAAAATCGGAGATATAGCCCGCGAGTTGTATAATGTATGGGTGAGGCAATCTGCTTTCCCGCCAATTTCCCCCAAGGCCACTGAGACGCAGTCGATCGATACTCTCTCTCTCTCTCTTGCACTCGCTTGCTATCAGTGATGACCACACCCTCCAATCGGATTTCTAATGTTAGCACGAAAATATACCTCAGAATAAGGGAATAACAGGGAAAATAGGTGATAACTGAAGGAGAGGAGGAAAGTGGGGAAGGAGGGGAGGTAGAGGACTGAGATTTTGCATGGCCCAGGGGCCAAAAAAAAATAAAAAAATAAAAAAAAAAAAATATAAAAAAATATTTTTTTTTTCGATGTCAAAAGTTGATTTTTATTTTCTCTGACTCTTAAGAGTCTTCCCGCAGTGCGCCGGGGGAACTCTTAAGAGTCTCCCCGCAGCTCCCGGGTTAAGAGTCAGAGAAAAAAAAAATCAACTTAACCCGTCCAGCCCCGGCTAGTTTTGTAATGTTTGTTCACCAGAACCCGGCTGGTTTTCAAAAAATGGTTTTATTCCAGAAACAATAGCGAATGGGTTAGGAATGAAGGAAAAACCACAAAAAAATGCTCAAAAAGCTTAAAGAATGGTCCTACAGAGCCCCCAAAAACGTATTTTACAAGAGTAAAAAATTGAAGGCAATTACCCCAAAAACCAGGTTATTGCGCGCTCACGCGCACGCACGTGGACTTTGAGAGTTTTCAACCATCGGCACGGTTGCGTGGGATACGTACACAGTTCCCATACAAATCTGAGCCCTCTTGAGTGGCTACACCTGAGGTTACGGTCGGCGCAATTAGGGTGACGGGCCAGGCGCGTCTCTGGGGCTGTGCGTTACATACATCGCCGACGCGTCAGGCGCGTCGCTGGGGCTGTACGGGTTAAAACATCGAAAAAAAAAAAAAAAAAAAAATTTGGCCCCTGGGCCATGCAAAATCTCAGTCCTCTACCTCCCCTCCTTCCCCACTTTCCTCCCCTCCCTCAGTTATCACCTATTTTCCCTGTTATTCCCTTATTCTGAGGTATATTTTCGTGCTAACATTAGCGAGTTGCAAGCAGGGCGTTGTCATCACTGATAGAAAGCGAGTGCAAGAGAGAGAGAGAGAGTATCGATCGACTGTGTCTCAGTGGCCTTGGGGGAAATTGGCGGGAAAGCAGGTTGCGTCACCCATACATTCTATAACTCGCGGCCTATATCTCCGATTTTGACCATCAAAACGCTGTTTTCACTCGTTTTATTGTTGTTTCAGGTTAATACCTTTATAATCAACCCATAATATGCGCGTATGGATAAGTATTAACCCGTGGAGCCCCGGCTAGTTTTGTAATGTTTGTTCACCAGAACCCGGCCGGTTTTCAAAAAATTGTTTTATTCCAGAAACAATAGCGAATGGGTTAGGAATGAAGGAAAAACCATGAAAAACCGCTCAAAAAGCTTAAAGAATGGTCCTACAGAGCCCCCTGAAAACGTATTTTACAAGAGTAAAAAATTGAAGGCAATTACCCCAAAAAAACAGGTTATTGTGCGCTCACGCGCACGCACGTGGACTTTGAGAGTTTTCAACCATGGGCACGGTTGCGTGGGTTACGTACACAGTTCCCATACAAATCTGAGCCCTCTTGAGTGGCTACACCTGAGGTTACGGTCGGCGCAATTAGGGTGACGCGTCAGACGCGTCTCTGGGGCTGTGCGTTACATACATCGCCGACGCGTCAGACGCGTCGCTGGGGCTGTACGGGTTAATGCTATTTATGGTAAAATGAATATTTTAGTGATGGAAACACCTCAAATACGTCAGCACAGGGGGACGTTTCTAATTACCCCCTTGCGCACTTCTTAGGTTAACTGTGTACATATTGTATTGCAAAGAATATACAATACAAGAGTAGGCAACAAGAATAACTAAATAATACATTTATTAATCAAACTAAGGAATACAAAGGAATTATAATTTTAAAGTAAAAAATAAATAATAAAGTATATTTCCACACATCAATGCATGGTAAAATGTTATTACAACTGTTGTATAGTTGTCAGGTTCACTATAACTGTCATAGCAACCAAAATTATTTTAGTTTTTTTTACATACACAAAATAAGCATGTGGTCTTTGGAATGGTTTACATGACCCTATAGAATTATTGTCAATATCTTAAGACTCATTTCTATGGTGATCAACATTATTACAATAACCACCAAAATGATAATCATGAACACTATATAATTTTAATATGCATGGGGATTACCAATCTCTAATTGCCATGGCAATGTACTACCAGTAATTGTCTTTGTTATAGCCATTTGATAATAGTCATGACTATTTGCAAGACAAATTTGTTGTTGAGATGGGAGTAGCCTACATCAGTAATATGTCAAGGGGTTGAAAGCGAGATGTTCCCTAGGAAGAGCTTGTTTAGTCAGCAATGGTGTCAAATATGAATATTGGCACTCTGTCATTAACGAAGGAGACACTATTAAATGTAAGGATTATAAATGAGTAAAGTAAGTTATTACAATGAATTTAGAATGCATTATACAGTGGGGAAAAACAAAGAATTAATAGAGGAAGGCAATACAGTATCATCTCCAGGCCAGTGAAATGAATAGAGATAGTCCAGGGTCATGACACATGGAGAGCTGCTATTGGGTAAGTTAACTACACATCCTACCATATTACTATAAGGGTCATTATAATTGCAACATTACAGAAGTAATCATTAGAACCTTTTAAAATGTGCCACTTACATTATTTTTGTTTCTATTTATATTATTTGTTGTTAATATTAATATTAAAAATATATAGTTTTCTACAATAAAATTCAATACATTAACCCACTCACTGTGGCAGATGTACTATGTAAAAATAAGGCCTATACTGCAGGAGACGTACCCGTAGGTGTTGGTATTACCGGCTGAGTTGGTTGAACTAAGCAGCTCCACTTGTTGCCAGATGCTTCCAGAGCTGCTAAGTTTGTCACACATACTCATATCAGTCTGCTCCAAACATTAGTTAAGGGAGGGGGTGTGTCTAAGCATGAGGTGTTTTAGAAGCTGACATACAATAAAACAGGGCTACTTCTACATGTAATTGTGAAAGCAATATACCAGCTATAAATGTGAGGTTCATTTGATGTTACAGGTCATGACTCATACTGTCACATTACTTGATAAGTTAACAGAGCACTTCATCGAGTTAACTGAGAGTATAATACGAAGATATAAGAGCGCGATATAGTAATTATATATTGGTAACTGGCCGTGAGGACAGTGGGAGGAAACTTTCCCTCCACAATATCAAGGTTAATTGCCTCGGAAAGAAAGAATGAAGTCACGTTGTATGGAAAGAGTTTGACACAATCATTTAATTGGAGTTCAATTAAATTCAATCTGGGATACAGATATAGTGCCAAGGCAACGTAGATTTAGTGGAGTTAGCGGGAAAATTGCTGCCAGGGCTTATTTTTACCTATAGAACTCCCGCACCGTAAGGGTTAAACTGAATCTTTGTGAAGACTCCTATTATGTCTGTTGAAGTTACCTAGACAAGAAAAACTTTTGACACAATGATCACACTTGAAATTGTTCTCTCAATGAATATATATATATATATTTACACTCGACCCTCGGTTTAACGGACCTCGATACAACGGATTTCGGATTTAACGGACTCAGTCTGTAGGCGGACAATCCATCTGGACCGGACCAAATGTCCGGTGCTGGATAATTTGTCCACTAAGTGGCAGGGCGAGTGACTCTTAGGCCTAGGCCTAGGCTATAGATACTCACAAAACCTCGACTGAGCTGCTTGGATAACGAGAATATCCCAGGTATATTTAATACACGTACAGTATATTAACCAAGTAATCTTGACCAAACCGATTCATATCTCTTGTGTAATGCTTTGTTTACACTTTACTGGTCTGAAGAACGATCCGCAACACACACACACAGTGACTACGGGTCCAAAACTACTTTTAGTATTAGCTAGCCAGACCAAGAAATGGTCTAACCTAGCTTAGATAATATATCAGGAGGCAAAAATAACTTTTACCTTGTGAACTACCGGTACTTTTATTTATTTTGCTCAATCGAAAAACACTTGATATACAGGTAGAACATTCTAGTCTTCACCATTCACAAGGTAAAAGTTATTTTTGCCTTCTGATATATTATCTAAGCTAGGTTAGACCATTTCTTGGTCTGGCTAGCTAATATTAAAAGTAGTTTTGGACCCGTAGTCACTGTGCATTTACCTATTTGTAGTTTACAGGAATTGAGCAGCGCTCGTGTTGTCCTGTCTTGTTACTTTATAATCAATCCATTTTACTTAGACAAGTATCGTAATGGATATTCCCAGTTCCCAGTATTTTGGACTAACATATCATAGCTTATGTTGTCCTATTTCCACATTTACTTTTATCCAACCTAGATTTGAACATGTTAATGTTCCTCGCTCTCACCACCTCCTCTTCCAAGTTGTTCCAAGTCTCTATAATCCTATATGGGAAGCTGAATTTCTTTGTGTCCTTACGACATCTGCCCTTCCTCAGCTTAAACTTGTGCCCTGTTGTCCTTCCATTATCCCTCACGAATAGATCTTGCCTATCTACTCGTTCCAAACTTTTTACTCCCATGAACATCGTTATTAAGTCGCCTCGTGTGTGTGTGTGTGTGTGTGTCTCGTTTGTCAGACCAGTAAAGTGTAAACAAAGCATTACACAAGAGATATGAATCGATTTGGTCAAGATTACTTGGTTAATATAAGTTTATTATATATACCTGGGATATTCTCGCTATGCAAGCAGCTCATTTGAGGTTTTGTGAGTATCTATAGCCTAGGCCTTGGCCTCTTAATAGATTTCCGGCCCCCTTATATGAATACAATACCCAGCAATGGACTTTTTCATGCAACGGACTAGTAACGGTCCCATTTAGTCCGTTAAATCGAGGTTTGAGTGTATATATAAATATATATATAATAGTTATAAGGCTACCATTACGTGAGAAACATTTACCACAATAATCACACTTGAATTTGTTGTTCCTTCAATGAACTAATGTGAATGGAGATAATTTCTTGGAATAAACACTTTTACACACACCTCACATTTAAACTTCTTCTCTATCCTGTATGAACCAATAAATGTGTGGTGAGGTTACTCTTCTGACCAAACATTTTACCACACACCTCACACTTAAACTTCTTTTCTCCTGCATCTATATAATATTTTTGATTGTCTGTGTGTGTGTGTGTGTCTGTTCTTAATAGGCGGCCACAGTTTTGGACCTGGAGAGCTGAAACTTTGCATGTGGGTGTCACTTGACCTGGGTCAGGTCATAGAGGGGCCGAGGCCACGATCGGAGGTCTTTTATAGGCCGAAATTGAAAAAAAAACATGAAAAACATTGAAAAAAATTACCTTTTGGGGCAGGAGGCCTCCGATCGAAAAGGTGTATGGAATTAAAGTTGTTCGCAGCCCCCCAAAATGGGGATACGGATGAGGTCAGATCCAAAATCGGAGGTCATTTAGCGGCCGAAATCGAGGTCGCCGTTTAATGAGGCACAGGGAGGTCGAGGCCGGTGATTATGGTAGTAGTAGTATTGTGATGATTGTGGTAGTAGTGATTGATGATGGTGATTATGGTAGTAGAATTTAACCCCGGGCAACGCCGGGTACCCCTGCTAGTGTGTTAATAAATGTGTGGTGATTTGACTCTTCCGACCAAACATTTTACCACACACGTCACACTTGAACTTCTTCTCCCCTGTATGAAGTAATAAATGTGTGGTGAGGACACTCTTCCGACCAAACATTTTACCACACGTCACACTTAAACTTCTTCTCACCTGTATGAAGTAATAAATGTTTGCTGAGGACACTCTTACTTCCAAAGATTTTACCACACACCTCACACTTAAACTTCTTCTCCCCTGTATGAACTAATAAATGTCTGGTGAGGTGACTCTTCTGACCAAACATTTTCCCACACACCTCACACTTAAACTTCTTCTCCCCTGTATGAATACTTATATGTTTGGCAAGGTTACTCTTCTGACCAAACATTTTACCACACACCTCACACTTAAACTTCTTGTCAGCTGTATGAACTAATAAATGTGAGGTGAGGTGACTCTTAAGACCAAACATTTTACCACACGCCTCACACTTAAACTTCTTTTCTCCTGTATGTGTTAATAAATGTGTGGTGATTTGACTTTTCCGACCAAACATTTTACCACACACCTCACACTTAAACTTCTTCTCATCTTTATGAACTAATAAATGTGAGGTGAGGCGACTCTGAAGACCAAACATTTTACCACACGCCTCACACTTAAACTTCTTCTCCCCTGTATGACTAATTATATGTTCGGCAAGGTTACTCTTCCGACCAAACATTTTACCACACACCTCACACTTAAACTTCTTTTCTCCTGTATGTGTTAATAAATGTGCGGTGATTTGACTTTTCCGACCAAACATTTTACCACACACGTCACACTAAAACTTCTTCTCACCTGTATGAAGTAATAAATGTTTGCTGAGGACACTCTTACGACCAAAGATTTTACCACACACCTCACACTTAAACTTCTTCTCCCCTGTATGAACTAAGAAATGTCTGGTGAGGTGACTCTTCTGACCAAACATTTTCCCACACACCTCACACTTAAACTTCTTCTCCCCTGTATGAATACTTATATGTTTGGCAAGGATACTCTTATGACCAAACATTTTACCACACACCTCACACTTAAACTTCTTCTCACCTGTATGAACTAATAAATGTGAGGTGAGGCGACGCTTAAGACCGAACATTTTACCACACGCCTCACACTTAAACTTCTTCTCCCCTGTATGAATAATTATATGTTCGGCAAGGTCACACTTCCGACCAAACATTTTACCACACACCTCACACTTAAACTTCTTTTCTCTTGTATGTGTTAATAAATGTGCGGTGATTTGACTTTTCCCACCAAACATTTTACCACACACGTCACACTTAAACTTCTTCTCATCTGTATGAAGTAATAAATGTGTGCTGAGGACACTCTTACGACCAAAGATTTTACCACACACCTCACACTTAAACTTCTTCTCCCCTGTATGAACTAAGAAATGTCTGGTGAGGTGACTCTTCTGACCAAACATATTCCCACACACCTCACACTTAAACTTCTTCTCCCCTGTATGAATACTTATATGTTTGGCAAGGATACTCTTATGACCAAACATTTTACCACACACCTCACACTTAAACTTCTTCTCAGCTGTATGAACTAATAAATGTGAGGTGAGGCGACGCTTAAGACCAAACATTTTACCACACGCCTCACACTTAAACTTCTTCTCCCCTGTATGAATAATTATATGTTCGGCAAGGTCACTCTTCCAACCAAACATTTTACCACACACCTCACATTTAAACTTCTTCTCCCCTGTATGAATAATTATATGTTTGGCAAGGTTACTCTTCAGACCAAACATTTTACCACACACCTCACACTTAAACTTCTTTTCTCCTGTATGTGTTAATAAATGTGTGGTGATTTGACTTTTCCGACCAAACATTTTACCACACACCTCACACTTAAACTTCTTCTCAGCTGTATGAACTAATAAATGTGAGGTGAGGTGACTGTTAAGACCAAACATTTTACCACACGTCTCACACTTAAACTTCTTCTCTTCTGTATGAATAATTATATGTTTGGCAAGGTTATTCTTCCGACCAAACATTTTACCACACACCTCACACTTAAACTTCTTTTCTCCTGTATGTGTTAATAAATGTGTGGTGATTTGACTTTTCCGACCAAACATTTTACCACACACCTCACACTTAAACTTCTTGTCAGCTGTATGAACTAATAAATGTGAGGTGAGGTGACTGTTAAGACCAAACATTTTACCACACGCCTCACACTTAAACTTCTTCTCCCCTGTATGAATAATTATATGTTTGGCAAGGTTACTCTTCCGACTAAACATTTTACCACACACCTCACACTTAAACTTCTTTTCTCCTGTATGTGTTAATAAATGTGTGGTGATTTGACTTTTCCGACCAAACATTTTACCACACACGTCACACTTAAACTTCTTCTCACCTGTATGAACTAAGAAATGTCTGGTGAGGTGACTTTTCTGACCAAAGATTTTCCCACACACCTCACACTTAAACTTCTTCTCCCCTGTATGAATACTTATATGTTTGGCAAGGTTACTCTTATGACCAAACATTTTACCACACACCTCACACTTAAACTTCTTATTTTCTGTATGAAGTAATAAATGTGTGGTGAGGTTACTCTTCTGACCAAACATTTTACCACACCTCACACTTAACTTCTTTCCTTCAGTATGTATTTTTAAATGTCTGGTGAGGTCCATCTTCTAACGGTCTAACCAAACATGTTACCACATACCTCACACTTAAACTTCTTCTCTACTGTGTGAACTATTTAAATGTGAGGTGAAGTAACTTTTATGACCAGGCAGTTCACCGCATACCTCACACTCATGTTTCTTGAATTTTTGCTTTAGGGTGCCTGTGTGATGAAATTAATTTTCATTATTGCCAACAGAACTCTCATTGGGATTACATTTCAGTGTTTCATCTTCATATTTGTGTCAATCTTCACTCCTTCCCTTTCTCTCGTCATTTAGTAATTTTGTCATTGTCTTCATAGTCCAGCACTTCTTCATGTATATGAATGTCCTCTATTGCTTCATAGTTCAGCACTTCCTATTCATAGTCAAACACTCCCTCTTCATGGTTAATCATACAGCATATCCTGTTCCTTCATAAGACATCATTGTTACAATTTGCCATTGCTTCCCATTCCACCTTTACAACTGATCCTTGTTTTAACATCTCCATCATAACTTTTCTCTGTATAACCATCTAACTAAAAAAGCATATTATTATTTACATTCTCGAAACCTCAGAAGTCTTGTTAACTTACAAAAGGTCCCACCAAAGTATTAGTATATTTAGTCAACTGTATCATGAAGGAACCAAACTAAAATGCTTAATTATCTTGGCAGTTTTGGAACTACACACATTTAGTGGTACTTCCTGGTGACCGATTTCAGTTCTGGATCTGAAACAAGAGACAACATTGGATTAAAAGTTAGCATATGTATTGATTGCAGATTTCTTTCTTCACATTCGTAACATATCAATGGGGCCTAATAGATAACATGTGTATGGGACTGACAGAAGTGAGAAGAGTAAGATAAGGATATACCGTACGTTGAGGCATAAGAACATAAGAAATCCAGAGTCTGTAGAAAGAGAATTGGTCCAAACAAAGCAGATCCCTCTCACTTACAGTTTCTTACAGTAGATCCTCTGGAAAAAGGCAAACTAGGCCTGTGTATCCAGCTCAGTACAAGTACTTGCACTGCTGCGGTCGTTCACGGTGTTGGCGGCGGCGGTAGCAGACGTAACATTTTTACTATTCTGTATTTTTGCTTTATAATCAAACTTCAAATCTTGTCTTCCCCATGCTTTATCAAGATTACTTTCCAACTCCCTTATTGATTCGGAATCGACTACATACTGGGGCAGTGCGTTCCACTCATTTACCACTCTATCACAAAATGAGTTCTTTGCCTTTTCAAGCCTATTTCTTTCTTTGTAAATTTTCTTAGAGTGTCCTCTCGTTCTTGTTCCCTCCCGCATCAAGAAGATACCTTCACACACATCCTCATCATACTTTCCTGACACTATCTTAAAAGTCTCTATCATATCCCCTCTCTTTCTCCTATATGCCAGTGTCGGAAGCCCCAGTGTCCTCAACCTCTGCTCATAGCCCGCGTTCTTCAACGTTGGTACTAGCTTGCTAGCTCTCCTCTGCACCTTCTCCACTGCTTCTATATCCTTTACCATATATGGAGCCCACACCTGGTTCGCATATTCCCGGTGCGGCCTAACCAGCGCTGTATAGAGATTCCTGAAGATTTCTTCGTCAAGTGACACAAATGTCCTCCTTATCAGCCTTACAATTCTACTGGCTTTGTTTATCGTTTCCGCTAAATGTTCTGAGAAATTTAACTTATTGTCTATCACTACTCCTATATCCTTTTCTGCATTCACTTCCTCCACCGCTTCATACATACTGTATCCTACCTTGTCTATCTTGCTTGTCCCAATCCGCATGTACTTGCATTTTTTTGGATGAAAAGGTATTAACCAATGCTCAGACCATCCCTTCATGCCCTCCACATCTCCTTGAAGCAAACCCACATCTTCCTTACTCCTCACTCTTCTATACAGCTTAGTGTCATCTGCATACAGGTATACCTCACTTCCATTAGTTATAACTTCAGGCAAGTCGTTAATAAATATAACGAACAGTAGTGGTCCCTGTTAATTAGCTCAATGGCCGTGTTCACCACTACCCCGTATGTAAACGACTGGCTCCGTCTCGACAGCTAGCCCGCCTAATCGGTCCGGCTGTGACGTCATCTCTTACACGTCAGCATATAGTAGACCACGCAATTTGGCGGGAAACTAGTTGGGCAAACTCCTGTGTCGATCGTCTGCTCACATATAACCAGTTTGCACTCCCACACACATTAACATATTTGCCTATGTTAACACTCTCGTCCTCTTCTTTTAATGTGGGCGACATGTAAATCACACTCGACCTTCTTGGTATGTAGTACAGCCACATACAGATATGTGATACCACAAAGAAGTTATCCCATTTAATCCCGGCTGACTGCAGCCCGCAGCTGCCCGGGTGAGGCGCCTTTTTTCGTCAAGCAATCAGCCAGTTGCTGTGACGTCTCCACCCAAGATACCTCTTCAATTTCTCCCCTGTCCACCATGTCCCACAGCACTGCAATGTCGATCCTCAATCTCCTGTCGTCCACACTTTTGCATGAGTGAAGTGCGTCTACTAAGCTCTTATTATCCACATAAAATTATATTCTGTAGCTTCCATCCCCAGATATTTCACTTAAAATGCTGGAGAGGTAAACAGCAGCTTCCGCACACTCAAGTAATGCTAGCGTCTCTGCAGATAAAGTGGACTTGACGACTCTTCTTATCTTCCTAGTCTGCCAAAATATTGGGCATCTCTTATCATCGGCATCTCGCAGAAAGATCACAAAGCCACCCTGGGAACCGTTACCTGCGAGGTTGGCAAACGAGGCATCCGAGAAACATTCCAGATGGCAGTCATGGATATACAGGAATATACAGTTTCATGTTATATGTTTTCACCCTGTCAATCACCTTGTTGAGCCTGAGCAATTCTGCAACAGTAGCTTGTTTTCTGGCCACACTTAACTCACACACGTCAAAGGCGATGTCAGGCCTAGTGTGAGTGGCTATCCAATTCAACTGTCCAATTAATGCTCTATACTCAGACTTCTCTGATTCAGACAATTCTCCCGTTTTTACCAGAGCTCGCTGTCTGCTGATTGTGAGTGGCAACAAGGATGAAGCGTACTGGAACTGATCAAGAGTTATGCTGCCATCGCTCTCAGATATGATGTTCAAACCCACATATCTAAAGGCTCTTACTCCGAGCTGCCGACCAGGAACGCCTGACTCACTGGTTCTATTACGAGTCGCTCAAATTCCTGTGTGCCGGCCCAGAGAAAATCGTCCACGTATATACATATGATGCCATCAACGTTGCCCCTATTACTCCAGAAGAACAATGCTGAATCCAAAGATGACATTTGAGCTCCAAGACACAACAGCTGATCCTTAACCCGCAGATACCAGTGCCTGGCAGCATCACATAGACCGTAAACTGTCTTGTTTAACCTCCACAGTCTACCATCAGCATACTCTGGAGGAGGGCGTAGATAAATCACTCGTTCAATCATGTTCCCCTGCAGATACCTTACCTTTGGATACCGTTGGATGTGTTCGTCGCTCTTCTAGCGGCACCAAGGAGCGCGACGCCCCTCGTTATGGGTGGTGATTTGGTGCAGTAGACTGTTTGAAGCGACAGCTCGCTCCCTTGCGAGGATGAGCTCGTCTGGCACTTTTTGCAGTTCGACATCTAGGGCTCTCTTGAAGTTGTCTAACGAGATGTCCCTCATGTCTCTTACTCGCCGTGGGAGTTTGTTGAAGAGACGTGGGCCTCTGTGTGATAACCAGCCCTCTCGCAGAGAGCCCATAGCACCCCTGTTATTCATCCGGGGGATTTCGCATTCCCAGCCTCTCCTATCACTGAATTTCATGACTATCGGAGTATGTAGGTTTGGTACTAAACCCTCTGCGATTTTCCACGTGTATATTATTAGGTAACGTTCTCTTCTACGTTCCAGTGAGTACAGATTCAGTGCTCTTAAACGCTCCCAATAGTGTAGATGTTTTATCGAACTTATATGCGAAGTGAAATTTCTTTGTACACTCTCTACGTCATTTATTTCACCTGCTTTGTATGGGGATGTTAATACGCTACAGTATTCAAGCCGCGGTAGCACTAGAGATTTGAAGAGCGTTATCATAGGCAATTCACCGCGTGTTTTAAAAGTACGCAGAATCCAACCCGTTAGACGTTTCGCAGCCGCCACTTTGACCTGGTTATGTACTTTGAAACCCATATTTTCAGACATTTATACCCCAAGGTCTTTCACACTGTCTTTCCGTTCTATTATGTGGTTAGATTCTGTTAAGTAATTTGTAATTTCTTTAACACCATTATTATCTCCGTACCGTATTAATTGGAATTTTTCCTCATTGAATTGCATGTTGTTTTCCCTGGTCCACTGGAACACTACATTCATGTCTTCCTGCAGTCGGCCCGTGTCCTCTTGTGTGTTTACTATCTTGCTTAATTTTGTGTCATCAGCAAAAGACGACACCGTACTGTGTCTGGTGTTGGTATCTATGTCGCAAATTAGTATGAGGAACAGAAGGGGCGCTAGCACTGTTCCTTGGGGCACTGAGCTTTTGACATCCGAAGGCTCAGAAGTGACTTGGTTTACTGCTACCGATTGTTTTCGGTTTACGAGGAAATTGTATATCCACCGTCCGATTTTCCCAGTTATACCTTTTGCTTTCAGTTTGTGGGCTATTATACCATGGTCACATTTATCAAATGCCTTAGCAAAATCGGTGTAAATGACATCCACGTTTTTCTTTTCTTCTAGCGCTTTAAGAATTTTGTCATAGTGTTCCAAAAGTTGTGAGAGACATGATCTTCCCGCTCTGAACCCATGTTGACCGGTGTTGTGTAGTTCATTTGTCTCCATGAATGTTGAAATTTTGCTTCGCAGGACTCGCTTGAAAACTTTAATGATGTGAGAGGTTAGAGCTACCGGGCGGTAGTTTTTTGGTAGTGCTTTACTCCCTCCTTTATGCAGTGGGGCAATTATTGCATTTTTCAAGCTATCTGGTATGTCACCAGTGTCTAGACTCCTTCTCCACATTATAGCCAGGGGTTTTGAGAGGTTTTCCTTACATTTTTTCATTAGGATCGAATTCCATGAGTCCGGGCCTGGTGCCGAGTGGGATGGCATGTTGGAAATGGCCTCTTCTATGTCTTTTGGACCGAAATCAATATCCAGCATCTGAGGGGTTTCCGTGGGGGAGGTTTCCATGAAAAATATATTTTGGTCTCTGATGACTTTTGTATCATCAGGCTCACTGAATGCCATTTCATACTGCCTGCTTAAGAGTTCGCTCATTTCCTTTTTGTCCCGTGAAAGAGCCGTCCCCTTTGCTCAGTGGGCCGATGTTTGATGTTGTTTTAGCCTTTTGTTTGGCGTATGAAAAGAAGTATTTGGAATTTTCCTTTATACCTGCAATAGCTTTCCTCTCCTCTTCCATATGTTGTAGTTCATATGATATTCTTAGCCTTTGTTCAATTTCCACAATTTCTCTATCTATTTCGACCTTTTGCCTATCCTGTAGATTTTGATGTGTGCGTCTTTGTGTGAGTAATTTTCTTCTTCTGTACAGCCTCCTCCTTTCCCGATCTTGTTTGCTTCTTCGTGTTGTTTGTCTTGCAGGTATATGGTGGCTACAGATTTGGGTCATGGTTTCTGTTATTAAGACTAGACATTCTGCTGGTGTCAGGTTATCCATTAACACCTTACGAGCGGCCTATGCGGTTTATTTATATGTACCGCACAGCGGGGTGTTTTTAGCCAAAATAGGGCTGTTTACGTGATCATTTTCATGCCTAAATAAGACCCAGAACGTAAAACAAGTACCTATCCCTGAAAGGGCATAAACAGAGCTTTCGAATGACACCATAACGATCCTTTTATGATGGCTAGTTTTCTTGCAATAACCGTGCAACGCGAGTGCAAAAAGCATGTAATTCGGTACTTTCCCCATATAATTCAGTATGTAGCGAGTGAGAGAGGGAGGAGGGAGCTGAGATTCGTGTCAGTAGGTTCGCCGCGGTGGTCTGGAGCAGTCATACGCTCGCTAGTCTCCTGCCACCACTTGTCTCTCTCTCTCAGCAACATTACGTGCTGAAATTGCCACTCGACCTATGTCGAGCGCCGCCACATAGTCCAGCTTTATTTAACTCGACTTATGTGGTGTGCCGCTAATTAAGGGTTAAATCTTCCCAGTCTATTTCCTCCATTTCTTGATTTACCTCTTCCCACCTAATGTTTTTGTTATTGAAGTTAAATTTACTGAAGGGGCCGGTGTTTTTTCTCGATTCTGAGGTTGTCTGTACACTTTCTAAGGTTGTTTTGATCTCAATTAATTTATGATCTGAGTATGTTGTGTCCGATATGTTAATGCTGTGTACTAGAGAGTCGTTGTTAGTGAAGACCAGGTCTAAGATATTGTTTTCCCGTGTGGGTTCAGCAATATGTTGGGTAAGACTAAAAAAATCACAAAGTTCAAAAAGCTCTCGTATTAGTATTTGCTTCTCCGGTGTTATTTGCCACTAACTGGTTTTCTAGTTGTCTCCATTTAATGTTTGGTAGGTTAAAGTCTCCTAGCCATATAATATTTGGTGTTGGGTTCCCCAGGGTTTCCACTTCTGATTTTATTTTGTTGAGCTGGGTTTTGAATTCTTCTCGGGATGAGTCTGGAGGCCTGTATGTAACAATAACTGCTAAATTTAGGGATTCTATTTTAACTCCAAGTATTTCCACCACTTCATTACTGTTATTTAGGAATTCAGTACATATCAGTGAGTCATGTATGTACAAGGCTACACCTCCATGTGATCTATGCGTTCTGTCCGCCCTATGTAGGTTGTAACCAGGAATCCATACCTCACTATCTTCCTGATCTTTAATGTGAGTTTCTGTGAGAGCCGCAAATATAGCGTTTCCTTCTTCTAGCAGGCCCCTAATAAATGGTACTTTGTTCGTGGTTCTATTTTTTAGGCCTTGGATATTTGCAAACAAGATTGGGGAGGGATTGTTTGGAGTACTATGTGTACCTAATAGTCTTCGGGATGTATTGGCCACTCTTGGGAGGCCAGGAGGTGCTCGAGGTGTTCTATGTGCTCTTCCATCTCCCTCAGTCTCTTCATCTTCATCTGCCCTTTCCCTCCTTGCCTTTTTCCTCTGTCTCGTCCTCGCATAGCTAGAGAGTTTTTTGGGCTACCATTCGTGTTAGGTCTAGCATATCTCCAAGTCCCTTTAATATGAAAAGCTGGGCATTTCATATTGTAGCAGGTCTTGTTCTCAAGTGATGTCTTGCAAAGGGATGGGTGGTGGTATTTGCAGGTTTCACCAAATCTACATTTTCCATGACTGGTTATGTTGTTGCAAATTTTGGGATGAGCAAATCTACATGAATTCCCATTATATTCGCCCTTTTGACCAAAGTAGCACCTTCTTTCCAGATAATATCTGCACACTGGTGTAGACAACCCCAGTAGGTGTGGCTGGGGCTGCAAGGGGTTATGTGGTGAGCTAAGTGTGGTTGTGGGTGATAGTGGGCTTAGTGTATGGGTGGGTGAGGCCTGCAGGGGGGTGGAGTTACGGGTTCGGTTGTAGGTGGGCAGGTGGCAGTGGTGAGGGGGGAGATGATGTGGAAGGGGAGCCTGATATGGGGGCTTGCTGCATCCTACGTTCATCCTGCAATTGTATTTGATCAACAGCAGTAGGGTGGTCAATGGCCATAGATGGGATTAACCCGGGAACTGCGGGGAGACTCTTAAGAGTTCCCCCGGCGGACTGCGGGGAGACTCTTAGGAGTCAGAGAAAAAAAAAATCAACTTTTGACATCGAAAAAAATATATTTTCTTTATTTTTATTTTTATATTTTTTTTTTTTTTTTTGGCCCCTGGGCCATGCAAAATCTCAGTCCTCTACCTCCCCTCCTTTCCCACTTTCCTCCTCTCCTTCAGTTATCACCTATTTTCCCTGTTATTCCCTTATTCTGAGGTATATTTTCGTGCTAACATTAGAAATCCGGTTGCAGGGTGTGGTCATCACTGATAGCAAGCGAATGCAGGAGAGAGAGAGTATCGATCGACTGTGTCTCAGTGGCCTTGGGGGAAATTGGCGGGAAAGCAGCTTGCCTCACCCATACATTATACAACTCGCGGGCTATATCTCCGATTTTGACCATCCAAACGCTGTTTTCACTCGTTTTATTGTTGTTTCAGGTTAATACCTTTATAATCAATCCATAATAGGTGCATATGGATAAGTATTAATGCTATTAATGGTACAATTAATATTTTAGTGACGGAAACACCTCAAATACATGCGCACAGGGAGAGGTGTCTAATTACCCCCATGCGCACTTCAGAGGTTAATGTGGGTGTTTTCTGGGTGTGGGGAGATGTGCGGCAGGGTTTGTGTATATGTAGGGTGCGAAAGGTTGTTGTTCGGCAGGCGATGTGTGTTGATGTGCAGGAGGCAATGTGGGCATTATCATGGGAAGGTGTGCGTGTGTGGGTTGTGATATTTGTATGGGCCCTGAGGCCCCAATAGTTCCCAATTTTCTGTGAAAGGTAGCTATGTCTTGGCTATATTTCAGTCTATCTTGTACTTCTGTATTTTCTACAGTCTGGATGACTTGCCATGTGATATCGAAACAACTATCGCAGAAATGGAGGTTCTTCCCTCTTGTATTCTACGCCTCATTTATTGGTGTCAATCCTATGCAAATCCAGTGGTATGGTTGCTTGCATATCCGACATGCGGTGCCTTCATGCATGTGTATATTCATCTTGCAACTCGTACAGTTGTCTCTGGTAAAAAAAAAATTTTGTTTTTTTGTTTTTGTTTTTGTTTTTCCACCCGCCCTTACATGGGGAGGAGAGAGAGAGAGAGAGAGAGAGGGGGGGGGGGGGCGCTTGTAGGACAAGGAGGTGTTTGTTACACGGTTTGTGGGGAGTGGGGGGGGGGGGAGTGCCACTCGTTTACCCTCGTTATGTTTAAACTTTAAGTAACTTTAAGTAACACTTTCAATAATAATTATCTTATGAAACAGAATTCTCACTGCCCTAACCACTTTTCCCGTTTTTGGTCGACTGTTTAGCGGAATATACGGCACTCTAGGAAAATAACGAACTTTCCAGGCTACCTATATAATAGTATCTATTTTAATTTTCATATTTTACCTATCAACTTGATTCAACACTGCTCAGGTTCGAATTTTCACTACATTTGTTTGCGTGGGAGATCTTTCTCTCCAATAACGTCACTACTAACCTGCGATATGGTCGAGAAATAATCTGCACTGATTTAATTTGTTTATTTATATATTGTTTTTCTCTGTTTGCTATTATTTACGATTTTTGTTTTGTCGGTACCCTTTCCTGTCGAGGTTAAGTTTCGCTTTTGGTAAAATCGTATAGGGGGAGGGGAGGGACGTGTCCAGGAGAGCGAGGGGATATATGTGTTTATGGTCTTTGCGGTCACCGAGGGTATTTTGTTTACAGCATACGTCCTGTTCCCAGGCTAAAAGTTAAAAGTTCCCCTGACTTTAATTCTCTGTATTATACTTTCCTAGTTTATTTACGTGATATATGATGTTCACTATCACTTTTAACTTAGGCTTCCTATTTTCCCATAGCCCTGTTTGATTTCATAGGACTCTATAGCTAACACTTTGCTTTGGGACGTAACGTTTTTTTCTTTCCCTTCTTCTTTCCACCCGCCTTATGGGCCTGCCCTAGGCCTGTCCTAGACCAGCGCCGTGGCACTGCTGTAGGAGTTAACGGATTTTTTCTCCAAAACGCGTATATCTCTCCAGATATTTTATCAATCGGTTCGATTTTGCACTTCACAGGACCGCGACACTACGTTTGTTTTTGTGTGTGATTTTTTTAAAGTTTAATCACCAGTATCCCGCGGGATAGTCGAAAAATCCTGGACCGCGACGGACGTGACCCTCCTCTCTGACTGACTGACTACTCTGACTAGGCCGCCTTCACATCAGAGTGACAAACCCACTGGTTACCTGAGGCGAACGCAAGAGCCAGATGTACCGCCTCCTTTGAACACGTAGGCGAGTCCTTTCGTAAATCCACAGTGTCCTCCTCAAATCCTCTGGCTACCAGACGTGCTTTAACCTAACAAGTGCGCATGGGGGTAATTGGAAACGTCCCCCTGTGCTGACGTATTTGAGGTGTTTCCGTCACTAAAATATTCATTGTGCCATTAATAGCATTAATAATTATCCATATGCGCCTATTATGGGTTGATTATAAAGGTATTAACCTGAAACAACAATAAAACGAGTGAAAACAGCGTTTGGATGGTCAAAATCGGAGATATAGCCCGCGAGTTGTATAATGTATGGGTGAGGCAAGCTGCTTTCCCGCCAATTTCCCCCAAGGCCACTGAGACACAGTCGATCGATACTCTCTCTCTCTTGCACTCGCTTGCCATCAGTGATGACAACACCCGCTTGCCAACTCGCTAATGTTAGCACGAAAATACCTCAGAATAAGGGAATAACAGGGAAAATAGGTGATAATTGAAGGAGAGGAGGAAAGTGGGGAAGGAGGGGAGGTAGAGGACTGAGATTTTGCATGGCACAGGGGCCAAAAAAATTTTTTTTTTTTTTTTTTTTTCGATGTCAAAAGTTGATTTTTTTTTTCACTCACTCTTAAGAGTCTCCCCGCAGTCCGCCGGGGGAACTCTTAAGAGTCTCCCCGCAGTTCCCGGGTTAACAACCGGCTTGCCATTCTTTATTTTCTCAGTACAAAGGAGTACAAAGGAAATCAAGCAACAACAAATCTAGTGACCCTTCTAGGTTGCTTGTCCTCCAAAACACTGAGGATCAAGTGTCCAAACAGTGGTTTAGAGTGGGTAAGGGAACATTGGAAAGGGAATTACTGCCCTGGAACTAATGTCCGTGGTAGGATTAGGAAGTTAGTAGAGGACAGATGGGTTAGTAACTGAGGGGGGGATAAAATAAAGTTATTCATTTACAAACGCAGTCAGTCGCGGGTTTGATGAGAGATATTTGTCTAGGCGGAGTTTAAATGAATCAACGGTGATGCAGTCTATAACGTTTCGGGGAAGCCCATTCCACAAGTTGACAACTCGATTGAAGAAGAAATTCTTAGATTCGTGCGAGTTAAAAGATTTACCAATAATTGTGCAACCGTTTCCCCGCGTGTAATTAGATTGGTCGATAGTGAAGTACTTACTACAGTTCATATTGTCGATGCCTTTGATGATTTTGAACACTTGAATTAAGTCACCTCTTAATCTGCGCTGGGTTAAAGGAAATAGATTTAATTCTCTAAGACGCTCTTCGTATGGTTTGTTCTTTAGGCTAGGTATAATTTTTGGTAACTCTACGTTGAACTCGTTCTAGCTTGTTTATATCTTTTTGGTAATAAGGGCACCAGGATTGAACGCAGTATTCCAGAAGAGGGTGGACTAAGGAATTGTAAAGGGTTAGGATAACTTCTTTGGATTTATGCTCAAATGACCTGCCTATAAAGCCAATTATTTTGTTTGCCTTCTTAACAACTTCTGAACATTGTTGACTCGGTTTTAGGTTACTCGATATTGTTACTCCCAGATCGGTTTCTCTGTTTACATTCTTAAGCTGAGTGCCATTCATCGAATAGTTTGCTTTCTCATTTAGGTATCCGACATGTAGTACTTTACATTTATCCGCATTGAAACTCATTTGCCAAATTTGGGCCCAACATGACAATTTATCTAGATTGTGTTGCATATCGTCAACTTGTTCTTTTTGAGAGTACGCTATTTGCAATTTTTGTATCGTCAGCAAATTTTGAGATTGTACAGGTGAGACCCTCATCTACGTCGTTGATGTAAATTAGAAAGAGAATTGGTCCTAGTACCGATCCCTGGGGTACCCCGCTACTTACATTGGTCTATTTAGATGCCTTACCGTTTATGACTACCCTTTGCTTTCTGTTGCTGAGCCAATTTTCTATCCATTTCAACACACCGTCTTGTATTCCATGCGTTTTTAGTTTTAGCATTAAACGGACAGAAACAGTATCTTGTCCAACGTCATTAACTTCCTCGTACACATCATTACCCCTCCAGTTCTCAATCTCACCGTCCTTGGCCTTTAAAACATCCTCAGAATGGAACAGAATCAACATTTCAACATCATCATCTACCACTTCCCAAGTGCTAAAATCCTTCTGCACATCCACCCAGCCAATACCGCCATCAGAGTCTCTTTGTAAGTTGTAACAATTTTTATACTGCCCAGTTGCTTTGCTGGCACGACTCACAATTTTTCCAGACACCGACGGCCCACTCTCTGCATGAATACCTCTAATCCGCTGGCCAATCTTGACCTTAGAAGCCTGATCACCAGATGTACCAGCTACCGCCGGCTGAAGAGCCACCATGTCACCATCCTCGGACTCATCATCTGGAGGGTATTGCGACACAGCTCCCGAAGACTCTTCACTGGATTCCTTCTCGCCCAACTCAACATTGGAAACCTCATCCACTGTATCCCTTCCCGGAGCCGGCGCTATACGACACTTGTGAGCCCTCACATAGATGCCCCCGTGTCTTACCAAAACTTGCTTCCCATCTCTGCCGATGACGATACCAGGGCCGTGCCACTCATGACCGTCATTTCTCTTATAAAATACGTCATCACCATTCTGTACGATGTTCGAATCACTCGGGCGCACGTTATGCCGCAACGCCCTGGTCAACTGCTCACAGGATTCTATTCTCAGAAATTCCTGTCTCTCCGTGTGAAGAGCATTCAGGTTATCTCTCACAATGCAGGATGGAGGCGTCCCCAACGCAGGAGGATCATTGGCCCAGACACTAGGAAACACAGGGTTGTAGCCAAAAACAAGCTGGTTAGGCGAGAAGCCCGAATAGTTCGTAAGGGCATTCCTCGCAGAAATCGCCCAAGCCAAAGCCACCTCCAAGTTGCAACGTGTATCTGCCATGATTTTCCTCACAGTATCACCTATCACCGCATTCTTACGTTCACAAACCCCATTACTCCAAGGGTTCTCAGCAGCTGTGGCCATAATCTTCATGTTAAAAGCCTCACCAAGCGTACGCATATCAGCATTGTTAAATTCACCCCCATTATCGGTAAGAAACTTCCTTGGTGGGCCAAATACAGTAATCCAGCTCCGAAACACTCCATGAAGGATTGTAGAGGCACACTTATCATTAATTACTACCGCACTGCAATATATTGTGGCCAAGTCAACCATAACCAAAAAATACTGTCTCCCCCAACCTTAAGTCCATAGCCACACTCATTAAATTTATTCGCCATAGGCAGGCACACCACAGGACGAGGCCTAACCTTCTTGAATTTGCAACAAACTTCACAGTTTCCAGACACTTCACTTATTGACCGTTCCAAGTCAGCATTGTTAATTCCTGCATCCTTCACAAGTTTCAATAGCTTAGCCGACGTAGGGTGACCATACTGTCTATGAAGCTTCAGTGCAGTTCCTTTTCCACTGGTTTCTAATGATGCCAGTGTAACCATACTCCCGGATTTCTGGCCCAGTCACAACGAAATGGGCAACATATAGTGTCCCGATGACGTAGACTCCAAACGAATGTCTTGTCCACAAACTCTCACCATGTCCGTCTCAAAATCCAACACCATTTTAGCCTTTTTCATTGACTTTTACTCAAAAGCAAAGGAACGTTACACTCTACCACATCCGTCACGACAGTCGCACGCACATCGCCCACCTGGCATGGCAAGGTCACTCGCTTCATCGATGGCACTGTGGCTCCATCCGTAAATGTAAAAGTCGAAGTTGAAGTGCCTTCGGTAATTTGAGCTTTTTCATAATCACTTAACTCATGAATGTAATTTTCAATCCATTCCGATCCACACACAGTTGTAGAACATCCAGTACAGCACAACCCTTAGCTTCATCAACAAGCTTCTGCAACTTTCCCCTGTGCTTGTCATCCTCACCAGCATAACCCATAAACATGGATAAATGCACTGTCTCTCCCGCATCATCTCTTTCACAAGAATTCCCCTTATTCTCATACGCATCAGGACAATCTCTAGCCCAATGAAATTTTTGATCCACAAACTGCACATTTTGACACTCTACCATCGGGCCCCAAAGGATTTTGTTTCCTGCCATATCTATGATTAAAACCTCTACCACGGCTTCTCATAGCACCTCTTCTAGCTAAAGGCCGTGCTCGACCCACACCGCCTGTATACAATGCGTCCTCTTCCTTCATGTCACTTTTACCTTCAGTAACAAACACAGGTTCACTTTTAACATTCACAACACTTGTCCCAACAGCTGCTGTCTCACCACCAAAAATACGGCACAGACCTGACTTCATATGTTCATAACTCACTTCAGTAACTGCAGACATGGCCAACTGTCTTTCATTATCAGACAAATTACAAGCGGACAACAGCATAAAGGCCTTTACTGCATCCGGTAGTGTCATATCCTGTTCCGAACATTTAAAATACGTATGCTCAAACTTAGACACGAAGGTACGCATATTCATGTCACTAGGCCGCGGTAGATTATAAATGTCATGGAACGCCGCAAACTGCCGTCTTCCTTTATCCACCAGTAACAACTCATCAAGCTTCTTTAACAATACTTCAACTCCGTCGTCTTTGTTTAAGTCGCGGCGGGTATTTCGGACGAGGCCTCTCTTGCCCGCCCTGTTAGAGACAAGTGGATCGCCAATGCCTGTTTTTTCTTGGCCAAATCTGTCAACTCACACCAAATGTTTATATCTTTTTTCCAGTTTTCATACCCATCCTCATTCTCCAGTTTCGGTGGCCACTTAGTTGAACACGCCATTGTTTTCCGAACTACGCTCTGCTACCAATGTTAATTAGCTCAATGGCCGTATTCACCACTCACCCGTATGTAAACGACTGGCTCCGTCTCGACAGCTTGCCCGCCTAATCGGGTCGGCTGTGACGTCATCTCTTACACGTCAGCATATAGTAGACCACGCAATTTGGCGGGAAACTAGTTGGGCAAACTCCTGTGTCGATCGTCTGCTCACATATATAACCAATTTGCACTTCCACACACATTAACATATTTGCCTATGTTAACAGTCCCAACACAGATCCCTAGGGTACCCCACTTGTAATTTCCCTCCATCCCGAGCCTATTCCATTCACCAGTACCCTCTGTCTCCGATCTTTCAGGAAGGCTTCTATCCATTTCACACATTTCTCCCCTATATTATAGCTTCTAACTTTCTCTATTAACCTTTTATGTGGGACCTTATCGAAGGCCTTCATAAAATCGCAATATACCACGTCTATAACATCACCATCCTCCAGAATTTGCATCCAATCATCTACCACCTTAATTAGCTGTAGTACCGTCGACCTCCCCGGCAAGAATCAGAATTGTCTCCCACTGAAAAGTTGGTTTGATTTCATATGCTCCATTATTCCTTCGCTAATTACCGTTTCCATTAGTTTACACACAACACTGGTCAAACTGACTGGTCTATAATTTCCTGGGTCATTTCTCTTTCCCTTCTTAAATATAGCTATTATGTTCGCCTCTCCACCGGGATTTGTCCTGTATTAAACGATACCTCAAATAACATATTCAATGGCTCTACTAACATCTCACCTCCTTCCTTTATGATTCTTGGGTGTATCCCATCCGGTTCCGGGGACTTCTGTTCATTTTTTCTATAGCCCTTCTTATTCTAGCATGGGAAAACTCTATTAGTTCTAGTGCCGGTGCCTGTTTGATGGGAATAGTAGGCACTGCATCATCCGACTCCACTGTTAGTACCCCTCCAAAGTGTTTTCCCAGCACCTCCGCTTTCTCTAATCAGTCTCCGCTCTACTCCCATCATCCAACCCCCTACCAGCTCTGGGATCCCTACTTTTCTTGTTAACTTTTCCTGAATGTACTTCCAGAATATTTTTGGATTATCCTTCACATTTCTTGCAATCTCTCTCTCCCTCTCCTTTACCCCTTGTCTCCCACCATATGTTATTGTTTATTTGTCTACGTTCCAAATCCACTACTTTAGCTTCTATACTAGACCTCCTGTGGTTTTTAACACTTTTAATCTATCCCACAATCGTTTCTTTCTTCTTATCAAAGTCCACAGCTTTCTTTTCATTGGTAATTCTGGGTTCGTTCTTTTCCTCAATTTTGTTTTATCCTTATATTCCCTTACTGGTACACATTTGGATATAGCATCCTCCAGTTTGACTCTCTTCCTCCACATTCCTTCAGCGTCTTCACCGTTCAAATATTCCCCCCAGTCAATGTCCAAACACCTTCTCAGCAGCTCATAATCTGCTCTGTCATACATGTATATTTTTGTATTGCTTCTATTATCCCTTTGTTTTAATATTGCAACTAAAACTTATACAGGCACGGTCACTACGACCTATAGGGCTATCCACATTGACATGTTCCACTATATCCTCCTCATTGCTAAAAATTAAATCAAGTACACTCCCCTGCTTCCCATCTCTATATCTTGTCATCTCTGTAATATGTTGCATTAAAAAACAATCTCTCACTTTCTCTATAAACTTGTATTCCAGGCTACACTGTCCCGCTGGAGTAGTACAATTTGCCCAGTTGATCCTTGGCAAATTGAAATCTCCAATCAAAATCTTATATTTGTTCTCTCTATTATATCTATTTCCTCCATTGCTTTCAACCCATCTAATTTATGAGCTTCTCTAATTTTATCGTGAAGATCTCTATCATTATTAATCCTACTATAACAACCGGTAGCCTAATCCACATATCTATAATTCTGGTACTAAACAAGTACTTCCTTATCTTTTCTGAAACAAAATGTCTTCAATTTGACACAATTTGTGCGAGTTCTCTCGCTATCACTGAATTTCTGAACATATTTCTTGTCATTATTATTAATCCCACACAGCCATTTGAAAATGTATATCAAAACTCCCCTAACTACGTCTCTAACGAATGCAAGCCAAACTTCTTCACTCTTTCTTCATTTGGAAGACTTCTAATATTGTGGATCACTTTTATCATTATTCCAATTCCATTCTGTAATAAGGACATATAAATTTAACAGCATAATCCATATGAATGAGGCCTCACTATTGCTAGGTAAAGTTTCGATATTACGTCTGCTCTTCCGTTACTCATGCTTCTAGATATAGATCCAAGAACTCGATTTGTCTTATTTCGAACATTGACGTGTTGGTTTCTTGGTTTCAGATCACTGCTGATAATACCTCCTAACTCGTTTTCACTGAGTTACTTATATCTATTTTATATATTTTATAGGCTGCATTTTTTATCGATTTCCCAAATTTCTCGACACTGCATTAAATTTACATTGGTGTGGTGTCATCTTCGCCGTGGACGAACCCTCCAATGCTGCAAATCGGAAGAGGAGCAGCGATGGGGGCCAAACCGCACGACATCACCCTCAAGGGGGCACGAGATCCTGGGAATGGCTTCGGTCGCCTGGACGAGTACCACACATTCTCAACATAACATTGCATTTCTCCCTTACTGAGAAATGCATCTTTGGCGGTTATTTCTCGAAGACTTCTAGCCGGAGACATTGAGAGAAACCCTGGACCCACCCACACATACATATGTCTGAGTTGCTCTAAGCCAATCACTTATAGTCGACAGACCAAGGGTTCAGTTCTCTGTATTTTCTGTGGCAACTGGATACATTTCACATGCATAACACTTGCTTCCATGGGACACTACACAAACACCTTGACCTGCTCCCCATATTCCCTACACCCTTCCTCAAACCCCCACCCCACCCCCTCCCTCTAAGGCTCAAACCCACCAACCATTCGGCAATTCACCCCATCCTAATCAACCCCCTTTACCTCAGTCTCCATTCCCACCACCAAATCTGTCACCCACCCCTCCTACCCCACCTCACCCCGGTGCAGTACCATCTAACAAACGTTGCACACATGTCAACATCTTTAAATTAAACATGCACACAAAAAAAAATCGCACTTCATCAAGCATCACAATATATACATTGCCACATTACAGGAAACAAAACCACACAGAACACGCAAAACACCTACATTCCATAATTTCACCACCATTAGACAAAATCGGGTCATAGGCGGCAGCGGTGGACTCGTCACCCTGGTACACACATTAATACACTTTTCTGATACCAGTGCACATACAAAATCTCTCCTACACCCACACAACATTTCTACAGAAATATAGTCAATGAAATTCTGCACTGCTAACACATAAGAGTATTAAATACAAACATACCACCCCAAACTTCCCCCACAGTACCTAACCAAACTACTACACCCCACAAATACACACATTTGTGGGGTGTAGTGGTGATGGGCTGGTTTATCAAGAGTGAGAGTTGAGCGTGCTCCTCGCCTAGGAGAGGCTTCGGTCACCTGGGCATTTTTAGTGATAAAGCAGGGAGGGTTCTGTGAGGGCGCTCGGTTATGGCCTTGGCGTTGCTCGGGACCATGGGGCTGTTTGGTCAGACAGCTTGGGGAACAAAAACATCAACAAATACACACATCACAAACATCCCCAACATCTTCCTGGGTGGTGACTTCAACGCCAAGTTGTTGGCCTGGCAATTCAACAATCCCGACAGAGACAGAGGGTTGGTGATCAACAACCAAACAGGCAACCTTTTCATCCTAAAAACATTCATCAGCATACCCATATTCCCCATCAAGCCCTGTACCTCCCTTCATCACCAGACATCACCTTTTGCTACCCCAACCTCTTCCACTCGACATCTTGGAGGGCGGTCAAGACATTAAGTTCTGATCACCTCTCGATCATCCCAGCTGACCACAGATACACATACACTAATTATATAAAAGACAACTGGGAAGCTTTCACAAATGAGACAGAACAGCACCTCAAGTCTCTAAACAGTACATCTATCACAAAGATCAACTAAGCCATACACAGGTGAGACACGAGAGAGGGAGGACGTCTGCCACCGGCGCTCTCCACAACTTTTTGTAACAGATTTTGAGTTTTGCGTCGCTTGTTGTCCCATTAACTGTTTGTAATTTGGTCACAATAATACGAGAAAGGGATGTTCCCTGTGGATTAGCTGTGGGGTAATTGTTAGTGTTTACCGAGTTGGTGCGATCAGCTGATACGACATAAACAAACATGGTGGACGGAGTGGAGGCAAGTTATATAGGATATGAAGCTAGCAGACACACGAAGGATATGCTAATCACCATATTTGTGAGGGTAAAGAAATTAGAAGATGATATGGAACTTATGAAAGGAGAGAGAACAAAAAAGGAGGAAAAAGGTAAGGCTAATGTTGATATCGAGACGTTGGATAGCATAATCGCTGCAAATGAGGATGCCAGGAAGGACATCGGCGATATAAAGTGGGAGAAAGAAAGATTGAAGAAGCAACTGAGGGAAATGGAAGAAAAATCAACAAAGGTTAGTACTGTGCTAGAGGTGGTCCAGACAGAGCAGGTCAGATGAGTGGAGGAAGGTTAATATGATATTATGCAGCTTAAAGAAATAATCTAGTGTGTGACGCCGTGATCCCCGAAGGGGTGGCCACGAACGAACCGCCCCCATGCACCTCTGTCCCGAGTCAGTCGACGCCCCTCCTCCCAACCAGCACCGCCTTCATCCATATACTTCCTCACTCCATCCTTCCACCTCTCCTTCGGTTTACCTCTCCCTCTCTGTCCTTCCACCTCGCTCTCGTACACCCTCTTAGTCATTCTCTCGCTTCCCATACATTTCATATGGTCGAACCATCTCAAGGTGTTCCTTTTCACACTTTCCAGCACATCTACCTCCACACCACACCTTATTACTTCCTCATTCGTCTGTCTATCCCTCCATGTAACTCCGCACGCACTTCTCAAGTACCGGTAACTCATTTCCACCCCTCTCACTCTTGGTCTGAGTCTCTCAACCAACGTCCATGCTTCGCTTCCGTAAATCAGTGTCGGAATTACCACACTGTCATGCAAGGACTTCTTCACTTCCATACTGACCACCCTATTTCTTGTTATTGCTTTCAGTGTTCCTAAAACCCTCTTCCCCTGTTGCACCCTCTCCCGCACTTCTTCATCCACAGTCCCATCTTTACTTAACAAACTGCCCAGATACTTAAATGACCTACTATCTCCATAGCCTGACCATTAAACTTCACCTCACATTCTGTGGCTTCACCCCTTTCGAGGACTATAACCTTGCTCTTCCCCGCATTTACCTTCAGATTCCGTTTTTCGCACTGTTCCAAGCATATTTACCAGACCCTGCAACTCCCATTCATTATCACTCATCAGAACTGTATCATCAGCAAACAGCAGTACCGGTAGCTTCCACTCATTTCCCTCCCTTATCAGCGATACACCAACATCCACTGCTCTTCCTTGTATTTCTTTCATGACTCCATCCATATATACAGTAAGCAACCACGGGGACAGCACACACCCCTGTTTCAACCCAACATTCAGGTAAAAAAACTCGCTCTGCTCATTCTCCACACATACTGCCGCACGTAATGCAGCAACAAGAAGAGGAAGATAAAACTCTTAAAAAAATGCAAAGTAGATTTTGTAAGAGGTTGTACAGGTTTTCCACAAAATAGAAAAAAATGGTAAGGGACACAGTGGACAGAAAAAAATGTTATTTTCAGTGTTACAGAAAAGGAAATGAAGACTAAACAGGAAAGGAAGAAGCAAAAACTGGAGAGGGCTAGTGAACATTTGTACAAGGTAAGTCAAGAGGAGCAGGAATGGGAATCCCAAATAGAATAAGTGATAAGAATGATCCATATAAGAAAGAAGGATTGAGACTTATGAAGATTAAGCTTAAGTTGGAAAGTGTGGCAAGAAAGATATTCAAAAAGGCATGGAAACTAAGTACAGTAGAGTGTTTATAAGGAATGACTTACACCACGAAGAGAGAAATTTATTGAAGAACTTGCAGGCAGAAGCAAAGAAAAAGAATGAGCAAAGGCAGGATGGTGACCACAAAAAGTTTATTTTTGAAGGTTTTGGACATGAAAGTGAAGAAACGGTACATCAAAGAGAAGCATCCTGGAAACAGGGCAGTAGGCCTTCTGATTTTAGTACAAGAAGAGTCCTAAAAGAGAAGGTACCAGTAGTTGAGAAAGAAAAGAACGTTTAGCTACAAAATGTACCAGTAAGTGTTATGCATAGTAATGTGGATAGTTCAGTATCAAAGAGAACAGAGTTAGGAGATTATTTTAAGAAATACAAACGTAATACAGTGAACCCTCAAACTACGTGTGGGATGCGTACTGTGCTGTCGGCGCGTACGTTCGTTTGCGCGTACATGGAAGTTAAATATAAATGGGGAAAATAGGTATTGGTCTGGGTCCGATCGAAAGTTGTACTATTTCTACCTTTCATCACCTAAAATCCACAAATATATAACATATTACTGTACAAATATGTTTTCATAACCTAATCTATCACACAAAATACATTTAATGTATACAAATAAGACACAAACGTAAATTAACTCACATTGGTAGTGGTTGAGCAATGCCGGATCTGCGCCATCGATCGATAGCACTGCGCCCGAAACGGATCGACCAAAATAATAGGCCTAGCCGCCTAGGCTTACTGGTAAAGTTTTGAGTCGAAAAGTAATACACCCTGTATAGCCTATAGTTTCATATAGCCTACATAGTGTCAAGTGAGATAGTTCAATAGCTCATATACATATTAAAGAATTGGCTTCACATCATTTAGCCAGGGGAGAGCAGTGGGCTTTGAAGCGACTTTCGAAAGAAGTGTAAACAATCTCGCCTCCAACGACCGAACAGAAACAGATCTTCCATTTTCGATTTTGTTAGCTCAATAAATGATACATGCAATGTTAAACGAAGAACAGTCTTTTAATAGATTCATAATATCCTGTTGTGCTTTATAGATACATAATAGTTTGTTACGGGAGATGTGTCTCTCTCCACAGTCAACAGTGACGACGTTGGAGGGCTTGGCGTCACGTAAATATGGCCGCCCGAAACTCTCCAACAGATACGAATCGACTCCCGCTCGTAGCGTACATTCGAATAATTGAGCGTACTTACGTATTTGTGTCCTCAATTGTGGTTAGAGCGTAGTTTTATTTTGCGTAGATAAATTGCGCGTAATTTGAGGGTTCACTGTACAGTGAACCCTCAAAATACGCGCAATTTATCTACGCGTAAGCAAAGCTACGCTTGAACCGCAATTGAGGCAACAAATCGAAAAATACGCTCAATTATTCAAATGTAAGCGCCGAGCGAACGAGCGGGAGTCGATTCATATATGTTGGAGAGTTTCGAGCGGCCATATTGGCGTGACCACGGGACCTCCGACGTCGTCACCGTTGACTGTGGAGGGAGACACATCTCCCATACCCAACTATTATGTATCTAAACAGGATATTATGAATCTATTAAAAGACTGTTCTTCGTTATTCATTGCATGTATCATATATTGAGCAAACAAAATCGGAAATGGAAAATCTGTTTCTGTTCAGGAGTTGGAGGTGAGATTGTTTACACTTCTCTCGAAAGCCGCTTCAAAGCTTACTGCTCTCCCCTGGCTAAATGATATATGTATATGAGCTATTGAACTATCTCACTTGACACTAAGTAGGCTATTTTTTTTTTTTTTTTTTTTTTCTATATTCAAACTACTCCCTCTCGGGCATAGGCTGATAGCCTTTACACTCTACCGCTGAACACAGTGAGGCCCGTGTGGTCTTGTTCCAGCCTAGGGAGTGAGACATGCGAAGTACCTACTCACAGCTCGAACTCAACTCCATCTCTGAAGCTGCCTTGCCCCCGCGCTTCAGTCTCACTCCCCAGGCTCGGACCCTCACTCTCAGAATGCCACCTATTGAGCAATTAACTCACTAGGCATTGCCCCCCTGTAGCATATTTTGAATATGGGAATATTCATACAATGCTATTTAATCAGGGAACAATGAGGGTATTTTGTTTTGGCATTTCGGTGTGCTGTGGTTATGCACTGAAACTAGGTACAGCACAAATTCCATCCCAATAATATCTTCCCATTGACATATTGGGATTCGAACCCGGGTCCATTGGATTACCAGTCCAGTGGCAAGACCACTCTGCCACACCTCCCCTATAGGCCTATTGTTACGACCGGGGCTACGAATAAAACAAGGGCACTTAAAGATTGGACTAGTAATAGGGCACTATGCAACAACGGTACGCTAGATCCAAACCCTTGAACTTATATGCCGGCGAACAAAACACCTATACCCTCCAGAGTTAATCTGCGATAACGGGATATCCTTAACCCGGCAAGCGCGATAGGCCTCACGGAAGGCTTCCTATAGGGAACGTGATAGGCCTCACGGAAGCAAGACCATAAAAAAAGCTTTCCAAAAAAAAAAAGGGCCTATCAAAACAAAGGAATTTGTCTCTAGGTGAGATAATTCCCCTCCAGTACTCATCCATGTAAATCTCACCCACCCCCCTCCCCTCCTTCCCCACCTTATTCCCCCCTCCCTCCCCTCCTCAATTATCACCTATTTTCCTCTTATTATCATCATTTATCGGTTATTTTTCTCTCCCGCGATAATGTAGCACAAGTGGGTTGCAGAAAAGATCGTTATGTAACACCCAGACACCGGCCCACACCGCCCCGCTCGTCTCAGTTACCTCACAGACAGCGAGAGAGGAGGGTTGCCTGTGGCTCTCTCTCGCCTGAGATTATGACCGGGTGGCCAATATCTTCGTTTTTCACCACCCAAATGCTTTTCCAACTTATTTTAGCACTCTTGAAGGTTCATATATACATCATATATGTAAAATAAAAGCATACCGAATACAAATAATGCTCTATATTGTAAATATAACTAATTCTGTCAGAATCCAAGGCTAGAAATGCACAAATAACTACCCTAGCCCCTAGGTCTATTTCGCGCTTGTCAGGTTAACTGGGCATAAATGTACTCTACTTCAGGCTAACCCACACTGGTATAGCCTGATAACACACAGGATGCAAGTTACGTTAAAATGCATAAACAAGAATCTATGGGAAGATCAATTAAATCACTGCAAGATTTAATACAATAAAAAGATGCTTTAATACAGTTACTCTAAACAACAATAAACTCTTCACTCCTATCTGAAAGAAAGTGAAGTATAGTCATACAGCATAGACCTGGAAACTTCTGAAGAAAGTCTGATGCTCATAAGATGCTCGTATCTTAACTATAAATAAAGGCAGGAGGCAGGACACCACACATGTAAAGCGAATACACAAAAAGATAGGACATATAATGTTAACTGACACGAGAATACTATAAATGCGCAACGGTAGTAATGCTCGACACTAAAAGAAGTACTTCCTTATCAACGAAACAGTCTACTATGGTTGTGCAACTCAACAACAACCTAGACTAATAAATGCTTGTGAATAATAATGCATACATATCAAAAGAGCTTATGTCCTAACTAGTGTCTGCTAAGTGAATAAAGTCTAGCTGGGATCTCAAGGTTAGGAAACTGTGGCTGAGCAAGACAGGCTCATAGCCTAGCGTTGTCCTGAAGGCGGTATGGTTAGTTACGTTAATGACGGGAATGCTCTCTTGGTAAACCCAGATCTCAAGTATCTGGCTCTACCCTGGCGATCCCTCAAAAGTTAAGCAAAGAGGCAGCACTGTGTTATAAGGTAGTATGCTAATGCCCTCTTACAACACGATGCTGCACTCGCAAAAGGCACAACCAAAAGGACGACCTAGGCTACCACAGAAACCGTCGAAGTCGTGTAGGTATAAGCGAACCATACACACATCGCTGACAACGACAACAGAAACCTTATCCCAGTCTAGCATTAACACCTTATTGGCGGGCTAGGCGGTCTAGGGGACCGTAGCGCCCAGCGTTTTTTTTTTTACCCTCAAATAGGGTTGTTTACGTGATAATTTTCATTCCTAAATAAGACCCAGAGCATAAAACAAATATCTATCCCTGAAAGGGCTTAACAGAGCTTTCCAATGACACCCGAACCATCCTTGTACGACCGCTGGTTCTCTTGCAACGATCGTGCAACACGAGTGCAAAAACCCTGTAATTAGGTAATTTCCCTACATAATTCCCTGTGTAGCGAGTGTGAGAGGGGAGGGAAGGGTGGGATTCATGTCAGTAGGTCCGCCGCGGTGGTCTGGAGCAGTCATACGCTTGCTACGCTCCTCCCACCACTCATCTCTCTCTCTCAGCACCATTACGTGGTGAAAATGGCACACGACATAAGTAGTGAACCGCCACTTAGTCCATATTTATTTCACAGAACATAAGTTGCGCGCCGCCAAAGAAGGGTTAAATAACCAAGCAGAGCACTACTGATAATGAGGGAGACACACACGAAGTCATCAAACCTCCATTAACTAAGGACATTGAGGGAGACACACACAGAGTCATGAAACCTCCATAGACTAAGAAACCTTATAGCCTATTCTACTACATGTAAATATCTCTGAGAGCGACGCACACAATACGATGGGCCGATATGAAATCGTGTACAGAACCCAAAGGGAGTGCTGTGACGTTAAAAGATTAGAGGAATGAAAGAGAAGAAGTAGAGTGAGAGAGACAGTATCAGAATGGTGGGGATATGGGGGACAGTTGTAAAAATGGTGTTAGTCGTGCGCATCCCTAGCCTGCTCTGAAGAAGGCAGCTCCGGTGGACCCCCGCAACACAGGAGCCCACAAAGACGCGGTGGTCGGCCAATCACAGGCCGAGACGTCACAAGGCAGCAGGTGTCACGTGACACAGCCAGCCAGGCCAGCCAATCAAGGGGCGTGAGAAAGCACGCGCACGAGCCTCCGAGCGAGAGAAGCAACACATGTATACGCACGCACACACTACCACCTCACTGCCTATATTGTTCTCTCTCCTTAACCTCTGAAGTGCGCATGGGGGGTATGAGACACCTCTGCCTGTGCACATGTATTTGAGCTGTTTCCATCACTAAAATATTTATTTTACCATAAATAGCATTAATACTTCTCCATATGCGCCTATTATAGGTTGATTAAAAAGGTATTAACCTGTTACAACAATAACACAAGTGGAAACAGCGTTTGGATGGTCAAAATCGGCGATACAGGCCGGGAGTCACATAATGTATGGCTGAGGCAACCTCCTCTCCCGCCACTTTTCCCCAAGGCTGGAGAGACACTGTCGATCGATACTCTCTCTCTCTCTCTCTCTCTCGCTTGCTAACAGTGATGACAATGCCCTGCTTGCAACTCGCTAATGTTAGCACGAAAATATACCACAGAATAAGGGAATAACAGGGAAAATAGGTGATAACTGAAGGAGGGGAGGAAAGTGGGGAAGGAGGGGAGGTAGAGGAGTGATATTTTGCATGGCCCAGGGGCAAAAAAAAAAAAAAAAAATTGGTTTTAATTTTTTGTTTTTCCCCCCTGACTCTTGAGAGTCTTCCTGCAGTCCGCCGGGGGAACTCTTAAGAGTCTACCTGCAGTTCCTGGGTTAACAATATACAATGCATGTTATATTCAATCAATGAAATAAAATACTTCCCGTTGTCACAGACGAAAATAAAGACCACCACTGGACTGTCTGTAACAATACAATTGCTAGGAAAGAAAGAACATTCTCTGATAACTGTAGCCCATTTCAATGTCCCTGGCGAGCGCTAGTGGCTACCGGGAGGCGATTCTGCCAACGCTGGTAGGCGTCACACCCCGCCCAAGATATAGGACGCTCAACCCTAGGCTAGCACGATATCTGACAAGGCAGAATGCCAACAAGACCCGACACACTTAGCCACTCCACCAGAAAAATGAAATGCAAAGCTCAATCTTACATAAAACAAAATTTTAACATAAAGAAAATCTTATAACCCCTCCCAAACATAATTGGGAGGTTTGACGTACCATTTATTCTTTTTTCAAGATAGGGTGACACAAACGGGGGCGGCGCTACCTGGGTTTATCCCAGGTAGTAGTTTAATTTTACTCTAATTTTATTGAGTGTTTTGTATATTTTTAATTGTAGGCTACATAAATATAAACAATGGCCGGCCAAGGCAAACGGAGGCAGAGTTTATTGGGAGATGAAGAGAGCTATGAATTTGAGGGATTTCTGGCAGAGGGTAGTGAAGTGGAGGATCAATTGACTGTAGTGAAGAGACAGATGATGGGTCTGTTAAGATGGAAGGGAGTTATGGAGAATTGGAGGAGAGATATAGGTGTGAAGGTGGAGTCACTGACATAAATATGTGGAGCCAGATCAGTAGCAACTGCAGATGGGCCATTAATTGCTAACCTAGATGCAGTGATAAGGAAAGTAGATGAGCTGGAGGCAGAGAACATGGCACTCAAGGAGCAGCTAAAGGAGTATGAGGGCCATTTAAGTGAGAAAGTAAAGGGAGTAATAAGTGAGGAGAAAGATGAGTGGACAAGGGTGGGGAATGCTAAGGTGGATGCATTGGAAGAAATCATGAAGGAGCAGGTGGAAGAGAGAGAAAAAGAGAAAAGAGAGTTTGAGAAGAATGTAGTGCAAGTAGTGCAGTGCAGTGCAGTGTAGTGCAGGCGATGTTAGCAATACAACGATCTTTTCACTAATGAAACAACGACATACAGACGTACAATAACAAACGAGTCTTCTCCTTCTTGTTTTCGGAGGTGCAGTGACGAAGCGACCGACTTTGTTTACATTCGTCCGACGAACGGCGTTCGGATCAAGCTTGCAAGCTTACTGTCTGTCAGAAGGACGCCCGGGTACCTGCCCTTCTGCAGCGGTGTCCTTCCACAAGGACGCCCGGGTAGGAAGGGTTAAACAGTAGGGGGAAAAAAACAAATTTCCCCCAATGCTTCGTCTTCTTCTTCGTGGCGGATGTAAACAAAGCCACCCGCCTCTTGCGAGGTAGGCGATATAGAGGATATTTTGTTATTTTCAGGATCAGTAATACATTTTTACGGGCATTTAGACACCTATAGGAATGAAATACATGGTATAAGAAACCTATAGGCCACGATAAAATCGATGTATGAATTTAATTACATAATTTGTATATTGTCCGAAATAACTAGATAATTAAGTCTGGGTATTCTGCAGAACAACAACTCCTCGATTACAGGATTCCTGTCTTATGGAATTATTTGTTTACACTCTTACCTTACTGATGCGCGGATAAGTGCTACAAGTACTTTTCTTGTTGTTAATTTGATTTTCACTCCCCTATAAAATGGTCGGATAAGTGCTACCGGTCCTTTTCTTATTGTCAATTTGATTTTCACTCCCCTATAAAATGGTCCGAGCTATTTTTGTAGTTTGTTTACATAATAGCTTCTTTGGAGGCTCCTTCCCGATGTTCAGTAGCCAGTCAGAGTGGAGCTTCACCTACAAGACGTCAATACATTTTTATTGGTACTTTCCTGGGTAATTATAGGGAATAGGCTCGCACCCTTATTTTTCATGTGTTTTCCTCTAGATTATGAGAAATGATAGTTTCATGGTCTTAGATAAAATTCCAATGTGGGATACACGATGGGTTGAGGGAGGGCTTTGTCTCCCCCCCCCCCCCCCCCAAGAATTATTGAAATCGTCATCTATGTTGCCAGGAGGGGGTAAATATCGATCATACTGCATATAGGTGTTTGTAAGCATTGAGTATGTCCGAAAGAGTTCCGAGATTGATTAGAATAGGCGTTTTTTCTATTAGGCCTAACCTCTTAAATGCGCAGGTGGGGTAGTGACCACCCCTCCCCGTACGGAGGTATTTAGACTGTTTCCTACACTCAAATTGTCATCGTACCATAAATAGCATTAATACTTATCCATATGCGCCTATTTTACGTTGATTATAAAGGTAGTAACCTGTTAGAGCAATAAAACAAGTGGAAATAGCGTTTGGATGGTCAAAATCGGCGATATAGGCCGGGAGTTACATAACATATGTGTCGTGAATCCTAGCTGGTATATATACCGTAGTTTGAAATTCCCGGGTTCACGACAGCTGGTTCCTTTTTGTTTATACGCATTACTTTATTTATCTTTGTGGATAAGTATTACTGTGGTTGCACCAATTATATCTTAGTTTATTTTCCCTTATTATTTAATCACGGGGGGGCGATAATTATAGAACCCTTAAATATATTTATATTGTTACGATAAGAGGGAATCTCCGTACACTTCACACAGAGACTTTGTGCCGTTCACAACAAACCACCAGTTGCTGCCACATAACAACAGAACTTCACTGATTATGAGGAACCTACCGACATGTCCATCACCTAACCTACACTCTTTGCATCACAGCTAAGTTCCTTTAATACTAGAAGTACTTCATAGATATTACTGGGACTACCACAGATAGCCTACATATACAATTTAACACGTAAGTCCAACGCCGACCGGTATCATATTTCTAGCCTATGCCATTTCATCTTTCCAGGTCTGAACATTTACTTTATATCCGTTTCTCCTTTACCCCCTAGGAATAATATTCAGGATGTAATTGGTGCCGTGTGACCAGGATACTGGGCCATCTGTTATATATTGATAGGAATTGGGGGGGTGTTAGGCCTGACTTGTCTGCCTTTGTGTAGAGCTGGGCGATCCAGTGGACAAATGTTGAGGGGCGCATATGTCCGGGATTTTCCGCTGGACCGTCCAGTGCAGTGCCCTGCTTTTTTTGTTAAACAAATATATAGACCAGGGGCAAGGGTAGACACTGTCAGGCAGACCTCGGCCTGGGATGCGCTTCTAGCCTACAAGCCGGATCTTACGTTCCTGATCCTCGGGGGAAATGATTTGTCCCTGCAAGCTGACCTTCAGGGGGTGGCCCTCGGGCTCCAGTCTCTAGCTGAAGAGATAGAAGAGAGGACTGGGGGTCACTGTCTGGTGGTCAGTCTGGAGTCTAGGGTAAGCCTTAGGGGTATGACTCCCGAGGAGTACAATAGGGCAAAGAATGGTGTGAACCTCCGCTTGCGAAGAAATCTCCCATTTACTAAACAAAGGTACTTTGCCATGGGGATGAGTAAGACCGACTTGTGGGACGGAGTTCATTTAGATGCGCAAGGGAGCCGGAAGGTATTAGATAGGCTACTGGACAGAGCGCGTGCCTTCTTTGAGGAGAAGGACGGGGCCGAGGAGGAGCAGTCGACGCAATAGGCTAGATCTCAAAACTAGGACGACGGCTGCGGCTGTTCCTCCTTCAGAGGAGTCTTGATCCTTCTTTCTTTTTCTTTGTAATTTGTTAAAATTTAATATAGCCTAGCCTAGTAAAGTAAATATTGTAAAGTAGAGTAATATGACATTGGGTAATTTTCCTTTTCTTTGATCATTTGTAAACTCACAGGGGGCACGCGGTCTGCATGCTTCAATTTGCTTGGTTGCTGTCGTCATCAATGTAAGTAAGTTAGCCTAGGCTTAGAATAGATTAGAATAGGTTAGCCTACAGTGACGATTAGTATTGTTGTTCCTTAAGCTTTAGTTACCGTAAACTTTTAAAGAATGGATGAGAAAATAAAGTCATTGCGGCGGTTCAGGGCCGCCAAGAAAGGAGGGATTACTAAGCTTACCTCTAATCTGTCTAAATTTATTGAACATGCTGCTACACTGCATGATGTAAGGGGTGTGAAAATCACTTTAGAAAAGGCCCTAGCTGATATCGAGTCGTATAACGTAGAGTTGTATAGCTTATATTCAGATGATCAGTTAGAGGAGGAGATGGTGAAAGATATGCAGTATGTTAATCAAGTAAACAGTCAGTTAGCTGAGTTAGATAGTGCTCTACAGACAACCACTATTGGTAGATCTCATGATAGCGCAGCAAGTAGGAAACCGAAGGGTATTAAGCTACCCTCCCTGAAGTTGCCAGTTTTTGATGGGGATCCAACACAGTGGGTGGGTTTCTGGGAGCTCTTTGATTGTAGTGTTCACTCCCAAACAGACTTAAATGACATTCAGAAATTTATGTATCTAAAGGGACAACTTAGTGGTGAGGCTCTACAAATTGTTAGTGGATTTAGTTTGGTCGCTGCAAGTTACGAACCAGCGGTCACTATATTGAAAAACAGTTATGGTCAAAAGGATCGCATCAAAGCAGCTCACATAGCGAAACTGTGTAATCTCCCGCACCCTAGCCAGGAGGTCAGTGCTCTGAAAGATTTTTCCGCGTCATTTGAGTGTGCGTTAGTGTCATTACGCTCTATGGATGTAACAGTAAGTGAAATATGTGCAGTACTGTTGCATAATAAACTTCCTAGTGCACTCTCTGAAGTGATTAAGCGTGAATTAAAAGACAACTGGCTGGATGTGGATGAATATGTTCGTGTGTTTAAGACTGAAGTGTGCAATCTAGAAAGTAGACATAATCCACTAGAACAGTTTGGGGCGACCGCCACAACAGCATATGCAGTGTATCAGAAACCCGATACCAAGCAGAAGTATGGATGTAAGTTGTGTTTAAAGACAGGACATTTTTGGGCAAAGTGTGCAAAATACAAGAACAGTCCCGCCAAGGCCAATAGAGCAAGGCAGTTGAAATTGTGCGTCGGGTGCCTGTCGTCAGAACATGGCAGCCAGGGGTGTACTAACCCTAAAATTAGGCCGTGCCGATTCTGCCAACAGAAACATTTTAATTATTTGTGTCCGACAAATTTGTGACAAATTTGTGTCCGACATTATTTGTGTGCCTTGAACAAACTGGACAACCAGCAGCCCCTGAACCAACAGTGACCATGGCTGTGGCTTCGGGCCGTAATGCAGTGTTGTTGCCTACCATTCAGATTCCCTTGACCGACAGAAACGGTCATACCAGTAAAGTACCGTCATTCGGGGTGACTTCGGACCTATTTGACCTAATTTTAAGCCTAACTCGATAGGTAAAGCCTTAATAATGCAATCTTTTGCATCTATGTATAGCTTAGAAATGTAGAATAATCGTGTGTACAGTGGAAAAAATTATAGTCCTTTGGCTTAATTATAACTAATATTTATAATGGTGTCCGAAGTCATCATCGATATGAGGTGACTTCGGACTGGGGTAAGGTGACTTCGGACATTAATGGTTTTCTCCTTTAAATCTGAGTGTGTGTATTGAACGACGGCTTCGGACAATGCAGAGGCGACTTCGGACACAAGACGGAGTTTTAAAAAAAAAATACAAACTGAAATGCTTACATTTGTAGCCCTTAGAGGAGCATATACATTAGATTCCAAGTTTCTGTGCATTTTAGCACCTTCATATAAATTGTTATGTATTCTCAATAACAAAGCAATTATATTATTATCACTAATGCATTCAGGTACACCGTATGTATAGGCACTTTTCTAATAAAAAAAAAATACAATTAATTCATTCAAATTACACATAATGACTCCTTGAAAACGTATTTCACACTTGTGACCAACCTTCTAAAAAAATAATACTGATATCATTAAAGCTTAGCAATAATATCTTAATGACTGCATATTAAAGGAATACTAATGGCACACAGCCGACTAGATGCCATCTTGGCTAATTAATGGCCCGAAATACTAATTAACCCTTTCAGGGTATATACCTTAAACTAATCATAATATGAAATAAAAAGGACCTTACAAAAAAAATAACTTTGTATCACATTATTGCCTCTTTCCTTATTCATCCCCCCTCTCTCACTTGGCCCCGCCCTCTACCACCTCTCTCTCTCGATATCGATCTCTCTCCCACCCTTCTCCTGGCCCCGCCCTCTCCCACCCTCCCCTGGCCCCGCCCTCTACCACCTCTCTCTCTCTCTTGCTTTCTCTCCCACCTTTCTCTTGGCCCCACCCTCTCTCGCTTTCTCTCCCACCCCTCTCTCTCTCACTTTCTCTCCCCCTGCTCGCTCGCTTTCTCTCTCCTCTCTATAGCTCTTCAACCCTCTCTATTTCTCTCTCTCTCTCTCTATTATTTTGGCCATTTATTTACATCAACACTGAACAGCATTCTGCACTTCTTGTCTAGTATTGGTTCTGGCAGGATTTGTACTATGTCACCCTTGTCTATGTCACTGTAATCATCAATAACTGGGTTAATGAAGACGTTACTTGTGCCCTTCACATGCTTTAGGAAACGAACATGTATTTCTGGTAGAACCTTTACTATGACTGCAATATAATGTCAATGTTTCTTCTTACCATCAAACAGAACTTTAACAATAACCAGCAGGTTTACTATGTTTCCCTTATATATAGTCATGTAAGGTGCTCTTACTTAACTTCCACTTTTTAGCAGCCTCACGTACACTCATGTTCTTCTTTTGTATATCATCTTTTGCTTTCTTTAATTTGTCTTGACATACATGACTGTTTTATTTCCTTTTCTCATTGTGTGGCTTTGGTTTATATATCCGTGGCATTTTTACTCCTGTGAATGAAAAGAAATGTAATATGATACTCTTACCTAACCTTACACAGCAAACATCCACCAAATCATGTCAACATCTGACACCTTACTCAGTCTTAAGCATCCTTTAATTGGCGTTACTCAAACGGGAGCAAGATGACAGATGATGACATGATTCGACGGATGCTTGCTATGTATGGCTAGGTAAGAGTACCATACACTTAGGTACTAATTGTTGTTCATATTGGAAGGTCCTTGTAACTAATATTAGATGTCCGATGTCACCTCATGTCCGAAATCACCCCAAACTATGTCCGAAAACACCCCAATAAATCTGGAAAACAATAAAAGTAAATTGTTAGGGCTATAGGCTGTGTATTATGAACTTTGGGGAAAGAGTTACTGTGTGTATGGTCTCGCAGATAATTGTAGAACATTCTGGTGTAGGTTAATTGTCTTCCTCACATCCCATTAATTATGCTCAGTAGAAGTTTGACACACTTACAAAAACATGTGTTTTCTTTGTTACATATTCACAAATATTTACCACAAATTAAATTAATTAATTTAAATTATTAGTTCATCCTACATATAGTTACAACATTCCTCTTGAATGCTACACATCTATTTTTCAAAACCAAACTCCTCTTCTCTCTATTTTTATTTGTTTTACTTTTTATCCAAAATGTCCGAAGTTGTCCACATGTCCGAAGCCACCCCAGATGACGGTAAGAGCTTTGTTGGACCAATGTTCGCAGCGTACCTTCATCTTGCGCTCTGCTTTATCGCAGCTTGATTACGTTAGGGTCAGTAAGGAACAGCTAAAGCTCCAGGGATTTACTGGCTCACTTGGTAGTACTGAGTATGAAATAGTAGAGTTAACCTATCATCACAGAAGAAAGGTGCGTAATTTGAGAGCCGTTGTGGTGGAGGAGTTACCAGTATACAAGCCAGGGAGGGGATTGGAGATGGAGGTAAATGCTATCAAGGCTCGGGGTTACAAATTAGCAGATCCAGATATCACTGATGGAGATATGATAGGGTTACTGATTGGGGCGGACTCTTATTACCACTTTGTACATTCAGGCTATGTCAGGGAAGAAAGTATAGTTATGTTACCCACAATTTATGGTTATGCACTGAGTGGCACTTATCAGTCAGATATAGAAGAGACCCATGTAGAGTTAGTCACTGTTCTTAAGTTAGCAGTAGACCCTTTAGTGGAGATACAGGAAGATATTGACAGGAATTCTCCAGAATTAAAGGATCTGACAGCTCTATGGGACTTAGACCATATTGGTATAAGTCCTAATGAGACTGGTAAGGGTGGGGAGAAAGTCTTAAATAGATTTTCTGAAACGGTACAGTATTCCGAAGCACAGGGACAGTATATAGTGGAACTGCCGTGGAGAGATAACATAGATAAATTACCTGATAACTTTAAGTTAGCCCTGGGCAGAATGAGAGGCTTGCAGCGTAAGTTTATAAAAGATCCCAACTACTGTCAACAGTATACAAAGGTTCTGGATAATCAGATAGAAAGGGGGTTTATTGAAAGGGTAGAAAACAGGAATCAAGCTAGTCATCCCATTCACTACTTAGCTCACCATGGTATTACCAAGGATAGTGTTACTACGCCTGTACGGATAGTGTTTGACTGTTCGGCTAGGATGGACGAGAAGGCGTTCAGTCTGAATGACTGTCTCCATACAGGTCCATCGCTAGTGGCTGACCTCACCCAGGTTCTTCTGCGCTTTAGATGCCATCAATTTGCCTGGGTGAGTGATATTGAGAAAGCATTTCTCATGGTGGGGTTGAGTGAGAAAGATAGGGATGTTACTAGGTTTCTGTGGCCCGTTGATCCCTTGGATGTTGCAAGTCCTTACATTGTCTACCGGTTCCGTGCAGTTCTGTTCCCAGTTCCTCCTTAATGCTACCATTCAAAAACACCTGTCTATGATACAGGAGAACAGTGAAGTAGTTAATAAGCTCAAAAGGGGGCTGTATATTGATAACTTGCAGGGGACTGGTGATGATGTAAGTGATTTGCAGCAACAATGTTGGGATGCCCGTAGAATATTTTCCAGCGCTAACCTGTCTTTACGTGAGTGGGTCACAAATAATGAGAATTTGCGGGAACTGTTGCACCTGAAGGGTATAGCTTCCGCCAAACAAGACGGGGTTAGGGTACTTGGCATTGGGTGGCTAACTAATAAGGATATGTTACAGGTTAATTGCCGCGGAAATAGCCCTGCATTGGTTACAAAATGCGAGGCTCTAAGTCTAACCGCGAGTGTTTTCGATCCTCTAGGAGTGTTGCTACCGGTAACCATCCGGGCGCGGAGGTTCGTACAGGACTTGTGGAGATTAGAGTGTGGGTGGGATGTCCCAATTTCAGATGACATGAGAGCTAACTGGCAGGGTATTTATAACGATATGATAGATAGTACAGGTATCATGTTTCCCCGTCAGGTCATTAATTATAAGAGGGTTACGCTGCACCTATTTAGTAACGCTAGCTCAGTAGCATATGGTGTAGCGGCCTATGCAGTTGGTGATGAGGTGAGTAGGTTAGTAATGGCCAAAGCTAAGGTGGCGCCTATTAAGTCCCTCCCATACCTAAGATGGAGTTGATTGCTGTTCTTCTCGCAGCTCGTCTCGCATGTTATATATGTGAGGCCTATGCGGACGAGCTAATTATAGAGAATGTATACCTCTGGTCGGACAGTCAGATAACCCAATGCTGGTTGTCTAGTAAAAAGATTTTGCCTATATATGTTCAAAATAGAGTTGATGAGATAAAGTCATTAGTCCCCGGCGCTCATTTTCGTTATGTGTCCACAGAGGACAACCCCAGTGATCTAGTTACCAGAGGGATTTCATGTGTCCTTAGTTGCTTCTTCACTTTGGTGGGGAGGGCCCATATGGCTACCTCACCAAATGCTAGGGCCTGATCGGGGCTCAATAGGAGGGGACACCACTGTGGGTTGTAACATGAGTCAAGAAGGAACCCTGTCATTGCCAGTACCGGTTGCCCATACTGCCATATTGAATTGGGACCGGTATGGCTCATATATGAAGTCATGGCATGTAATGGCATAGGTCCTTAGGTTTATTAAGACTCTTAAAGAGAAGACACAAGGGAATTATCAGGCAAAACCGGCATACTTGACGGTGCCGGAATTAAGAGCAGCAGAGTCAGCCATGATTAAGGTAGCTCAGAGAGAAGCTTACTCTGAGGAACACCACTATTTGTCAAAAGGACAGGGCACACCATGCAATATAGTGAAGCAGTTAGGCAGGCTACTCTTTTCAGCTTTACATGATAGCGCCAAGTACCCTATCCTTATCCCTAATAAACATCGTATAGCCACTCTCCTTAGTAATTACTGCCACAAAGTGTGTAACCATAGTGGTGTTAGTTATGTTGTAAATTACATAAGGCAAAGATGGTGGATCCCCAAGATTAGACAGGTAGTAAAGAAAGCCTTAAGGGGATGTATCATCTGCAAGAGATTGCAAGGTACATCATACCGTGCTGTACAGGCCCCTCCATTGCCGGAGTTTAGGGTTCAGGAAATGAGTCCTTTCCAGGTAACGGGGGTTGACTACACAGGTGCCTTGCCAGTAAAAGAGAAGGGGGTACTGTAAGTAAACTATATGTAGTCTTATTCACCTGTGCAGTTACTAGAGCCGTCCATGTAGAAACGGTGTCTAACCTCTCCTGTGAATCATTTTTGCATGCGTTCCGTAGGTTTAGTAGCAGGAGGGGTTACCCTGAGATTATGATGAGTGATAATGCCACCACATTTGTTAGCGGAGCCAGTACATTACGGGAGTTGATGGATGATGCAAGGTTAGAAGGTACTCTAGCGGAATTCAAGTGCGAGTGGCGGTTTATACCGGCCAGGGCGCCATGGTTCGGTGCCATATGGGAACGGGTCATTGGTATCCTAAAGGCTGGCTTGAAGAAGGTACTGGGTCGAGCATTGGTTACCACAGAGGAACTATCTATCTATCTATCTATTGCCTGACGCCGTGATCCCCGAAGGGGTGGCCACGAACGAACCGCCCCCATGCACCTCTGTCCCCAGTCAGTCGACGCCCCTCCCCCCAACCAGCACCACCTTCGTTCATGTACTTCCTCACTCCATCCTTCCACCTCATATTCGGTCTACCTCTCCCCCTCTGTCCCTCCACCTCGCTCTCATACACCCTCTTAGTCATTCTCTCGCTTTCCATACGTTCCATATGGCCGAACCATCTCAAGTTGTTCCTTTTCACACTTTCCCGCACATCTACCTCCACACCACACCTCCTTCTTACTTCCTCATTAGTCTGTCTATCCCTCCATGTAACTCCGCACGCACTCCTTAAGTAATTAATTTCCACTGCTCTCACTCTTGGTCTGAGTCTCTCAACCAACGTCCATGCTTCGCTTCCGTAAGTCAGTGTCGGGATTACCACACTGTCATGCAAGGACTTCTTCACTTCCATACTGACCACCCTATTTCTTGTTACTGCTTTTAGCGTTCCTACAACCCTCTTCCCCTGTTGTACCCTCTCCCGCACCTCTTCATCCATAGTCCCATCTTTACTCAACACTGCCCAGATACTTAAAGAGTTGACGATCTCCATAGCCTGACCGTTCAGCTTCACCTCACACTCTGTGACTTCACCCCTTTCGAAGACCATAACCTTGCTCTTCCCCGTATTACCTTCAAATTCCGTTTTTCGCACACTGTTCCAAACTCATTTACCAGACCCTGCAACTCCCATTCATTATCACTCATCAGAACTGTATCATCCGCAAACAGCAGTATAGGTAGCTTCCACTCAATTCCCTCCCTTTTCAGCGATACACCAACATCCACTGCTCTTGATAGTATTTCTTTCATAACTCCATCCATATACAGTAAACAACCACGGGGACATCACACACCCCTGTTTCAAACCAACATTCAGGTCAAAGAACTCGCTCTGCTCACTCTCCACACGTACTGCCGCCTTTGCACCCTCATACATGCTCTTCACTGCTTTCAGCAACTTGCCCTCTACTCCGTATATTCTAAGTACTTTCCACAAACCTTCTCTATCCACTCTGTCATAGGCCTTCTCCAAGTCCATAAAGGCAACATACACCTTTTGTTTCTTCTCCAGATACTTCTCCACAACACAATTCAGGGTAAAAATCTGATCTACACATCCTCTTCCCTTCCTAAAACCTCCCTGCTCGTCGCCTATCCATTTCTCTGTTCTCACTCTCACTCTCTCAATCACTACCCTACTGTATACCTTCCCTACTACGCTTAGAAGACATATTCCTCGGTGGTTACCACACACTCCTCTTTCCCTTTGCCCTTATATAGGGGGACTATTATGCCAGTCTTCCAGTCATCGGGTGCACTCCCCTTCTCCCATGCTAGTTTGCACATTTTCCATACCCATTCTATCACTATCTCACCACCATACCTCAACATTTCCCCACACACTCCATCTGTTCCTGGTGCTTTCCCCAACTTCACTCTTTTCATGGCTTCCCACACTTCTGACCTCCTGATCCCCACCTCCTCCTCCACTACTTCTCTTCTTCTCCCTCCCATACCATATCCAGCTATGTTTGCTGGCTCTTCATTCCTTTCATTTAGCAACTCACTGAAGTACTCCCTCCATCTTTCGACTCTCTCTTGCTTCTCGGCTAGCATTCTCCCATTCTTATCTTTCACACCCTTACTGTTTCCCTTGCTACCTTCCCTAACTTTCTTGACTTCTTTCCAGAACAGTTTCTTACTCTCCCTCCATTTTACACTCAGATTCCTTCCAAATTCCTCATCTACTCTTCTCTTACTTTCCTTCACTACTCTCTTCACCACCCTCTTACTCTCCACGTACCTCGCTCGTTTCTGTCTCTCGGAATCTTCATTCCCTCTGCTACCCAACCACTCTCTATATGCTTTCTTCTTTTCTTCCACAGCTATTCGTACCTCTTCTGTCCACCATGCTGTACCTTTCACTCGAGCATTGGTTACCACAGAGAAACTGAATACGGTATTACTGGAGCTCGAGGCCACAGTCAATGATCGCCCACTTGGCTACAGCTACAGTGATCTTGAAAACCCTCTACCCATCACTCCTTCACAACTGGTTCATGGGAGGCGGATCAGAAGCTTTCCAAGGCGGGTAGTCACGGATGAAGATCTCAAGGACACGACTTGGCATAACAATGATTCCATCAACCAACGCTTCCAATATGTTACAAAGCTCTCACATGACCTGTGGAAAAGGTGGAGCACTGATTATTTAATATCACTCAGGGAGCAACATCGTCACTTAATGGTAAAAAAAAGGATAGCATCGCCGCAAGTTGGGGATGTCGTTCTAGTCCATGATGACGGCCCCTGACTTTTTTGGCGTATAGGTCGGATAATGAAACTTCTTCGTGGTCCTGACCACGAATGTAGGGTAGTTCAGGTAAAAACAGGAGCCGGTTTGACCACCAGACCGGTTTTTAAGCTATACCCACTAGAGATAGATTTAGAGGTAGTGGATGGCGACAGCAAGCCAAATTCAGATAATATCCTTCCTGCTACTGGAGCGGACCGAGGTGATACCCCTCAGAGGCCGTCACGTCGGACTGCTTTGGGTTCCTCCCAGTTGTGGCGATCCATGATCGGGACGGGACAATTGTAAATACTTTGTACACTCTAACCTCCATTTAACGGATTCCGATTTAACGGATATCGGCAATAACGGTCAAAAAATGTAGGCCGGACAATGGACCCAGCAACGGACATAGTCCGTTGCTATAAAAAAGTTGGAGCAAAGTCCGTTGCTCTATCTATTTATCTCTCTAATGCACCTACCTAAATCCCTTATACATTAACATAACTATGTCTTATTTGGACTTTTTGTAATCTTTGAATCATTTCTAATATGATGGAATTGAAAAATATAATATCCTTCCAGCACATAGATAAATAATAAATAAGATAGTCAACAAAATATTTCAACTCTCCCCTCCGTGCCAGCAGAGACGGAAGATTTACGTTTGATAGATTTTTTGTTTTGTTTTTTCCCCTCGATATACACACTCTTTCTATTTATCTATCTCTCTAATTCATCTACCTAAATCCCTTATACATTAACATAACTATGTCTTATTTGGACTTTTTGTAATCTTTGAATAATTTCTAATGTGATGGAATTAAAAAATATAATATCCTTCCAGCACATACATAAATAATAAATAAGATAGTCAACAAAATAGTTCAACCCTCCCCTCAGTCTAGGCGCCGAGCTTCCGAGACGGAAGATTTACGTTTGATAGATTTTTTGTTTTGTTTTTTTCCCTCGATATACACACTCTTTCTATCTATCTATCTCTCTAATGCATCTACCTAAATCCCTTATACATTAACATAACTATGTCTTATTTGGACTTTTTGTAATCTTTGAATAATTTCTAATGTGATGGAATTGAAAAATATAATATCCTTCCAGCACATAGATAAATAATAAATTAGATAGTCAACAAAATATTTCAACCCTCCCCTCCGTCTAGGCGCCAAGCTTCCCAGACGGGAGATTTACGTTTGATAGATTTTTGTTTGTTTTTTGTTCCCACGGTATACACAAAATGATGGGGCAATATTATAACATGTTTTTAATTGACATTTGTGTCGTTTTTGCTGATTATGAGTTGGTGGAAAATAAAATCTTTAATTCTATCATATCGGAAATGATTCACAGATTATATAGAGACCAAATAATGTACACTTTTAAGTGTGTTCAATAGTTTTGCATTATCAATAGGGTGTAGCACAAGGGATTACCAGGATTTATTTCAGATACAGTAAAAAAAAGGATGCATAACAGTTAAATGTCACGATCCGATCCATACACCTGTACTCAACACCGGATTTTTCTCAAGGAATTTCCGGATTACATCCGGACTGGACAGTATTTAGCAGCAACGGACATTTAGCAGGAACGGACAGGTGCTTGCACGCATTTGTCCGTTAAATGGAGGGTCGAGTGTATATAACTGGTGGCGGAGTATGTCGTGAATCCTAGCTGGTATATATACCGTAGTTTGAAATTCCCGGGTTCACGACAGCTGGTTCCTTTTTGTTTATACGCATTACTTTATTTATCTTTGTGGATAAGTATTACTGTGGTTGCACCAATTATATCTTAGTTTATTTTCCCTTATTATTTAATCACGGGGGGCGATAAAAAAACCTTAAATATATTTATATTGTTACGATAAGAGGGAATCTCAGTACACTTCACACAGAGACTTTGTGCCGTTCACAACAAACCACCAGTTGATGCCACATAACAACAGAACTTCACTGATCTACACCTACCGACATGTCCATCACCTAACCTACACTCTTTGCATCACAGCTAAGTTCCTTTAATACTAGAAGTACTTCATAGATATTACTGGGACTACCACAGATAGCCTACATATACAATTTAACACGTAAGTCCAACGCCGACCGGTATCATATTTATAGCCTAGGCCATTTCATCTTTCCAGGTCTGAACATTTACTTTATATCCGTTTCTCCTTTACCCCCTAGGAATAATATTCAGGATAATATGGCTGAGGCAGCCTGCCAGCCACCCAGCCGTATCGACGGCTGGAGAGACACTGTTGCGGGGTAGTGTCTACATACAAGTTTAAAGACCGTTTGTCCACAGAAGCTGTGGTTACAGTCTCACGTCCTAAATGGCAGCTTTCCAGGCGGTCCTGTCAAGGGCCGCCTGTGTTGTCAAGTTATTTATTTTGAGATCGGACCGGAGTACCCGAGCCCACGTCATTCTAGGTCCACCCCTACGCGCAGCTCCCCCCAAGTTCACTGTCCGGCATTTCTTCACCCAGTTCTGATCATCCGTTCTCTCCACATGTCCAAACCAACCAAGTCGGCTCGTGCGCATCACTTCACTGATACTCCTAATGCCCAGACGCCTTCTCAATTCCTCGCTCGATACCCTGTCCCTAAGATTAACCCCACACATCCATCTCACCATTCTCTTCTCATTTCGTTCCATTCTATTGACATCCTCCGCTATAACTGGCCACGTCTCAGAGGCATAGGTCATCGCGCTCCTAACACACGAGGTATACACCTTCCCTTTAAGGTGGGGTGGGAGCCCTCTCATGGTCAGGAGTGGCAACAGCTCTCTAAACTTTCCCCAGCCACTTCTGACTCTAGCAATGGAGCTAGCTTCAGCGCCACCTCCAGCGGAAACTGTATCGCCCAGGTAACAGAACGTTTTCACACACTCCAGCGTTACACTGTCGAAATCAACACTGACAGGCGGGTCATTTAATACAAGATCTCCCTTGCACACTGCACATTCAAAGTCTATGATTCTTGTCAAAGGTCATCTAGCTCCACTACATCTCTTGTGTACCCAGTCACTACAGACACAACATTGAATTGAATTACATCCCACCCCCTTCCCACATACTGCGCATGGATAGTCGCCGCTTCTTTCCATAGCTCCACGCCCTACTCCACTAATCATGACCTTTGTTTTATCTATGTTAACTCTCAGACCCATACTTGCCATACCTTCCCTCCATCTTTTGAACTTCGCCTCTGCTTTCTGCGCACTATCTGCGATAAGAACTAGATCATCTGCATATAACATCTCCCATGGGAGTCCTGTCCTAAATTCCCTTGACAGAGCCTCCAAGACTAAAACAAACAGTAATGGGCTCAGAACTGAGCCTTGGTGAACTCCAACTTTCACTGAGAACTCTTCACTCAGGCCCCCGTTTACTCTAACTGCTGCCCGTGACCCCTCATCTATCTATCTATCTATTGCCGGACGCCTTACTCCCCTTACGAGGGTGGCCATACACAGAATGCCCCCAAGCGGACCTATTCCCTGTGAGAGGGACAACCCGAGCCAGTTTAGTGAAGGACTTACAGGATTGACCACTCGATTTAGGATCCGTCCGACTCCGAGGCCTTCTGTGTATCTTGTTAGCACTATTTTTCTACAGTGGTGTTTGGCTAATCCATCCACTAACCTGCCTTACCCTTAGGTAAGCAGTACGGATTTGTATCAGGTTTACTCCCCTAGACAGGTTGCCAACCAAGGCTAACGAGTCCCATCCACCCGGATTTGTATAAGGTTGTCTCCCCTAGATGAGTTGCCTACCAAGGCTAACGAGTCTCATCCACCCGATTACATTCCTCATATATTCTCATTATCACACGCACCAACCACTCTTCTACTCCAAGTTTTCTCATAGCCCACTGCACTACCTCCCTGGGCACCCGGTCGAAAGCCTTCTCCAGATCTACAAAAACTAGGTATAACTCCCTGTTTTTCTCTAGGTTTTCTTGCATTTGCCTAAGAGTGAAGATAGCATCAGTTGTGCCACGTCCCGGCATAAATCCAAACTGCATGTCGCTGATAGCAACACTTTCCCTGATCATGCATTAAACCCTTTCGCTGACTTTCATGACTTGATCGAGCATTTTCAAACCCCGATAATTTCCCCTGTCTAAGGAGTCACCCTTGCCTTTATATATATTTACTATAACACTTTCCTGCCAAGCATAGAGAACTGTTTCCTCCTTTATGATAGCATTAATCAACTCTGTGACCAATTTTACCCCAGTATCTCCAGCTGCTTTTAGCATCTCAGCGACAATGCCGGAGCTCCCAGCGGATTTTCCTGACTTCATTTTATCTATAGCACTTTTAACAGCGTCATACCCTATCAAAGGCGGAGGGCCTTGTACTGGGACTACAGTGCTGAGCTGTTCCCTGTTCCATTCAAACTCCACATTAAGCAGTCTTTCATAATGCTCCTTCCACGCCTCTCTGATTTCTTTTTCTGTGTAAACAGTCGTGCCACTGTCATTATTTATGCATCTTACACCCACGACGTCCTGGCTACTGTCCCTTACATTCTTAGCTAATTTATAAACTCCATTGGTATTATTAGTGCTGCAAACTTGTTCTATTACGCTATCCTGTATGGTTTTCTTTGCCCTGTAGACCTCTCTTCTAGCATTTTGTTTGGCGGACAGGTATTCTTCCTTGCTGCCACCTTCCTTCCATACTTTGAAACATCTCTTCTTCTCTCTGACTGCCGCTTCGACATCATTGTTCCACCACCAGGAAAACTTATGTCTAGGTGGCCCCTTTGTTTTGCCACAGACTTTGTCTGTGGTATCAAGGAGGCTGCACTCTATAAAGTTCCATTTGCTATCAACATCTGGCCTAACGCACATTCTCCTTTCGAGTTCCATCATTTCGTTGTGGAATGTCTCTGTACTCCTCTTTTTCCAACAACCATACTTTCCTTTTTGGCAAATGAACTTTCTTTCTGACAGGAACTCTACCTAGGCACATATCACATACTAGAAGCTTGTGTTGGGGGATGCATTCTTCACCTGGTATGATCTTAACGTCTCTAACCCACTTCCTGTCAGATTTGCTGATAAGGAAGTAGTCTATCTGGCTACTGGAGCCACCTGATTCATATGTTATCAGATGGCTCATCCTCTTCCTAAACATAGTATTACACACCACCATCCCTGTGGCAGTACAGTGCTCAAGTATGTATTCGCCTCCCAGGTTCCTACGGCCATAACCCTGTCCTCTGTGCACAACCTCATATCCATCGGCACCTGTCCCGACATGTCCATTCAAGTCCCCTCCCACAATTACTGCCTCCCCTTCCTTGCATCCGACAACCACCCCTAGTAATTCATTCCAGAACCGTTCTTTGGCATCTCTAGCTAAGCCTGCTTGGGGGGCATATGCTGATATAACATCTATGACTCTCGCCCGACTTTGATTCTTAGTAAAATCAGTCTTCCATTAAACCTTTTTACTTCTATAACATAATCTGCCCACCTCTCTGCCACCAGGAAACCCACCCCTCCCGTACCATGTTCATTTCCCTTCCATATAAACTTAAAGCGTTCGTTTTTACCCGTAATCCACCTCGCACTCCCCCCTTTCCACCGGGTTTCCTGGGCACAACATACATCAACTCGTCATCTCTCTAGCATCTCCACAATCTCACCTGTCCTTCCTTTCATAGTACCCACATTCACACTTCCGAACATAAACTTGGGGGAAGAATCTGCGGCAGTGTCCTTTTGAGATTTTATATCAACAGACTTACGTTTTCTTTGGTAGTTGTTTTTAGTCATGATTGGTATTTTTTGTTGCCAACGTTGGAGGTCACTATCCCAAGGATTCCAGCTCCAGGCAACCCCGGGCAGTTGTCACCCAAAGGCCATCCCAAGAACTTAAATGGGGTGGAACCTATTGGCCTCGGGGCACCCCACCAGAACCAACCGCAGAGGACGCAATCCGTGCGCGCACACGGCACTATGGCTGGCCCGGTATTATGCGCCTAGTGATAGGGCAGCCTCCCGGTGCGCTACCTCCGGGTTCGGGCCCCTGTACTTCTAGGCGGAAAGTGCCAGTCTGTGGATGGTGAAAAAACACTATGCCCTGTACCCCCTCGGTCCTCCTGGCCAGGATGCACCCCCAGGGGGCCAGAGCTGGACCTGAGGTAGATCCCTCCGCGTCAGCGAGCCGCCATTTGACGAGTTTGAAGCAAGTTTTACAAGGGGTGCCTGCTCTGACTAGCCCCCAACCACAGTTGTTGGCAGTGGGCCTCTCTCGCTCTTTCCCACGCTTGGTAACACAGATGACCACGCCCTGCTAGCAACTCGCTAATGTTAGCACGAAAATATACCTAAGAATAAGGGAACAACAGGGAGAATAGGTGATAATTGAAGGAGGGGGGGGAAGGAGGGGATGTGGAGGAGTGATATTTGGCATGGCCAAGGGGCAAAAAAATAATAAAAAATAAAAATTATTTTTTTTTATACTGGGCTGATTTAACCCTCTCACCACGGAAGGGCTCTTGAACGCCCATAAAAAAACATATAACAGCTGCCCGGAAGGGCTCTTGAACGCCCAGTGGTTGAAAGCCTGTGAGCTTTGTGTGCGAGGCGTCGGTCCGGCGCATGTAAACAACAGCCGGCTGGACCGACGCCCCGCATCTCCGGCCACAAGAAGGAGAGCGTCGCTTGTTCGTGTGTGCCTGTATGTTGTTGTTAAGTATCGAAAAGTAGTGTAAAGTGGCTGTTTTGGCCATAAAGTTATCTCCAATGAAATCATCATCACAACTCAACCAGTTGACATAAGAGAGCTCTACTTAATGCCATTCTACAGGTAAATAACACAGCTACGCTTGGGGATGCGCGGGAATGCGGGAAGCAGTCAGATTAACACATATACGGTAGCCTAGCCTAGACGTTTTTCGGCCAAAACACCCGGGTTTCGAGGAATATATATATAATACATAGCCGGGGCTGGAGGGTTAAATGGGTTTTTTTAGGCCTTGGATTATATAAGGTCTCCCGCAGCGCACCGGTAAAACTTATATCAGTCTTGCTGCACTTGCTGGGTTAATATCGGGTTTTAAAAATATGATCAAAAATATTCTCCCACAGTGGATTATACATGAGTACAGCATAAGGATTCCATAGACCTACATTGTCCCTAATAAATTATGTATAAGGGTGCGAGCCTATTCCCTATAATTATCCTTTCCTGTTATCGACAGTCGAAGCTGAAGATTGCGGAGTAGGCAAACGCCATAGACTTTATCGACTTTTCTTTCAGCGCCTGTCAATCTTTTATTGTTTTAATACACAACCAGCGGGGTTGTGGACCGTGGGGGCGGAAGGCCCCCCCCCCCCCCCAATAATACTAGGATAGGTTAGGTAAGGTTGTTAGGTTAGGCGGAAAATATAACAAAAACTACAACTAATTTTACCATGGTTTTTCTTTGAGTTTTAGGTAGTTTTCATCATTATACAGTAGTTGAAATTAGTTACAATCCCCGGAAAACTTTATTTCTCCCATTATCCAACGATCTTAAAACACTCAGATGCAAGTCATTTTCAGAGTAAATTTACAATTTTGTTGCCTTTAGATACAGGATGGGTTGAGGGGGACTTTGCCCCCCTGAACACCCCCCCCCCCCCATGAATTATTGAAATTAGCATCTATTTTAACAGTAAGGGGCTTAATAAGAATTTCACTGCCATCAATAGGGAGTCTTTTTGTTTTTACAGTGCTTTATATAGTGCACATAAAATGGGTCTCCGGATGTTGAAACAAATTTTAATATGATCTTTGCAACATCCTTATTATATAATAGCCTTCAAATATTGAGAAATAATTAGTGGTAGTTTCGGTTATAAGTACCGGTTAGGCTAATGTCTTTTCAAAGTTGACTAAATCGAGTAGCATTCTCAAACTCCCCTAGATTGTTAGGGTATCGGAATTACAATTAACAATGCAAATTTTAATAAAAAGTACTTTCCGAACTTTATAACAAAATAAAATAACAGGAGTTGCAGTTCTGCAGAATTACCGGTAAAATTCTAGATCCGGTTTCACAGCAAATTTAGCGTTTTGTGTTTTTGTTTTCTCAGTTTTATTTAATTTACAGTGTTGATTTATACTAAAGACTGACGGAAATTAGTATTAACCCATTATCCAACAATTTAAAAACGGCCCCCACTATTGGGAAGGGCTATGAAGATCAGGGAAATTGCGGGGTAAAAGACGAAAATAAGGGGTAATATAAGCCTAACCTAGGCTAACCTATCCTAGTATTATAGGTGGGGGATGCCGCCCCCACACCCTCGCTGGTTTGGTATTAAAATAATAAGAGATTGACGGTCGCCCAAAAAAAAGTCGACGAAGTCTACGGTATTTACACCGCAATCTTCAGCTTTGGCTGTGGATAACAGGAGGTAAATGTTAACTTTTTCACAGTAATTATAATTCCATTTGCGCCGCTACTGACCGATATAGGAATGAAGTATGGTACCGTAAAACCGGGTCGTAACTTCAGATATCGGCGATAATAAGTAATTAGCCATTGTCATTATATAATGGAAACGCTTTTTATTGTTTTTTTTTGTGGGGTCCATTTAGAGAAATGGCTAAGGAAGAGCATGTAAAAGCCCTAGGGAACTGACATGAGTACTGTATATGTACACGAAAAAAATATTATATATATATGATGAAAATTTGTACTAAATTTTTCGCTACCCTGCCAAACTTCTATCACCCTGAAGAAATTTGTTTGTATGAATGATGTCGTGACTGATATAATTTTGTAGTAAAATTACCAAAGACAACATCCACCAAAGGAAATTTGTTACACTTGCATAACACTCTAGCTAGAACACTATCATTTAACCTATTGTGTTTTCCACAAAAAAAAAATGGTAACTTCGGACATGGAACAAACAAATCGTTTGTTATTATATGCCCTATGAAAATAATTCATAATACTTGTCCATCATTAACCCTCTCACATCCTGACGCGATTTTTGAGCCTATTAGGGATACTTTAAATCCTTTGGTACCATCAGGGGTATCTATAAACCTTTAGTTTGTTAACTTTAACCTCTGCAGTTGTCTTTGAGTTAGCTGTGGGCAGAAAACTAATTTTGGAGAGGTAATTATAACAGTGAGAGTAATCTATTTCTTATTGCTAATCTGGCAACCTCTGCGTCCTATGGTCGTGAGAGGGTTAAAATGGTGGTTAAAGATCAAATAATAATTCTCCGAGTCCAAAAACCCATACAAATATGATAGGCCTAATATGCTAACTGATTTATGTATTTAGGATAATTCTGGATATATAATATATATAAATTAGGAGGCATATATCTTGTCCAAATTTGTTTCTATCTGCCGTAAGAAACACCAACACAAAATGCTCAAATTCATAAAAATGTATATGCAGTGATAGAGTATACATACCTATATATTTTCACTAGGCCTAGTTAATTTTTGAGTTATTGATTTGACAGCATTGGTTATTTTTCCTGCTCAATATTTTCTAAGAGTGAGTTCATTGCCTAACGAGAACAGATCCAAAAAGAAAATCTGTTAAACATCATATATAACCCCCTCCTATCCTCCTTCCAACCTAGCTGAAACACATCATAAGACCTTACAGACCATTCAAAATAAAGCCCTGAAAATCATCACAAGATGCACAGCTACGACACCCACAGATTACCTACATCAAGAAACCAAAGTACTCAAAGTCAAAGATCATCTAGACATGAGAGGCACACAATTCCTGGCAGCAGCCTCCACGAATCAACACCACCCACTACACTACATGGCTACACACCCACAGACACCAAGAAATATCAAAACAACACCCAGCACACGCTATCACACACAAATACTGTCTTCTCTCCCTCCCTGCCCACCCCAAACCAACTTCCGGAAGCACATCCATACTCATATCACTCGCCGTTCCATTCACTCACTCATAGACAACACGCAGCTGCAAGCACGACCTCCCGAAATCCATCCTTCTGAATCCTCCCTTCCTCGCGAAGACAGAGTCCACCTGGCCAGGCTGAGATGCGGACACCATCCGGCTCTTCTGAGCTATCAGAAGAGACTGGATGACTCCGTCGTCGACACCTGCCCGGGTTGTAACACAGCACCCCATACCATTAAACACATCATAGAAGACTGCATTTCACACAACCACTTACGCCAACAACACAATTTAGTAGTAGCCTCTACGTTCCAACGTAGAGCTTATACTATGAAGATGTAATCTGCTTCGCTCTAGAGCGGCAATTATCGTATACACATAGCGCGAATTAAATCGATAACATCTAGAGTAGCACCTTACTCTCTCTACTAGGTACGTTGTACATACTTTTGAGGTCTTTTAAATAGAAAATTGAAAAGAGAAACGAGAAAGAAAAGAAAAAGTTGTCGACTAGGCCTCCTCTGGCTCTTCACGCCGCTGTCAGGGGCGTACCTTCTAACCCGGTCCGGATTAAAGGGCATCTCTTTCGCGCTACCACTCGGGCGCACACGTGTTTTTTGTAGTGCTCCGTCATTTTGGTGCCTTCCACTCCTATCTTTGTCACCTTTGGTGAGTTTTGGGCCTTTAATTGGCACCTGGAATTATAGATAGATGATCCGTGTTGTAGGCACAACGTAAAATGGGCACTCAGGTGTTTTATTCGAGTGTTTGCGTTGAAAGTGGAGGTCTCTCATGTTTTCAGCCTTCTGCGCATGCGTGTCTTGGGACGACGCTCGTGTTTTTTTCTTACAGTATTCTTACAGTAGATCCTCTGGAAAAAGGCAAACTATGCCTGTGTATCCAGCTCAGTACCAGTACTTGCACTGCTGCGGTCGTTCACGGTGTTGGCGGCGGCGGTAGCAGACGCAACATTTTTACTATTCTGTATTTTTGTTTTATAATCAAACTTCAAATCTTGTCTTCCCCATGCTTTATCAAGATTACTTTCAAACTCCCTTATTGATTCGGAATCGACTACATACTGGGGCAGTGCGTTCCACTCATTTACCACTCTATCACAAAATGAGTTCTTTGCCTTCTCAAGCCTATTTCTTTCTTTGTAAATTTTCTTAGAGTGTCCTCTCGTTCTTGTTCCCCTCCCGCATCAAGAAGATACCTTCACACACATCCTCATCGTACTTTCCTGACACTATCTTAAAAGTCTCTATCATATCCCCTCTCTTTCTCCTATATGCCAGTGTCGGAAGCCCCAGTGTCCTCAACCTCTGCTCATAGCCCGCGTTCTTCAACGTTGGTACCAGCTTGCTAGCTCTCCTCTGCACTTTCTCCACTGCTTCTATATCCTTTACCATATATGGAGCCCACACCTGGTTCGCATATTCCAGGTGCGGCCTAACCAGCGCTGTATAGAGATTCCTGAAGATTTCTTCGTCAAGTGACACAAATGTCCTCCTTATCAGCCCTACAATTCTATTGGCTTTGTTTATCTTTTCCGCTAAATGTTCTGAGAAATTTAACTTATTGTCTATCACTACTCCTATATCCTTTTCTGCACTCACTTCCTCCATTGCTTCATACATACTGTATCCTACCTTGTCTATCTTGCTGGTCCCAATCCGCATGTACTTGCATTTTTTTGGATGAAAAGGCATTAACCAATGCTCAGACCATCCCTTCATGCCCTCCACATCTCCTTGAAGCAAACCCATATCTTCCTTACTCCTCACTCTTCTATACAGTTTAGTGTCATCCGCATACAGGTATACCTCACTTCCATTAGTTATAACTTCAGGCAAGTCGATGATAAATATAACGAACAGCAGTGGTCCCAACACAGATCCCTGAGGTACCCCACTTGTAATTTCCCTCCACCCCGAGCCTATTCCATTCACCAGTACCCTCTGTCTCCGATCTTTCAGGAAGGCTTCTATCCATTTCACACATTTCTCCCCTATATTATAGCTTCTAACTTTCTCTATTAACCTTTTATGTGGGACCTTATCGAAGGCCTTCATAAAATCGCAATATACCACGTCTATTACATCACCATCTTCTAGAATTTGCATCCAATCATCTACCACCTTAATTAGCTGTAGTACCGTCGACCTCCCCGGCAAGAATCCGAACTGTCTCCCACTGAAAAATTGGTTTGACTTCATATGATCCATTATTCCTTCTCTAATTACCGTTTCCATTAGTTTACACACAACACTTGTCAAACTGACTGGTCTATAATTTCCTGGGTCATTTCTCTTTCCCTTCTTAAATACTGTATAGCTGTTGTGTTCGCCTCTCTCCAGTCCATCGGGATTTGTCCTGTTGAAAGGCCTTTGCCTTATATTGCTTTTAATTTCTTTGCGGTGACTTTAGTTTAGGTCTTGTCACTTACTTAGTTTCTGACTTACGCGCATTTTTTCGGTGGCTAGGCTAACTTCGGTTTTTCGGGTGATGTTATGGTGGGGGGCGCCGACCCGGGATGTCACTTGCCCCATGATTGGTCTTTTAATGTCGCACTCACACCTCTTTGGGTGTGCGGTTGCTAGTGGCGTCCTTCTTTTTATTTATTCCTATCACCTAGTGCCGATTAGGCTAACTTTTTGTGGGTAGCCTAGCCTACAGGGGGCGTTTTGTCGTTCGATTCTGTTGCAACCCCTGGGGATGTCCCTTGACCCCCCTTATTTTGTTTTATGGGGTTCGCACCTGTTATCTGACTACCTCTGGCTTTCCAGAACCCCAAATTTGTGTTCTGCTATTTACCTTGTTTTTGCCACCTTTGGGACTTGTGATTAGGCTATGTCTTCCTCTGCTCCTCCCTGCTCGTGGGTCACGTCCCACGCCAGGTCGGTCTTTGGTTGGTGTTTTCCTTTTCTCGAGTCCCTGGGTTCTTGGCAGACGTGACACTTCTCCTTTTTCTGACTTTCTGTCTTAAGTGTCGTCGGTGAGTGACGCTTCGGTCCATTGTTACTTGGACCTGGCTCGCCGCTCCGCTCTGGAGCGTAGTTCTTACCGCTCCAGGGCGAGCGTCTGGCACTCGTCGCATGTCTTTTTTCACTTGGACCTGCCCTAGCCCTCAGACTTTTAATTTGGTGTTCACCGCTCCGCCCTGGGGCGTCGGTCTTCCCGCTCCTGGGCGTGCTTCGGTGACTGCTTCTGGTCTGTCCCTCTTCGGCCCCGCTCTAGGTCGGTCTTTGTACCGCCCTCGAGCGTGTATTTGGCCGCTCTGGACCGGGCGTGAGTCCGCAATATCATCCTCCCGCTCAAGCATGACCGCCCCGCCCTGGAGCGATGGTTTTCCCCGCTCCAGGTCGGTTAGTTTGATTTTTCAGCTAGCTCTCTTGGTGTCTTCCCCCGCCCTCGGGCGCGGGTTCTTCCCCCGCTCTGGGTCGGTCCTTACTCATCTCTGAGGTGCCTTGGTAAGGTTCTGGTGGCTGTGGCCCGCTCTGGAGCGTATCGGTGTCCGCTCCAGGGCGTGTTTACCCCCGCCCTAGGGCGCGGGTTCTTCCCCCGCTATGGGTCGGTCCTACTCGTCTTTGTAGTGCTGGTGGCTGTGGCCCGCTCTGGAGCGTATCGGTGTCCGCTCCAGGGCGGGTTTACCCCGCTCTACGGCGGCGTGTGTTACACGCTTTTTTGGCTGTCCTGTTGTCCCGCCCCAGACCGGAGGGTCCCTTGTTGGTCCGCTCCTCTCTGGGTTTGGGTTGGGGAGTGCATTGCTACTTGTCCATGCCTGTTTGTGCATCGGTTCTGGTGTTTAATGCTCTTCTCCCTTTTTTCCCAGGCTGTGCTACGCTACACTTTGGGTGCTCTCCTGTGCCTCCCTCGCTTCCGCCTAGGCCTACGGGTAATGTCGCCTTCTTTGTTCACCTGGTTGGGGGTTTACATTGGGGGGTGGGTCTACACTCTCCATTATGCAGCGGAGGTTTCTTTCTCATGGTCTAGCGAGCGCTTTTGGGCGTCTCCCTGCCCTTGTGATCGGTTTACCTTACAACTTTTTTATTTTGGTCTAACACGACCGCTCCAGGGCGTGTTTACACTGCCCTACGGCGGCGTGTGTTTCACGCTTTTTTGGCTGTCCTGTTGTTCCGCCCCCGACTGGAGGGTACCTTGATGGTCCGCTCCTCTCTGGGTTTTGGGTTGAAGAGTGCATTGCTACTTATCCATGCCTGTTGATGCATCGCTTCTGGTGTTTCATACTCTTCTCCCCTCTTTCCCAGGCTGTGCTCTGCTCCACTTTGGATGCTCTCCTCTGTCTCCCTCGCCTCCGCCTAAGGCCTACATGTACTGTCGCCTTATTTGTTCACCTGCTTGGGGTTTACATTGGGGGGGGGGGGAGCTCGTTTCGCGAAGTGCTGTCACTCTATCGGAGTTTTCCTAGGCTAGGCTACCTTAATGTATGAAAGGGGGGGCACAGTCCTCTTCTTTCTCTTTCAATTAGCCTCCTCATAGGGTTCCCTTCCCTATTGGGGTCTCTTCCTCGCCCATACAGGCCTAGTGATGAGCCCTGGTTACCTCGGTTAGTGGATCGCTCTTCCGTCTGTTGGTGGGGGGCGTTCGTGGCCTAGCCTTCGTCGATGGAGGGCTGTTGCTCACTCTTCACACTGTTGCCAATTCGGTCCGGCATGTCATGCACGGCTCCTGCGAAATCTCAGAAATGTGAAACCATCTTCTTGGTATTTTTTGGTTTGGCAACAGTGTCAGCGTTCCTTCTCAGGTTCGTCTGCCGTATACCCCTGGATCCCCGCACATGCGGTCTTCGGTGATCCTCTGATTGTTTGGCCGCTCTCTGCCGTCCGACATCCTGATCGGACTAACATTCCTGCAAAACCGCGGTTTTGCAGTGGGCTCTACGTTCCGACGTAGAGTTTCTTTTTTCCCTGCCCCTCTTTAGGCTAGGCCGACTTTTTGCTTAGCCTAACTTTTAGGGGGGGGGCGTTTGGGATGTCAGACACTTGCCTCCTCGGCTTGCTCTTGCTTGCCTGTCTACGTTTTTTCCACACCCTCTTGGGGGCACCTGTTTTCGTCTGATTCCAGCTCCTGAGACTCGGTTTTACCCTACCTTGAACTCACCAATACCTTGAGTTCCTGAGACGCTGTCTTCACCTATTTTGGACTCACCAATACCTTGAGGTTCCTAAGCCACCGTCTTACCCTACGTTGTGCTCACCAGTGTCTGGAGTGTTTTTTTCCTTCCACCCTCACCGGTGCCGCGGGTCTCTAGGACGGGCTGCAATCGGCTCGCTCCGCCCTGGTGCGTGGATGACTCCCGCTCCAGGTCGTTCCTCTGACTCGACACCTTCTCTTACAGGTCAGCTCTCTACGAGCCTCTGGCATCTGGGTTAGGGCCTCCCGGGGCCCGTTCCGCCCTCGGGTGGGTTCTACCCTACTCTAGGTCGGACCTATGCTTTGCCTCTCTTCTCTTTTCCCCCGGACGCTCCCACGTCAGCTGTGATGCTCGACAATTCGGTTGGGACGCTTGGATGTAGATGTCTGATGATTTTACTGGTCTTTCCCCTTTACTAAGGTCACCTGCCTACTGGCCCAGCAACCTCTGTGGTGGCGTCCGCGGCTCTGCCTGCGCCAGCCCCCTCTCCAGCTCCTTCACCGTCTTTCGGCGTGCTGCCTGGGTGCGGGCTGGGGATGGTTGGCCAGCCCTTTAGTGTTTCCCCACTGTCTACGTTTCAGATTACCAAACGTGTCCTCCCTTCTTTGTAAGGCGTGCCTGCGTCTTGGCAGAATGTGGTGGCTACTCACCTGGACTGTGCCGCCACTCATGCACGGGGGTGAACGGCCAGTTGCTGATAATTGGAATATGCAGATTCGTGCTCCGGGTATCTTCCGGGCACTGACTCCGGACGGCATAGTTCCAAAGGTGGATATCCGGCCTCACCCCAGTAGGTCGGATTTGCAGTTTTTACATACCGTCCTTGGGTATCTCCCTCTGGGGCTACACGTTTCTGGTCGGACTACGCCCGACGAGATATCTTAGCTGTGCTCCCGCTCTGTCAGCCATTGCCGGTCTTCCTCTGGTGAAGAGTGATCGCGATGCTGCAAGCAACGTCATGCTCGAGCTCACCAATCTTGAGGACGGGCCTTGGGATCGGTGGCTGGCGGAGGGGGTTGGTTTTGGCGTCAGGTCTGCTGAGGGCTTTGTTTCTCTTCCGCCCCCTGACAACACTTTTGTGTCTGGGCTCGTCCTGTCCTCATCCGGGGTCTCTCCCACATATTGGTCATGGCTGAATGCCCCTAACATTGTGTTCGACCAGTTGCCCACGTCTTCTTCGTGCTATCGGAGAAGAGTGCCCTCGATCAGGATCACCGGCTCCGGCAACGCGCCGCTCGCTGGCTCTCCACCCTCCTCCTGCTGTTCCAAATGGCGAGGTTTCACCTCAGGCTTCTTGAAGCCGAACCTGCTGGGGACCTCAAGACAGGTTGGGAGACCTTGCGGCGCGTGCGCCTGCAGCTCGCCCTGCCCTCAGTGGGTGACATTCAGGGGGTCGTCCATGAGGCTGCTAAGTGTAGATCGTCGCTGAGGGTGGCCTTCTGTACGAAGGCGCCCGCGGAGATCAGGACGAAGCTACTCCTCTCTGAGCTCGCACCTTACCTTTGGATACCTTTGGATGTGTTCGCCGCTCCTCTAGCGGCACCAAGGAGTGCGACGCCCCTCGTTATGGGTGGTGATTTGGTGCAGTAGACTGTTTGAAGCGACAGCTCGCTCCCTTGCGAGGATTTTGCAGTTCGACATCTAGGGCTCTCTTGAAGTTGTCTAACGAGATGTCCCTCATGTCTCTTACTCGCCGTGGGAGTTTGTTGAAGAGACGTGGGCCTCAGTGTGATAACCAGCCCTCTCGCAGAGAGCCCATAGCACCCCTGTTATTCATCCGGGGGATTTCGCACCTGATTTTGCACCTGAGGGTCTCTTCTCGGTTGGTGCTTGGCAAAAGACTTACTTCTTTGCGACTGCGGGACACTTCGCACCCAGTGTTTCTGGGGCGTCGAGGCCTCCCGCAGCCGCTTCCTCCCAGGGTGTTCTGGAGGGGGCGGTCTAGGCCCCCTCTCAGACGTCCTCCCCGACATCGGCACGTCTCTCCTGACGTGGCCACGGTTGTCATGTCAATACTCGAGCATGGGATTGTTCGGGTAATCTCGCCACTCAGGCGGGTATTCCTCTCATGTGTTTCTGGTCCCGCGGAAGGACTGCGATGCGATGAGACCGGTGGTCGACCTGTCGTGCATCAATTTGCATATCGTACACACCCGCTTTCGGATGCTCCCCTTCAGTCAGGTGCGGTTGGCGCTCCGTCCCGGCTGCTGGGTGATATCCCTGGTTTTCATGGACACATATTGGCATGTGCCGCTTGCACCTCGATTCCAGTGCTATCTGGCGCTCCGGCTGCACGCAAGGGTATTCACGTTCGACAGGCTGCCCTTCGGTCACAATATCGCATCACGAGTCTTTACGTAACTCGTCCAGCAGGCTCTGACTCCCCTGCTCCGTCAGGGGATTCAGCTCCTGTTTTACTTGGACGATTAGCTCATCTCCGCTGACTCTCCCACTCAATGTGCACAACACACTCTCCTTGTCATCCACCACTTCACAAGTTTAGGTTTCCAGATAAACGTTCCCACGTCGTGCTTCACCCCATCCCAAGACGTGGCGTGGGGGGGGCCTGGACTGGGTCATGGCGAGCGCGACCGTCGGACAGAGTCGGGTGACCGCCTCGCAGCTTCGAAGGAAACTTTTCGCTGCATTGCACTCGGTCTCCCTTACCGGGTCACTCTGGGGCTCGTTGATCGGGTCGCTCCATTGGGCGTGTCTGACCATTCCCCTAGGGAGGTTCGGGGTCAACACGCCTGATTCAACTGGGCGACTAAGCATTCCCACTGTTGCCTCCACGTCGGCTTTGTCCGATTCCTCGCTAGTTCCATTTGTTTTGACACACTGGGTTGTTCGGGGCAGGCTTGCGAGAGCTGTGCCTTGGACTTCGCCCCCGCCGACCATCTGGATAGGCAACGATGCGTCGAGCGAAGAGGGATGGGGCTCCCAGTCCACCATGGGTCACCAACACCTAGGCAAGTGGTCAGGTCTCACTCCCTTACACTTACACTCACACACACACGAACCACCGACGAGACAACACCTCCGCACCCACGCTCCCGAAAATCAGCTGATCTAGCAAGCTGTTTACAGCGCTCGTCAAATAAACTCACCTAAACTTGAGTATAAGGATATTTTGTGTTGTCCTGTATTATAATGCAGTATTAAAATAATTTGAGATTAAAATCAAGTGAGGATATTTCGAGTGATAAATATAATGCAAGCGATTGTGAATGCGAGTGGATGTAAACAAATATGGCTGACTTTGATGGATTTGAAGTCGGTGAGACCGAGGGCATTCTAGGGAAAATTATACGTGAGCTGAATGACATTAAAAGGTGGAAGGAGGATATGCAGGAGTGGAAGGTGAGTGTTAGTTCACAGATTGAGGCTATATGTGCAATATGTGGTGCTCAGGCTGGGGACATCGAGCCTGGACAAGATTTGAGTCGGGCTAGCCTAAAAGAAATTCAAACTCATATGGGGCAACTCCGGGACGAAAATGAAGCTTTAAGATTGCAACTTGAAGAATACAGGGCAAACCAAGGAAATGAAAACACATGTGGAGGAGATTAAGGAGAAACACAATAAATGGGTTAATGACGAAGGAGGAAAAGTGAAGGAAGTGGCAATGAAGGAAATCATGGAGGAACAAAAGAAACAATCAGAGAGGGAAAATAAAGATTTAGAATCAGTGGTAGTAAAAGCTATGAGGAGAAATGAACAGGTCCTGCGTGAAACAATAGATAGAAATAAGTGTATTATTGTATTTGGGGATATAGAGGAGCACATTATTGAGAGGAAAGCTAGGGATAAGGAAGAAATTAATAAGGTAAAAACATTGATCAAGCATGTCGATGAAGAAGGAAACAACTGGAGAGATGATATTGAAGAAGTTAGGAGAATGGGTAAATATAGTAACAAGGCCAATGAGAGTGCAGTTTAGGTCTAGGGTAACAGTGGATGCAATAATGAACGTAACATGGAGACTTAACTTGACCAGCAAGTTTAAGAAAATTACAATTAGAAAAGACATGAGTATTGAGGATCGAAACATAAGAAAGGAATTGCAAACCGAGGCAAATGTAAAGAATGGAGAAAGGACGAAAGAAGACGAAAAGAAGTTTTTCTGGAGAGTGTGGGAGGGAAAACTCAAGAAATGGTATATAAAGCGAAGGGACGAAGTAGGGAGGGAAAAGGAGATGGTGCGGGTGACGGGGGAGAAGGCAGAGAGAGGGGAGGTGGAGATAGAGAGAAACAGTCCAAGTGGAGGCAGAGGGAGGGGAGGTGGAAACGGAGCGAGAAACAGTCCAGGTGGAGACAAGAGAAGAGGAGACAAGCTAGGAAATAAATTGGGAGGGGTACGTACAAAAAAGAAAGGAACGGGCAGGGACGAGAAAAATAGGGAAAATATTGGAAACGCTAAGTTCATGTATACAAATATTGATGGGTTAATTTCCAAAAAGATTGAGTTTGACGAATATAAAAAGAGAGAGAGGCCCGGGGTAGTATGTTTGACTGAAACTAAGCTTAACCAGGAGGTAGACACGAATATAATTAGTTGTGCAGGATACAGTACATGGAGAAGAGACAGGTTAGGAAAGCTAGGAGGAGGAGTGTTGATCATGGTAGATAATAAAATTACTGCTAAAGAATTAAAACTTGGTGATAGCATTGCTGAAGTGGTAGCAGTTGAAATTGAGGATAATGATAGGTCAAAATTGGACATTGTATCAATTTATTTACCTCCTAAGACTAAATCTTGGAGCAACGATGAATATAATGAATTAATTTTGGAAACCTTGCGTATGTTAGAAATTATTTGTAAAAGGAAAAATAGGCTTATTCTTGCAGGGGACTTTAATTGCGGGGAGGTGGATTGGGAATGTTTGGATGCGGGTTCAAATGAAAATACTTGGGGTAGCAAATTTCTTGAACTAACAATGGGGTATCTATTAACACAACACGTTATGGAAAATACAAGATTTAGAGGAGGTGATGAACCATCAAGACTCGACTTATTATTCACCAAAGACCCCCAAGAAATAAAGAACCTAACATATTTGAGTCCCATGGGAAAAAGCGATCATGCTGTGATTGAATTTGAATTGACAGTGGAATTTCTGGAAGGCAGAGAGGAGGAACATAGGGAATATAGACTAAATTATAGTAAGGCGGATTATGAATCATTACGAGGATACTTTGCAAATATAGATTGGTCATTTATTGAGCAAGAACAGAATATTCAGGTAAAATACACCATGTTACTAGACATTTACAGGGAGGGGGTAGATAAATATGTACCAACATTTAAGGATAGAAAGCTGGCTAAGGAGAAAGAGTGGTTTAACATGCGATGTCACATTGCCCAGAACAAAAAGGACTCTGCATGGAATAAAGTGAGAAGGAGACACACTGAGGAAAAATGGAATGAGTATAAGAATGGTAGAAACAACTATGTCAAGACTATAAGAGAGGAGAAAAAGAACTTTGAAAAAGATATAGTAAACAAATGTAATAAAGAACCCAAACTGTTCTATAGTTATATCAACGGCAAAACAAAAATAAAGGACAAAATAACAAAGCTTAGGGTAGAGGGTCAATTATATGAAGACACAGTGGGTATGTGTGAAATTATGAATGATACATTAACATCCGTGTTTGTGGAGGAGGATGACTATGTAGAACCTGTGGTGGAATTGAACGAGATACAGGGACTAGAGTCGATAGAAGTCAACAAGGATGAACTAAAATCATTGTTGGAAGAATTGGACGTGAGAAAATCTATGGGCCCAGATAACATTGCTGGATGGGTATTAAGAGAATGTTCTGAACAACTAGTGAGACCTATTTTTAATATTGTTCAACACTCATTAAACAAGGGGGAACTTCCCTTAGAATGGAAACAAGCAAATATAACTCCAATATATAAAAGTGGAAATAAAGAAGACTCGCTAAATTATCGACCGGTATCCTTAACGAGTGTTATATGCAAGCTTTGTGAAAAGATTATTAGAAAAAGATGGGTGGGTATGTTGGAGGAGAGGGAAATAATTTCAAGCAAGCAGTTCGGGTTCAGAAAAGGTCATTCGTGTACCACAAATTTGTTGAGTTACTATGATAGGGTAATTGACATTGTACAAGGGAGGGAGGGGTGGGTAGATTGTATTTACTTAGATTTCAAGAAGGCATTTGATAAGGTGCCTCATAAGAGATTGTTGTGGAAGCTCAGGACTGTGGGGCGGGTTGAGGGAGTATTATTAAAGTGGATGGAAAACTATTTAATTGGGAGGGAAATGCGAACAGTAATAAAAGGAAAGTTCTCCTCGTGGAAAAGGGTAAAAAGAGGAGTGCCTCAAGGATCGGTGTTGGCCCCAATCATGTTTTTGGTTTTCATCAACGACCTTCAAATGGGAATAGGCTCATATATATCTATGTTTGCTGATGATGCAAAATTAATGAAGCATATTACAAGTAGGAGTAGTTGTGAAGAATTACAGAGAGACCTAGATAAGTTATATGAGTGGAGTCAAACTTGGAAAATGGAATTCAACACGAGTAAGTGTCAGGTTCTTGAGATGGGAAAAAGTAAATATAGACCTTCTTGGGGATATAAAATAGGAGATGAAATAATTAGTAAAGCTGTGAAAGCAAAAGACCTAGGGGTAGTTGTGGCAGACAGCTTGTCACCTGAACAGCATATAAATAAATAACTGGTGAAACCTATGCAGTGTTGACTAACATGAGAATAGCTCTGAATTATTTAGATGAAGAGATGTTAGCAAAAATAATAGGGACAATAATACGACCAAGACTGGAGTATGCAGCAGTGGTGTGGTCTCCACACCTTATAAAACATAATAAAAAAACTGGAAAGAGTTCAGAGAGTTGCCACTAAGATGATAGCTAGCCTTAGAGACCTGCCTTATGAGGAGAGATTGGAGAGGCTAAAGCTGCCAACGCTGAGGGAGAGGAGAGAGAGAGGTGACATGATCATGATGTTTAAGTGTGTGAAAGGTTTTGAGAAGATCGACAAGGGAGATTTTGTGGTGAGGGACGAGGGAAGAACCAGGGGTCATGATTGTAAGTTGAGGAAAGTTATATGTAAGTCTGATGTAAGAAAGTTCAGCTTCCCGTATAGAAGCATTGAGTGTTGGAATAAGTTGGATGGGGAGGTGGTGGGAGCAAGAAATATCCAAACTTTTAAAGCAAAATTGGATAAATGTAGAGAGAGAGACAGGACAACACGAGCTTAGGCTCAAATCCTGTATACTACAATTAGGTGAGTACAATTAGGTGAGTACAGGTCTTGATACTGTTGGTCCCATTGTTATTCCTGCGGGGTCAAGGGCTAGCCCTTCCCGGCAGGTCGTTGGCCTTCCGGATGGCCTACATGCCTGCAGTTCATTGCATGCTGAAACAGGGCTCCTCCAGATCCGCGATGTTTCGGGGTCTGGCGGAGGAACTGTTTTTTCAGGCAGATCGTTACATTACTCTGCCTGCGACCTACCTAACCGGGTCTCCCGACCTGTGGGCGGATGCTCTGTCTAGGGGACGGAGCACCCAGGTAACATGGTCCTTCTAACAAACCGTATTCGACGACCTGGCAGCCTCCTGGGATGTTCCACAGGTCGCCTTGTTCGTTTCTCACGTGACGACCAAGTTGCCTGTGTTCCTGGCTTCACACTCCAGCGGGGGGCCCGGACGCTTTCAGCGAGGACTGGACCAGGTGGCAGTCTCTATACGTGTTTCCGCCTACCGCCGCCCTTTTGTTGTGCAAGGTCCTCCACAGGCTGAGAGAGTACCAGGGCATGGTTTGGTTGTTCGCGCCCCTATGGCCGGCCCAAGCCTGGTACTCTCCGCTGGTACGATGGTGCCCGGATCCCGTGCCCATGTCGGTCTCGCACTTCCACTTGGAGTTGAATGGAGACCTAGGGACCTCGTTGGCATTCGCATCGTTGGATGTTTGTGCGGCAGGGTGGCTCCCCTGATTTGCCCGATCATTACCTACCAAATTCACTCTACTTTGGATGCCATCTACATGGATGATATATGAATCTCCCTAGTGCTGCTTTCCTTGTTGGTTACACAACTCTTCACAGGCTACTCCGTCAGTGGCGCTTGTGTTTCGCTCCCTCCATTATTTCTTTGAGGAGCGTCACTCCATATCCAACACAATTAGGACCCGCCTATCTGCCATTCGCGTGCCTTTTGAGACCCTCACAGGGTTGGTAGTTCCTCAGAATGAACTGGAGTTTTTCATGCAAGCCTACTTTCGGCTCGGACCAACCCCACGTCAGATTCCCCATCAGTGGTCTCTGGCGGCGGCTCTCACATGGCTCTCGTCTGCGGCATCCACTCTTCACCCCACACCTGACAGATTCCTTGGCGAGCCACTGTTTCTTCTAGCTTTAGCTACGGGTGAGAGGGTTTCGGAGTGGGCTGCCATGTCTCGGGGCCCAGAACCGCTTGCGGTTTGCTTCCATCCTCGGGTCGGTAACTTTAGCTAAGTATATTCATTTTCTTGCTAAGAACGAACGAGAGGCACTCGTGTTTAAGCCTTTCCCGGTCCCCGCTCTTAAGCGCGGCCGTCGTCATCACACGTTGTGCCCTGTTCTTTCACTTCATTCAATTGTTCATTCCACTGTGCCGACGTTCGGGGTTGGCGCTCTGGGTGGCGCCTAAGCCCGGTAGGAGGTTGACCAAACGTGCTGTGGGACTACGCCTGTGTCGCGTCCTTAACCCTTAAAAAGCGGCTCACCACATAAGTCGTATTTAATAAAGCTGGACTATGTGGCGGCGCTCGACATAGGTCGAGTGGCAATTTCAGCACGTAATGTTGCTGAGAGAGAGAGACAAGTGGTGGCAGGAGACTAGCGAGCGTATGACTGCTCCAGACCACCGCGGCGAACCTACTGACACGAATCTCAGCTCCTTCCTCCCTCTCTCACTCGCTATATACGGAATTGTATCGGGAAAGTGGCTAATTACCTGCTTTTTGCACTCGCGTTGCACGGTTATTGCAAGAAAACTAGCCATCATAAAAGGATCGTTATGGTGTCATTCGAAAGCTCTGTTTATGCCCTTTCAGGGATAGATACTTGTTTTACGTTCTGGGTCTTATTTAGGCATGAAAATGATCACGTAAACAGCCCTATTTTGGCTAAAAACACCCCGCTGGGCGGTACATATAAATAAACCGCATAGGCCGCTAAAGAAGGGTTAAGGATGGCAATCCTCTGGTTCGGGGTTCGGCGCATGACATTCGGTCTTCTGCGGCCACGCTCCGCTTCCTTCCCACTCACTCCCTCAGGGTTCTTGCTGACACAGGGCTGTGGTCTTCCCCCGTCACGTTTGTCTCCTCCTATTTGTCCATGTCCACAGACGGGCCGGGGCGTCCTTGTGTTGCGTTGGGCCAAAGGGTTACTTAGGGGTATTTCTCTATTCTGTCCTTCCCCCTACTGTTTTTTCTCCTATCCTGTCCGCTCCTATATTGGGGGGAGGGGGGAGAGGGGTGGAGCAATGGGTTACACATATATGTATATAATGTCACCTAGGGTTAAGGACCTTACCTAGGCTTAAGGATCTTGTTTTTCATTTCTTCCATTATTACATTATATGTTTGAAAGGTAGATGTTACTGTATGTTTCATTGCTTTCTTCCCGTCATCACATTCTGTTCGTTATGCATCACCCGCTTGTGTCATGCTCAAGCATTGTCATTGGGGTGACTGTTTTCTAGCAGCCCACAGAATTACGTGTTCAGTCCCTTATCTACTGGGTGTCACTTATCACCTCCGGCACTTTTTACATTGTGCGCGGTGCTGTTAGCGATGTTTACACTTGGTCTTATCCGGTGTAGTACTTCCTCCTTTACTCCATCTAAAAGGGGGGGGGGATCCTGTCTTCCATATCCACCATTATGATATGTAACATTCATACGATTAGGTTAAGATCTAAAAGAACATGACATGACTGTACGTGGCCTCTCTTAATATGCACCTGTCCGTACACTCTTTATATAAACTCTCTTGTTTAAGTCTGTCTTTGCTTTGTCATTATCCTTAACTAATTGCTGTTGTTTGAGTTTTCTCGGCTTGGATGTCCGCCTCCAATTTTGGTACTCTAAGCTCTACGTTGGAACGTAGAGGCTACTACTAAATTGGGAGGTTCAACGACCCTCCCAACCAAATAAGGTCTATCTATCTATCTATTGCCTGACGCCGTGATCCCCGAAGGGGTGGCCACGAACGAACCGCCCCATGCACTCTGTCCCCAGTCAGTCGACGCCCCTCCCCCCAACCAGCACCGCCTTCGTTCATGTAGTTCCTCACTCCATCCTTCCACCTAATATTCGGTCTAACTCTCCCTCTCTGTCCCTCCACCTCGCTCTCGTACACCCTCTTAGTCATTCTCTCGCTTTCCATACGTTCCATATGGCCGAACCATCTCAAGTTGTTCCTTTTCACACTTTCCAGCACATCTACCTCCACACCACACCTCCTTCTTACTTCCTCATTAGTCTGTCTATCCCTCCATGTAACTCCGCACGCACTCTTAAGTAATTCATTTCCACTGCTCTCACTCTTGGTCTGAGTCTCTCAACCAACGTCCATGCTTCGCTTCCGTAAGTCAGTGTCGGGATTACCACACTGTCATGCAAGGACTTCTTCACTTCCATACTGACCACCCTATTTCTTGTTACTGCTTTTAGCGTTCCTACAACCCTCTTCCCCTGTTGTACCCTCTCCCGCACCTCTTCATCCATAGTCCCATCTTTACTCAACACACTGCCCAGATACTTAAAAGAGTTGACGATCTCCATAGCCTGACCGTTCAGCTTCACCTCACACTCTGTGACTTCACCCCTTTCGAAGACCATAACCTTGCTCTTCCCCGTATTTACCTTCAAATTCCGTTTTTCGCACACTGTTCCAAACTCATGGGAACAGTGAGTAAGGTAAACCTCCTATTTGGTTGTAGCCTCAGAGTATCCAACGTCATAGTGTTCCTCCCACAGACCGTACCCCTGCCCATCCAATCTTGCCTCTTTTGTAGCTTGATATCGAGATGCCCTTTAATCCGGACCGGGTTAGATGGTACACCCCTGACAGCGGCGTGAAGAGCCAGATGGAATGGCCTAGTCGACAACTTTTTCTTTTCTTTCTCGTTTCTCTTTTCAATTTTCTATTTAAAAGACCTCAAGAGTATGTACAACGTACCTAGTAGAGAGAGTAAGGTGCTACACTAGATGTTATCGATTTCATTCGCGCTATGTGTATACGATAATTGCCGCTCTAGAGCGAAGCAGATTACATCGTCATAGTATAAGCTCTACGTTGGATACTCCGAGGCTACAACCAAATAGGAGGTTTACCTTATTTGGTATTGGGAGGGTCGTTAAACCTCCCAATTTACACTCTTTAAGAGCTCTGTAACGTAAAGAGCTCACTTACGTAAAGAGCTCACGTTAAGAGCTCACTTACGTAAGTCAGTGTCGGGATTACCACACTGTCATGCAAGGACTTCTTCACTTCCATACTGACCACCCTATTTCTTGTTACTGCTTTTAGCGTTCCTACAACCCTCTTCCCCTGTTGTACCCTCTCCCGCACCTCTTCATCCATAGTCCCATCTTTACTCAACACACTGCCCAGATACATAAAAGAGTTGACGATCTCCATAGCCTGACCGTTCAGCTTCACCTCACACTCTGTGACTTCACCCCTTTCGAAGACCATAACCTTGCTCTTCCCCGTATTTACCTTCAAATTCCGTTTTTCGCACACTGTTCCAAACTCATTTACCAGACCCTGCAACTCCCATTCATTATCACTCATCAGAACTGTATCATCCGCAAACAGCAGTATAGGTAGCTTCCACTCAATTCCCTCCCTTTTCAGTGATACACCAACATCCACTGCTCTTGATAGTATTTCTTTCATGACTCCATCCATATATACAGTAAACAACCACGGGGACATCACACCCCTGTTTCAAACCAACATGCAGGTCAAAGAACTCGCTCTGCTCACTCTCCACACGTACTGCCGCCTTTGCACCCTCATACATGCTCCTCACTGCTTTCAGCAACTTGCCCTCTACTCCGTATATTCTAAGTATTTTCCACAAACCTTCTCTATCCACTCTGTCATAGGCCTTCTCCAAGTCCATAAAGGCAACATACACCTTTTGTTTCTTCTCCAGATACTTCTCCACAACACAATTCAGGGTAAAAATCTGATCTACACATCCTCTTCGCTTCCTAAAACCTCCCTGCTCGTCGCCTATCCATTTCTCCGTTCTCACTCTCACTCTCTCAATCACTACCCTACTGTATACCTTCCCTACTACGCTTAGAAGACATATTCCTCGGTGGTTACCACACACTCCTCTTTCCCCTTTGCCCTTATAAAGGGGGACTATTATGCCAGTCTTCCAGTCATCGCGTGCACTCCCCTTCTCCCATGCTAGTTTGCACATTTTCCATACCCATTCTATCACTATCTCACCACCATACCTCAACATTTCCCCACACACTCCATCTGTTCCTGGTGCTTTCCCCAACTTCACTCTTTTCATGGGTTCCCACACTTCTGACCTCCTGATCCCCACCTCCACCTCCTCCTCCACTACTTCTCTTCTTCTCCCTCCCATACCATATCCAGCTATGTTTGCTGGCTCTTCATTCCTTACATTTAGCAACTCACTGAAGTACTCCCTCCATCTTTCGACTCTTGTAGGGGATTCAATGGTTAAATACCTTGGCAGGGCTACTAACACACATGTTGGTAAAGTTGTCTGTCTGCCTGGTGCCGGAGTCGAGAGGGTGGCAGAAAAGCTAGATGGTATCATGGAAGCGAGTGGGGAGGACCCCATCATCTTCCTCAACGCAGGGAGCTACGACATTTGGAAATGCAGGACTGAGGAGTTGCTCACCACATACCAGGAAATGTTGGAGAGGATCAAGGAGAAGGGTGGAGTTCCTGTGGTGCACAGTATCCTACCAAGAAGAGGGGTAAGGAAGGAATGGTCCTCCAGGGCTATTGGTGTAAATAGCCGGCTGGAGAAGTATTGCAAGGCAAATACTATTCCATTCCTGGATAACTGGTCCCTCTTCTATGAACTGTATGCCCAGGATGGAGTACCGGTACCGTAAAATGCGGTAACTTCGGACATTTTTCGATGTTTTTTAACAATTTCTCCTGAGTGTAAACACATTATAGATATTTAACTACGTCGTGATGTATGGTGGTAGTGCGCCGTAATCCAGGAAGCCTCCTAAAATTATCCCCCATAAGAAGAGAGCTATCCTTATCCTAAATGATGTCCGAAGTTTGCTTGAAAAGTTGATAACTTCGGACATGTATGGATAACTTCGGACATACAGTGTTTCTTATGGAAAATGGTTGCCAAGAAAGCTGAGATAACTTCGGACGAACGGAGGAGAACTTTGGACCTACGTTCGTGGTCTTATTTCATTCATTTTTCGGCTCCTACTATTTTATATGAATATTTTATTATTGCTGCTTATTCCTGTCCGATGTTATAGTGGAAAATGCACAGTCAATACTTTTAGGCCTGTATAATCAGTATAGGAGGGGGATATATACGATGTTTAACATATATTCTGTTTGGAACTGTTCTCGTTAGGCATTGAGCTCACTCCTAGAAAATATTGAGCAGGAAAAATAACCAATGCTGTCAAATCAATAACTCGAAAATTAACTAGGCCTAGTGAAAATATATAGGTATGTATAATATATCAATGCATATACACTTTTATGAATTTGAGCATTTTTATAGGTATAACGTATTTGTTGGTGTTTCTTTCGGTAGATAAAAAAAAAATTGGACAAGATATATGCCTCTCCTAATTGATATATATTATATATCCAGAATTATCCGAAATACATAAATCGGTTAGCATAGTAATCATATTTTTATGGGTTTTTGGACTCAGAGAATGATGATTTGATCTTTTACCACCATGTTAATGATGTACAAGTATTATGAATGATTTTCATAGGGCAAATAATAACAAACGATTGTTTTGTTCCATGTCCGAAGTTACCATGTTTTCTTTTTAAAAACACAATCGGTTAAATGATACTGTTCTAGCTAGAGTGTTATACAAGTGTAACAAATTTCCTTTGGTGGATGTTGTCTCTGGTAATGTTACTACAAAATTATATCAGTCACAACATCATTCATACAAACAAATTTCTTCAGGGTGATAGAAGTTTGGCAGGGTAGCGAAAAATGTACATATTTTCGTCACATATATAATATTTTTTTCGTCTACATATACTCATGTCAGTTCCCTAGGACTTTTACATGCTCTTCCTTTGCCATTTCTCTAAACGGACCCCACAAAAAAAACAATAAAAAGACTTTCCATTATATAATGACAATGTCTAATTACTTATTATCGCCGATGTCCGAAGTTATGACCCAAGTCCGAAGTTACCCCACTTTACGGTACATCTCTCTCGACTAGGAGTTTCGACCTTAGCCAGCTCACTCGACAAGTTTGTTGCGGGGTTTTGTTAATAAACCATAGGTGTGTAAGTAAAATAGAATCCCAGCCACATGAAATTGATAGTAATAACGAACATTCTAATAGCGTAGATTTTCCGTCTAGGTCTAGTAGTTCAACAGGTAAAAATAATTTAGTTAAAAACAATAGAAAAATAGTTGCAAATACAAGTAATAGTTTGAGGGTTTATTATACAAATTGTAGGAGTTTATGTAACAAAATGAACGAACTTAGAGCACTGGTTAGCAAAGAAAATATAGACATAATAGCACTAACTGAAACATGGATTAATACAGAAACCAGGCATTTTTTAGCAGAGTTTGATATACCGGGATATAGTTTGTTTAAATATGACCGAACAAGTAGGAGGGGCAGCGGTATAGCAGTGTTTGTCAGTTCATTAAAAAGCTGTATTAAATCAGGTATTAGAGTAAATAATGAAAATGAAAGTTTTTGGGTAGAGGTTGTTGTTGTTGTTCCCTAAGCTGCCTGGCCGAACAGCCCCGAGTCCCTGAGAAAGGCCATGGCCACGATCGGGCTTTCCCACAGAGCTCTCATTGAGTGTAGATTGTGTTGTTGGCGTAAGTGGTTGTGTGAAATGCAGTCTTCTATGATGTGTTTAATGGTATGGGGTGCTGTGTTACATCCCGGGCAGGCGTCGACAACGGAGTCATCCAGTCTCTTCTGATAGCTCAGGAGAGCTGGATGGTGTCCGCATCTCAGTCTGGCCAGGTGGACTCTGTCCTCGCGAGGAAGGGAGGATTCGGAAGGATGGATTTCTGGAGGTCGTGCATGCAGCTGCGTGTTGTCTGTGAGTGAGTGGATGGATCGGCGAGATATGAGTATAGATGTGCTTCTGGAAGTTGGCTCGGGGTGGGCAGGGAGGGAGAGAGGACAATAATTGTGTGTGTTACCGTGTGCTGGGTGTTGTCTTGATATTTCTTGGTGTCTGTGGGTGTGTTGCCATGTAGTTTAGTGGGTGGTCTTGGTTCGTGGAGGCTGCTGCCAGGAATTGAGTGCCTCTCATGTCCAGATGGTCTTTGACTTTGAGGATTTTGGTTTTTTGATGTAGGTGATCTGTGGGTGCAGTAGCTGTGCAGCCTGTAATGATCTTCAGGGCTTTGTTTTGAATAGTCTGTAAGGTCTTATGATGTGTTTCAGCTAGGTTAGAAGCCCAGGCTGGGCTTGCGTATTCCATCACTGATCTTATGTATTGTTTATATACTGTGGTGGTAGTTTCTTTGTTGTGTCCAAATTTTGTGTGAGCAAGTGACCTGAGGGCGTTAAGTCTGGGTGTCAGTTTCTTTTTAATGTTTGTGGTGTGCAGTGGCCTAAAGCCATGTTGTGTTGGAGCTAGGGGTAGGTCGGGTGTAATTAGTTGTAATACTAGGCGTTCCATGACTTTGGAGGGGGAGCAAAGGAGTGTGATGGGGCGGTGCGAGGAGGGTAGCGTGGGGTCTTTGTTGGGTTTGGGGAATGTGATGATGATACCATGCTTCCAAATGTCTGGTATTGTGTTGTGTGAATAGCTGTAGTTTGATATGTTAGTGAGTGCTTGTATGCCTTGTGGTCCCAGGTGTCTGAGGTGTATGTTGCTTATGTTGTCTAGGCCACAGGCGGGTGAGTGCTTGAGATTGTTGATGATATACTTTGTCTGGTGATTGGTGAAGGGTGTATAGTCAGGGTCTGTGGGGAATTGTCTCTTACGTCGGATGACACGTCGGTCGTCTTTGTGAGGTTCTAGGTGGCTGACATGTGAGAAGTGATTGATGAGAGTGTTTGCTTGTTGTTTACATGAAGGAGTAGAGTCTGTTCTTGTGATTGCGGCATGTGATTGTGTTGTGTTGCTGTTGGAAAGTGTGATGCTGTTTAGTGTTTTGTAGAGTGTTTTGGGGTTTGTTTTGTGATCAAGTGTTTGTAGGAAGTTATTCCAATTTAGTTTTTGTTGTTCTTGTATTTTGTTGTTAGTTTGGGTGTTGAGTGCTTGAATTTGTTGTGTGATGTCTTGTGTGTGGGGTGCTGGGGAGTGTTTCAGTATGTCGCGTTGTCTGATGAGGTTTTGAATTTCTGGTGTGAAGTTGGGGTTGTGTCTTTTTCTGTTACCTCTTGGAATGTGTTTCTTGTCAGCGTTTTGGATAGTTTTATGAGTATGTGTACAGCATTGTTGATGTTAGTGATGGGTGTACTGTTTAGAGTTGTGAAGTGTTGTTCTGTCTCATTTGTGAATGCTTCCCAGTTAGCTCTTTTATAATTGGTGTATGTGTGTTTGTGGCTAGCTGGAGTGAGTCTGGTTTTGGTGGTGATAATGATCGGGAGGTGGTCAGAGCCTAAGGTTCTGACCACCCTCCAGGATGTTGTGGGGGCGAGTTCTGGGGAGCAAAAGGTGATGTCTTGAGATGATGGGTTATTGGGAGGTTTGACGTACCTCCCAACCTACCAAATAGGAAAACCTACTATTTGGTAGTAGTCTTGGAAAATCCAACATCAAGGCTATTAACCTAATTGCAATGACGACTTGTCTATTTTGACTGCTATGTCGTCATTCCAACCGCGGTTAAAAAGAAAACTTCTAGAGTCTACTCCTTATCCTGCTCTAGGAGACGTTGTACATTAACCCTAGTCTAGCGGGTGGTCTGTGGCCGTTTTGGGCCTTTTCAGGCCATTCTGACTGCTATATCAACCATCAGCATGAAAGGAACTGTATTGTGCCGAAAACTAGGTGGAAATCGCTACACAATGACACCACATACAGCTACGTAGCACTCGTGGAGCACTGACAGTGTTACCTCAAAGATGGAAGTTTAGCGGATTTTGCTACATTGTTCACTTTTAGCGAACTATTGGTCACACTGTCATCCTCCCGTGCGGTGGGGGAACTGGAGTTAGTGTGGGCCGGGAGGCCACAGATGTCGGACGTATGGTTCATTACTGTTCCACCCATTTTCACTCGATTTTCACCCAGTTTTCACCCGTTTTTTGCCAGTTTCTTTAACTCGACTTATGTTGCGTGCTGCTTTTTAAGGGTTAACCAAAACTACCACCAAAGGTGAAAAAAGAATAGAAGAGAAGAAAAAGGGGTTTACCTTAGTTACCACTTAAGGCCCATCCCGTGTTCCGTCATGTGCAGATCCCTGTCAAACGTGCGCATGAGCGACCCTCTCTTGTCATCACATCTCACGTCAGCAGAAGAACGCGGATGGGCAGGGGTCCGGCGTGAGGGAGGGTATTATGTACGTTGGATTTTCCAAGACTACTACCAAATAGTAGGTTTTCCTATTTGGTAGGTACGTCAAACCTCCCAATTTGTTAGTAGTCTTGGCAAATCCAACGTCAAGGCTGCATAACAAATAGGAGGAGGACATCCAAGCCCAACATAACAAAAAAAAAATGCATAAAACAAAATTATGAATGACAAAGACACAATTTAAACAAGAGAGTTTAATAAAAGAGTGAAAAACTGAGGAGTAGCTAAAAAGAACAGTTTTAACACATGCCCATCATTCATAGTAATGCAAAAACATAGATTTGTCTTAAACCAAAAAGGTACTGTACCCAAAACCCTTTTCTTCCAAAACCAACAAAAACATTGAACACAATAACAAAACACAATTTTCAATGTGGCAAAAACACTTATGTACTGTAACAATACATAATCCCAAACTTGCAATCAAGTGTTGCAAACCCATACTCCCCCCCACCCCCTTTGTCAAATAAAACAAAGGAAAAGAACGAGGGACAAGGGGGAAGACCAGGTATCTTCGCCAGAGCACTAGGAAACACGACCCCCGAGAGCCATCACCGGCCGAGGGGGTCGAACACTGGACACGGAGAAGTAGGAGGAGATGAAGGAATTGATAGAAGACCACAAAACCGCTGAGGCGATGTCAGGGAAGGATCGACTTTGCAGGAACCTGAAGGAGGCAGCAAAGGATCGCACATCGTGCGCAGAACCCCTACAAACAGGGTTACTGGCACGAATGGTCCGACAAATGTGGCGTCCCATCTGCACTTGCGAGAGCCTCCCACCTGTCCGAGGAGACACCCACACAGCAGTACCCGAAGGCGGCGCCAAAGACGCAACAGAGGAGTGCAAGGCCGACACCGGGCACAACACATGGCGAGTATGCCCACGCTGGAAAGCCTGGACGGTGAAAGGCTGGAAAACGTGGGTTTCCCTCTCATCCGTGGCAACAAAATGAGGAGAGGAGGCGAACGTGACGCCATGCAAGGACGGGGAGAATCGCATGCAGTCCCGGGGCCGTGACAATGCCGCCAGTGCAGACACCCGATCCCCAGTGGTCAGAGCGACAAGGAAGAGTGAAGATGTGTAGATCCCAGAGTGTGATGGTAAATCAAGTGGTCTCGGACTCGACACCCCTGCAGTATGGTGTTCCGCAGGGATCAGTTTTAGGTCCTATCCTATTTATAATTTATATTAGCAGTTTGTCTCTTCTGCTTCGTGCACATAATGTCACCTTTCACTTTTATGCAGATGACACCCAGATTTATGTGAGAATCACAAATATAGTTGATATACGGAGTAAGATGGAATTGTTGATGTCTGATATCAAGAAGTGGATGAGAGCGAGAAAACTTAAACTAAATGATGGTAAAACTGATATTCTCATCATCCGAGGAAATAGAAGAGCTGATGATATAGTGGGTGCCCTCTCCATCAATGTGGGTGGATCTCAGCTGCGACCGGCCAACTCTGTTCGAAATCTGGGTGTATATGTGAACTCCCGATTAGATTTCAAAGAGCATGTAAACCAGATAGTTAAAAGTTGTTACTTGCACATCAGAAATCTCTATTTGGTGAAGCCGTTTATAACCAGACGTTGGTTCACTCATTGGTCTTCTCTCGTGTTGATTATTGCAATGCCCTGTTGGTCTATCTATCTATCTATCTATTGCCGGACGCCTTACTCCCCTTACGAGGGTGGCCATACACAGAATGCCCCCAAGCGGACCCATTCCCTGTGAGAGGGACAACCCGAGCCAGTTTAGTGAAGGACTTACAGGATTGACCACTCAATTTAGGATCCGTCCGACTCCGAGGCCCTCTGTGTATCTTGTTAGCACTATTTTTCTACAGTGGTGTTCGGCTAATCCATCCACTAACCTGCCTTACCCTTAGGTAAGCAGTACGGATTTGTATCAGGTTTACTCCCCTAGACAGGTTGCCAACCAAGGCTGACGAGTCCCATCCACCCGGTGTGCCCTGTTGGTGGGTCTTCCAAATTATATTTTGAAGAAAGTTCAGTCTGTTCTTAACAGGGCCGCAAGACTAATTTTTGGTGTTCCACCTAGAACTCCTACTACATCTCTTCACATAGAACTGCACTGGCTGCCAGTAAGAGCAAGAATAGAATTTAAGTTGTGTTTGGTGACTTTTAAGGTTCTCAAATTTGGTGAGCCTAGGTACCTTGCGGAGCTGCTCAGGCGCCCACCGGCACACCATGGTGTAGTTGTGCGTCATGACAATGACCCTTTTCGTCTTGATGAACCAAGGGCTTTCCAGCAGTCTTCTTTCTTTGAGAGGTCATTCTCCTACATGGCTCCGAGGTTGTATAACAGGTTGCCGCTGTCCATGAGACAACTGAGTTCTGTTGAATGCTTCAATAGACAACTTAAGACTTTTCTCTTTGAGAGAAGCTATGATCTTGAGAGAGGTGTCATGACGGATGGCTATAGAGTTTAGGCTATTTTGCCACTGCTAGTGATTGTTAAATGTGTGTTGTATATAAGCCTTCTTTTGATGCATTGATTTTTGTTCTTTTTTCTTTCTCTTTTCGAGCGCTAGTGAATTCTTCGGAAAAATTGGCGCTTATGAGAAATAAGTAACATGCTTATTATTATTATTACGCCCGAGCAACGGAACCGGTGTAGCGGCCCGTTTATACGTGGGTGAAGCCAGAAGGTCCAGAGCCCGCCCCAGATCCCACTGTGGAGGGACCCGGCGCGGAGGCGGGTGTTCCCGGAAGGCAGCCGTCATGAACGACCAGCCCAGTGACGGACTCAAAGACCCCCCCGGACGGCAGACAAGTGGTTACGTATAGCGTCGACGTGAAAGTGACGTGTACGGAAGAGGTGAAACAAGGAGTGGAGGACGAGGGAAGGAGAGCCAACTGTCTGGCGAGTGTCCTGCATCCACCTAGTAAAAGACCTCCAGCGGGACCCGTAAGTCCCCCAAGGAGAAGTCGGCCAGGAACGCTTCAGGAAGTCAGGCAGGTCCCGTCCGTGGACTGGGAGCCACCGTGCCTCATGAACATCCACGATGCGAAGGCCAACGAAGGCCGCAGGGCCGCAACCTTGCGCAAGTGGAAGTCGGAGACAGGTAGAGGGACCGGACTCGGGCACCACCGCGTCAACTGGACGTACCAAGCCCGTGCCGGCCACAGAGGCGCGAGTAGCCAGACGCTGCCGCGGTACAGCCGCAGCCTCGCGAGGACGTTGCACAGCAACAGTGCGTCTGGTGGCGGAAATATGTATATCGACCGCCACCTGGTCCAGTCTACCATGAAAGCGTCCGGACCCCCCTCCGGAGTGCGAGGCCGGAGGGAGAGGTACCAAGGCAACTGGCGCGGCACCTCCGATGCGAACAAGTCGACCTCCGGAACACCCCAGGAAGCCGTGAGGTCGTCGAACACAGTCCGTTGCATTGCCCATTCTACAAGAACGCCCTGTCTTCACGACAGGGCGTCCGCCCACAGGGTGGCAGGCCCGGGCAGGGAGGATGCATGCAGGGAGAAGGTGCGTCGGTCCGCGAGGAAGAACAACTTCACCGAGATCCCCAATAGAGTCAATGACCTGGAGGACCCCCGCTTTAGTTAACAGTGGACAGCTGTCTGAGTGTCCATCCCATAGGCCACCGACTTTCCCCGAAGGGCCAGCGCGTGGTCCCTCAGGAAGAACAAAGGAACCAACAGTTCGAGGGCATAGACGGGTAAGGGGTGTGAGTCCCACCCATCTGCCGGGAAGGTGACGGCCCAGGTTTGATGGGTAACCTCACCCTACCTCGCTCGACGCATCTGTGTCTACCCAGATCGTCGGCGGGGGGGCGGTCCAGGGCACAGCCGCAGAGAGCGTGCCCCGAGCAACCCAGTGTCCGAAGTGTCTGCGAATGGTACGCAAGAGCGGCAGGAGCCGATCCATAGGGGTTAACGGAAACACCTCGGTGCCCATGAGGAGTAGGCGGCGTAGCCTGAGGCACCCTATGGGAATGGGCAGAGCGGCCCAATTCAGCGAACCCACTAACGAGTCCCAGAGCCACCCCGGGAGGGAGACCGAGTGCAACACGGCGAAGACCCTCCGCCGAAGTTGCACCGCGTCCGGCAGACCCGGGTCACCGTAGCGCTGGACAAATCCCATGCGAGACCGACCCATGGCACGACATACGACGGGGTCAAGCGTGACTTGGGAACATCGATGGGGAACCCTAACTGTGCGACGTGGCGAACGACTGTGAGGGTGTCGCGTACGCAGAGTCCTAGGGCTTCGGAAACTATCAACCAATCGGCCAAGGAAAACAGGATCTGGAGCCCGCTCCTGAGGAGAGTACCCAGAGCCTGCCCCACTAGTGCGGAGAAGATCCGCGGCGCGATGTGGAGACCGAAGGGAAGTCTGTCGAACAGGAACACACGATCGGAAGTCCGAACGGCCAAGAATCGCTGGAATTGAGGATGGAGAGGAACAAGCCAAGACGCCTCCGGGAGGGCCAGCGACACTACCCACGAGAGAGGGCGCAGGGCTAGGCGTACCTGGGGTACCGGCAGCATCCGAAACCGTGTGTGCACAATGCGCCCGGTGAGGGCCGACAGAGCCACCAATGGCGCATCGTGCCGCAGTTCTACTTCGGTACCAGAAAGACACAGGAGAGGAAAACCGGGTGACCGGCGGTCAACTCCCTCGACGATACCCTGCTCGTGCATGGATGTGAACACGTGGGCCACCTCTGAAGAGATGGGCCGGCGTCGGTGACAAGAGCGGAGTGGGGGTCTGGACGTCCACCTCCAGGTTAGACCCCTCCGCGCAATCTGCCGCCCCCAACGTCCCTCGCGGCCACCGAGGGGCGCAAGGTAGAAAACAACCCGTGGGAGCGACCGAGAGGAGGGGAGCGACCCGGGCGGCCAGGCGAGAAGGAGAACAAGGAGACCGACCCAGAGAACCTACACATTGTTTTGACGTGGAGGTACCGCCGGTACGGTCCGTGCGGGCATGAGCGCCACGTTGACCTCCTCTACCCCCCCCCCCCCAACTTCGTCGAAAAGGGCGGGCCACCCCAACCCCTGGCCGTCGCGGGGCTGACCCCGGCGAAGGGCGGCCGGAAGTGGAAGGCCGGCCAGCCCCGACACGGCGGGGATGAAAAGGGGGCAAGAACAGAAGGGCGAGGCGGAACTGACGCACTGGCCTGTAACGTCCCTGTCCTGCGCCCGTGCATGGCGGCAGCACTTGCAGCAGCACCCTGAAGAGGACCGGCAGAAGGACGGGACTGAGAAGACCCCGCTCGCGACACAGCGCGTCGTTGCGTGTCGTAAGCAGAGTCCGCCGATAGAGAAGCGTAGCGGCCCCAAGCATCCCACGCAAAAAAGCCCCGACGGAGAGAGCGCAGAGTACAACAAACCCTGACAAATATCCAAGGGGGCTGTCCGGCAGAACGAGGACCGTACCGTCCGGCGTCGCCGAGTTGCCACGCACAAAACCGCCTTCAGCTCGGGAACCAAAGACACCGCGAGCCGAAGGGGGATCCGCCGAACACGGCCCAAACCCATGCGAAGATCGCCTGGTGCAGACGCCGCGATAAGCCGCAGGTGGTGAACAGAAGTCTGGAGGGAACCAAAAGACAAGAGAAGAAGTTCGGCAACCCACCGTCGCAAGGGAAAAACCCTGTCGACAGAGGACTGAACTGGGTGAGAGAAGAACGGGGTAGCAACAGAACAAAGTTCAAGAACGGGCGCGCCGAACCAGGACCAGAACGCGCCGTCCAACCCGCTGACAGACACAAGAGGAGGCAAAAGCAGTGATGACTCCGGGGGAGGGACTGAAGGAGAGCCGGCGACGGAACGGCCGGCGAAGTCGAAGGCCTCAGCAAACCAGGCCCCCAATGGGAGAGGGTGATCGAGCAAGATGGATAAGCCAGGCGTACCGTCGTCGCACAAACCCGTCCCATAGGACAGTCCCGGCAACACAGCCAGGGGCTGAACATCCTGAAGGATGTCCCGGCGGCTGAAGTCTGACCAGAGCGTAGGCCTGCAGAAGGGAGGGGGACCGCAGCAGGGGTAGGTAGGGTGAGGCGCTGAGGGTGTGTCACCGCCAAGAAGCGCGATAAGAGGGAGTCTTGCATCGACTCCAAGCGCCCATCGATGCGTGACACAAGCCACCCCTGCATAGCCGACAATCGATCCGAGAGAGGCTACCCCCCCACCCCCCCACCCCAAGAATGGTCGGCCCGCAGGGGTGAGCGCGAGCGGGAGCGAGATCCACGACACGAACCAGCAGAGTCGCGGCCCAAGGAAGGTGAGCGACCACGGTTGTGTCGCCGCTGAGGGACTCGTCCCTGAACACGAACGCCCAAGGGGGAAACAGCACCATCCCCCTCTGCCAGCGACACGTCAGCCCCTGAGAAAGGGGACCCCGAAACCTCGCTATACCCCACCGAGCCAAGAGGAGGGGTACCCCCGTGGCGAGACGGTAAGTGAAGGTCAGGGAGAGAAGAAGGAGGAGGAGCAGGACGACGGGAGTGGGAAGGCTGGCCGGGTGAAAAGAGGTCAGAAGGAGCCGCAGGGGGAAACAGAGCAAGGATCCCCGGGGCAGAGATAACAGGGCGGCCCGACACCGAGGCGGAGGAGGGAGGGACCGCCACCGTGGGACGAGACCGTGAAGGAAGAATAGGCAACGAAGCAGGTGAAGTATGAGGAGAAGCAACTACATCCTGGCGGACCCTCCTGGACAGTGTAGGAGGGAGCAGAGGGCCAGCTACAGCCTGAACCTCCGCGCGCGTAGAGGACAAAGGAAGAGGACGTCGTTCGAGCAGGGGAAGCGGGCGGAAGGTAGTAGAGCCCCGACCCGGAGAGGCCAGGGGAGGGCGCACAGGGGCAGAGCCGCTAACCCCGGCCGCAGGGCGAGAACCATGACGAGGGCGATGGGCGCCGTCAAGGCGATCAGGAGGACAACGAGGGGCAGGAGAGGACGAGCGACGAGGCGAGCGAGAGCGTGGACGGAGCAGGGGATCCCCCCGACGATGTGAGGGCCCGAGCAGAGAGAGGGCCAGGCGAACGGCCTTCAGTCGGGTCAGGGATACCCAGGGCGACGCGGATCCGGGCGGCAACAAAGGCCGGGGAACGGTGGCCCACAGTCCAAAAGTGGCGGGAGACTATCGCCCACACCGACTGAAGGGAAGCAGAGGCCACTGCCGCCGCGGAGGAACCAGGGCTATGGTGCACCACATCCACCAGGGCCAGACCCAGGCCACACAGAGCAGGGAGGTAGGCCGTAGAGGACACACAGTGCGAGTGGCGCAAGCAGGACTTGTGGCTCTCCAAGCACGGGGAGCTACAACCATGGTGAAAGCAAGGCAGCCTACCTGCACTGGAAGAACACACACCAATATCAGCACGTCGAAAGAGTAAGTGGAGAGAATGTCCAATAAGAACCAGGGAAGGAGCATAGGGAAACAGGAACACACATGCAAACAGGTATCCGTACTCACCCTAAACCGGGAGCACAGAGGTAGGTGAGTAGGGCGGGCGAGATGGAAGAGCACTAGCAGAACCTGCAAAGATGGAGAAAGTGTTAACCACCACTCAACATCTTACATGCAGGGCCTATAACACCAGTACAGTGCACACACCAAGATAGTTTCAGGCAACAATATGACATAAAAAAGGTCAACAGTGAAAGCCAACTATTTCCGCAAATTCGCGGGCCAATGGAGGCATAACCGTACCGACACAACCCTCCGGCAAATTTGCGGGACCCCCCAGCGATCTCCGCAAATTTACTGGGAGCCGAAACGTCCCAGAGGACCGAATCGAGCTTCCGCAAATTTGCGGGACCGGCCGAGATGGTCCGGCGCCGAAAAAGCGAGAGGAACGTCTAGGGAATACCAAAAAAGGCCACAAAAATGCGTCATCTCCTTATGAACTCCAAGCGATGATGGCCATCAAGCTGAGCAGTGTCTTCCTTGAATGTATCCTAACTCAACCGGTATAGGGAGAGGCAAGGAAGACACACCAGGGGAGAGGAGGCACATCCCCCAGGAACCACCCAACCCACAGAGATAGAGCAAAGCCCATGAGGAGAAGTGGCAGGGAGGGTGGTTTCGCACAAACAGGGGCCCCCGTGGGGTACCCATGGATTGGGCAAAAAGACTATGAAAGGATGGAGGTGAAACAGAAAGAGAAAACAAAAACCAGTAAATGAAACTGGTGAGAAAAGGGTGGCCTAGCCGTGAGCAGAGAATGTGTCAGGTGCGAAAAACCCTGTGGTGTGAAGGAGGGGCCCCCGTGGGGTACCCCTGGATTATCACGAACCACCTGTCGCCCAGGCCCTTGAGACACAGTGAAGGCTCAAAAGTGGGGACTCGGGAATAACGCTAATAATGCGGCCGACACAAACTCTACAAACAGCACTGCCACCAACGAAATCTCAGATTGTTTACCAACGGTACACCTTAGGCTATGAAAAAATGAAAACTCATAGGGGCATAGCAATTCCTGAATGAGAAAACGAGCTAGGCTAAAAGAAGCTAAAAGCTAAACTATGCCCAGACTAACAGGAAAAAAGAATATGAAAAGAGAAAGAATGAAAAACATATACGAGGAACGCCAGGCGCCCCCGTACCTTCGGTAGGCTATTTCCACACGCGTCTCCATTACACACACTTAGGAGCCCATTTACGTGTGCCCTAGATCACGTAACATCTGTCTAACAAAAAAGAAGGCCAGAAAAGCCGAAACGAACCTAAAACAGGGTGAATTGAAGGAGCACAACAAAAGCGTACTCAACATGGAGACGCATGAAAAAATGATGACAAGAGAGGGTCGCTCATGCGCACGTTCGACAGGGATCTGCACATGACGGAACACGGGATAGGCCTTAAGCGGTAACTAAGGTAAACCCCTTTTTCTTCTCTTCTATGCTTTTTTCACCTTCGGTGGTAGTTTTGGTTAATGTACAACGTCTCCTAGAGCAAGATAAAGAGTAGACTCTAGACAATTTTTTTTTAACCGCGGTTGGAATGACGACATAGCAGTCAAAATAGACAAGTCGTCATTGCAATTAGGTTAATAGCCTTGACGTTGGATTTTCCAAGACTACTAACAAATAGAGGGCTTGGTGAGGAATATGGGTATGTTGATGGATGTCGTTAAGGATGATGAGGTTATCTGTTTGGCTTTGTAGTACCAGCCCTCTGTCTGTGTCGGGGTTGTCGACAAACCAGGCCGACGTCTTGGCGTTGAAGTCACCACCCAGGATGATATGTGGGGTGTTTGTGATGTGTTGTAAGTGTGTTGTAAGTGTTGTAAGTGGGTAAAGGTTAACGAAGGTAGTGAGACCTTAGTTATTGGAGTTATGTATAGACCGCCAAATATGAGTAGAAATGACGGAACATCATTATGGGAGGAAATTAAAATAGCATCAAGGTTTAGCAACGTGTGTATTTTGGGGGATTTTAATTTCCCTAATATAGATTGGCAGCAACAAATAGGCGACTCTGATTCAAAGGAGTTTATTGAGGTAGTACAAGATAGTTTGTTATCTCAATTCATAGATACGCCGACTAGGTGAAAATATTCTCGATTTAGTTTTCAGTAACAATGAACATATGATAAATAGTGTAGAAATCGGGGACCACCTAGGAAATAGTGATCATAATTCTGTGTATTTTAATATACAGTGGAAAGGTAATACCAGAGAGAATACAACATTAATACCTGACTTCAGAAAAGCCAATTATGGTGGGTTAAGAAGAGCCCTATTAGTGGACCCTATGGTCAAAAAATTAAGTCGATCCAGGTGTCCAAATGAGTGTATCCCTTCTCAGGCACCTGTCATCTTAAGTCAGGAAGAGACGTCAAACTTGGTAGATACATACGATAATTTTATCAAGTCAGTATTCAATGCGCAAAATAAATATATCCCCAAAAGAAAATTTAGATCAACACAGAACCAACCCAAATGGATGAATAATAGACTATTAGATCTTCTAGGAAAAAAGAGAGGAATATATAGAAAAATTAAGAAAGGCGAAATTCACCTACAGTCAGGACCCCCAATACACGATTCCACAATGCGCGAAAACCCTAATACACGAGTTACCCCTCGAAAATAACATTAATTAATTAAACATTAATTACGCGAGGTGGTACCACAATACACGAATCGAGAGCTAAGAAGGGGCCAAATCCGCTATTCCCGCTTGATACGCGAGCACGTCTACGTTTCGCGAGGCCCAGGCGTAGCTCCGAAAAGAGAAGAAGACGGGCATACGCCTGCCTTCCCTCCCGCTTACCCTCCCTCCCCCCCTCCCACAGTCCCGCTCAAGCGCTCATAGCCGTGCGGAGTGACCAAACGTTTGTAGTGCCTGCCACTTTTTTCGCCATGCCACGCCAATATAAGATAACAAAATGAAGGTGGAAGTGTTGGATCGCAAGGAAAAAGGAGAAGGAAACTGTGCAATAGGCTTGTCAGAGTAAACTGTTCGTACGATTTGGTCAGGGAGGGAGAAGTTGGAGAAAATCGTGAAGTCCTACGGTCCTAGTCCTAGTCCTAGCCTATCTACTACTAATTTTAAGGTAATGTTTCATATTTTTATTCATTGTTGTTCTTATATATAAGATATAGACTGTACTGTAGAGCCAAAAATGTCGAAAATAGGGCCAAAAATGTCGAAAATGGGCCATAATTGAGAGATGTCACCCAATCTAATTATTCCCATTTAAAGTTAGTTCCATAATACACAAATTTGCAATACGCGATGCCTCCTGTCACCCCTATTCTCGCGAATTGGGGGTCCTGACTGTACTTGCTTACTATCAGAATCTATCACGACAGGTAAAAAAGGATATTAGGAAAGAAAAGAGAAATTATGAAATTAAGGTTGCCAATGACTCAAAAAATAATCCTAAAGCTTTTTACCAACTATATAAATCCAAGGTTAGAGATGTAATTGGTCCCCTTAAAACTTCAGTAGGAGAAATGACAGAAAATTATTTAGAAATGTGCAGTACATTAAATAGTCAATTTCTTTCCATTTTCACTAATGAAAATTTGGCACAGTTTCCAAAAGTCTGTAAGGTATATAGCGATAGTATAGAAAATAGGTTAAGTACGGTTACTATAAGTAGAAATGATGTGCTTAAGGAAATTGACAGACTGAAACCTCATAAATCGCCTGGTCCTGATGAGGTATATGCTAGAGTATTAAAAGAATGCAGAGATGAGTTAAGTTACCCATTAACATTTCTATTTAATAAGTCATTAGAAACAGGTATAGTTCCAGAAGCTTGGAAGCTTGCAAATGTAGTTCCGATCTTCAAAAAAGGTGATAAATCAATAGCATCCAATTAGTCTCACTTCAATCATAGGAAAGCTACTAGAGTCAATTATTGCTAGGAACATGAGAAACCACTTAGAAACATTTAACTTAATCAATTCTTCTCAGCATGGATTCACTCAGAGATGGTCTTGCCTTACTAATTTGCTTAGTTTTTTCTCAGAGGTATGTGAAGCAGTAGATAATGAAAAGTCATATGATATTATACATTTAGATTTCAGTAAAGCTTTCGACAGAGTCTCTCATGAGAGATTGATGAGAAAGGTTGAGGCACATGGAATAGGTGGGGCGTTGTTAGGATGGATTAGGTCATGGCTAATTGGTAGGAAGCAGAGTCAGCATAAATGGTACCCAGTCAGAATGGGGAGCAGTCAAAAGAGGTGTCCCCCAGGGATCTGTATTAGGTCCTCTGTTGTTTATTATATACATAAATGACCTTGATTTGGGTATAACGCAGACGATACCAAAATGGGGAGAAAAATTTATTCAGATAGAGATATAGAGTGTCTGCAAAGGGATCTAGATACCTTACATGAATGGTCAGTAAATTGGCAGATGAAGTTTAACATTGACAAATGCAAGGTATTAAAGATAGGGAAGATGCATACAAATGTTAAATATAAACTAGCTAATATGGAATTAGAAAACTCAGACTGTGAGAAAGATCTAGGTGTGTTTGTTAGCAATGATTTGAAGCCTAGAAAACAATGTATAAGCGTTCGTAACAAGGCAAACAGGATTCTCGGGTTTATATCTAGGAGTGTGAGTAACAGAGCTGCTGATGTTATCTTAAAACTTTACTTGTCATTAGTGAGACCCCATATGGATTATGCTGTTCAATTTTGGTGTCCTTATTACAGAATGGAAATAGATTCATTGGAGAGAGTACAACGTAGAATGACAAAAATTATCCATATTAGAAATTTTCCGTATGAAGAAAGGTTGAAGAAATTAGGCTTACATTCGTTAGAGAGACGCAGAGTTAGAGGGGATATGATAGAGGTATTCAAGTGGGTTAGTGGGATTAATAAAGGGGACATGAAAAATGTACTAAAGCTCAGTGATAGCGAAAGAACTCGTACAAATGGTTTCAAATTAGATAAATTTTGTTTCAGAAAAGATGGTATTTGTTAGTAGTCTTGGCAAATCCAACGTCAAGGCTATTAACCTAATTGCAATGACGACTTGTCTATTTTGACTGCTATGTCGTCATTCCAACCGCGGTTAAAAAGAAAACGTCTAGAGTCTACTCCTTATCTTGCTCTAGGAGACGTTGTACATTAACCAAAACTACCACCGAAGGTGAAAAAAGCATAGAAGAGAAGAAAAAGGGGTTTACCTTAGTTACCGCTTAAGGCCCATCCTGTGTTCCGTCATGTGCAGATCCCTGTCGAACGTGCGCATGAGCGACCCTCTCTTGTTATCATTTTTTCACGCGCTCCATTGAATGCAGTCGCTTTTGTTGTGCTCCTTTAATTCACCCTGTTTAGGTTCGTTTCGGCTTATCTGGCCTTCTTTTTTGTTAGACAGATGTTACGTGATCTAGGGCACACGTAAATGGGCTCCTCAGTGTGTTTAATGGAGACGCGTGTGGAAATAGCTACCGAAGGTACGGGGGCGCCTGGCGTTCCTCGTGTGTGTTTTTCATTCCTTTCTCTTTTCATATTCTTTTTTCCTGTTAGTCTGGGCATAGTTTAGCTTTTAGCTTATTTTAGCCTAGCTTGTTTCTCATTCAGGAATTGCTATGCCCCTATGAGTTTTCATATTTTCATAGCCTAGGTGTACAGTTGGTTCACGATCTGAGATTTCGTGGTGGCGGTGCTGTTTGTAGGGTTTGTGTCGGCCGCATTATTAGCGTTATTCCCGAGTCCCCCCTTTCGAGCCTTCACTGTGTCTCAAGGGCCTGGGCGCTTGGTGGTTCGTGTTATCCTGGGGTACCCCACGGGGGCCCCTCCCTCACACCACAGGGTTTTTCGCCCCTGACACATTCTCTCCTCACGGCTAGGCCACCCTTTTTCTCGCCAGTTTCATTTACTGGTTTTTGTGTTCCCTTACTGTTTTCACCTCCATCCTTTCATACCCTTTTGCCCAATCCTGGGGTACCCTACGGGGGCCCCTGTTTGTGCCAAACCACCCTTCCTGCCACTTCTCCTCATGGGCTTTGCTCTATCTCTGTGGGTTGGGTGGTTCCTAGGGGATGTGCCTCCTCTCCCCTGGTGTGTCTTCCTTGCCTCTCCCTTGACCGGTTGAGTCAGGATATTATCAAGGAAGACACTGCTCAGCTTGATGGCCATCGTCGCTTGGAGTTCATAAGGAGATGACGCTTTTTTCTGGGCCTCTTTGGTATTTCCTAGACGCTCCTCTCGCTTTTTCGGCGCGGGACCATCCGGCCGGGCCCCCAAATTTGGGGGGGTGCCCGATTGGGTCCTCTGGGCCATTTCGTTCCCCCGCAAATTTGCGGAGATCGTTGGGGGGTCCCGCGAAATTGCAGGAGGGTGGTGTCGGTACGGTTATGCCTCCATTGGCCCGCAAATTTGCGGTAATAGTTGGCTTTCACTATTGACTTTTGTTATGTCATCTTGTTGCCTGATACTATATTGGTGTATGCACTTTACTGGTGTTATAGGCCCTGCATGTAAGATGTTGAGTGGTGGTTAACACTTTCTCCATCTTTGCAGGTTCTGCTAGTGCTCTTCCGCCTCGGCCGCCCTCCTCACCTACCTCTGTGCTCCCAGTTTAGGGTGAGTACGGATACCTGTTTGCATGTGTGTTCCTGTTTCCCCATGCTCCTTCCCTGGTTCTTCTTGGACATTCTCTCCACTTACTCCTTCGACGTGCTGATTATGGTGTGTGTTCTTCTAGTGCAGGTAGGCTGCCTTGCTTTCGCCTTGGTTGTCGCTCCCCGTGCTTGGAGAGCCACAAGTCCTGCTTGCGCCACTCGCTCTGTGTGTCCTCTACGGCCTACCTCCCTGCTCTGTGTGGCACGTGTCTGGCCCTGGTGGTTGTGCTGCTCCATGGCCCTGGTTCCTCGGCGGCGGCTGTGGCCTCCTGCTTCCCTTCCGTCGGTGTGGACGATGGTCTCCCGCCACATTAGGATTGTGGGCCACCGTTCCCCGGCCTTTGTTGGCGACCGGATCCGCGTCGCCCTGGGTATCCCTGACCCGACTGACGGCCATTTACCTGGCCCTCTCCCTGCTCGGGCCCTCTCCCCTGGGTCCCGCAGCCGGTCGTCCCATCGTCGGGGGGTTCCCCGGCTCCGTCCACGCTCTCGCTCGCCTTGTCGTCCTCCTGATCGCCTTGACGACGCCCATCGCCCTCGTCATGGTTCTCGCCCTGAGGCCGGTGTTAGCGGCTCTGCCCCTGTGCGCCCTCCCCTGGCCTCTACGGATAGGGGCTCTACTCCCTTCCGCCCGCTTCCCCAGCCCAGACGACTTCCTCTTACGTTGTCCTCTCCGCGCGCGGTTGTTCATGCTGTAGCTGGCCCTCTGCTCCCTCCTCCTACACTGTCCAGGAGGGTCCGCCTGGATGTCGTTGCTTCTCCTACTTCACCTGCTTCAGTGCCTATTCTTACTTCACGGTCTCGTCCCACGGTGGTGGTCCCTCCCTCCTCCGCCTCGGTGTCGGGCCGCCCTGTTATCTCAGCCCCGGGGATCCTTGCTCCCCCGCGGTTCCTGGCCTCCTTTCACAGCCTTCCCACTCCCGTCGTCCTGCTCCTCCTCATTCTTCTCTTCCTGACCTTCCCTTACCGTCTCGCCAGGGGGGTACCCCTCCTCTTGCCTCGGTGGGGTTTCGCGAGGTTTCGGGGTCCCCTTTCTCAGGAGCTGATGTGTCGCTGGAAGAGGGGAATGGTGCTGTTTCCCCCTTGGCCGTTCGTGATCGGGGACGAGTCCCTCAACGGCGACACAACCGTCGTCGCTCGCCTTCCTTGGGCCGCGACGCTGCTGGTTCGTGTCGTGGGTCTCGCTCCCGCTCACGCTCGCCCCTGCGGGCCGACCAATCTGGGGGGGGGGGGGGTAGCCTCTCTCGGATCAATTGTCGGCTATGCAGGGCTGGGTTGTGTCACGCTTCGACGGGCGCTTGGAGTCGATGGAAGACTCCCTCTTCTCGCCCTTCTTGGCGGTGCCTCACCCTCAGCACCTCACCCTACCTACCCCTGCTATGGTCCCCCTCCCTTCTGCAGGCCTCCGCTCTGGTCAGGCTTCAGCCGCACTGACATCCTTCCGGCTGTTCAGTCCCTGGCTGTGTTGACGGGTCTGTCCTCCTATGGGACAGGTTTGTGCGACGCCGGTACGCCTGGCTTAGCCGTCATGCTCGGTCACCCTCTCCCATTGGAGGCCTGGTTTGCTGAGGCCTTCGACTTCACACACCGATCCGTCGACGGCTCTCCTTCCGTCCCTCCCCCGGAGTCGTCCCTGATTTTGCCTCCTCTTGTGTCTGTCGGCGGGTTGGACGGCGCGTTCTGGTCCTGGATGAGCGCGCCCGTTCTTGAACTTTGTTCTATTGCTACCCCGTTCTTCTCTCACCCGGATCAGCCCTCTGTCGCCAAGGTTTTTCCCTTGCGACGGAGGGTGACGGACTTATTGTCTTGTCTTTAGGTTCCCTCCAGACGTCTGTTCACCACCTGCGATCTTCGCGAGGGTTTGGACCGCGTTGAGCGGGTCCACCTTCGGCTCGCGGTGTCTTTGGTTCCCGAGCTGAAGGCGGTTTTGTGCGCGGCAACTCGGCACCGCATGACGGTACGGTCTTCGTTCTGCCGGCCGGCCCCCTTGGTTATTCGTCAGGGTTTGTTGTACTCTGCGCTATATACGTCGGGGTTTTTTACGCAGGATGCTTGGGAATGCTCCGCTTCTCTGTCGGCGGCCCCTGCTTCCGCCACACGACGCCGTGCTGTGTCGTTACGGACCCTGCTTACGTCACGCACCGACGCGCTGTGCCGCGCGCGGGGTTTTCTCAGTCCCGTCCTTCTGCCGGTCCTCTTCGGGGTGCTGCTGCAAGTGCTGCCACCTTGCCCGGGCGCAAGACTGGGACGTTGCTGGCCAGTGCTTCGGTTCCGCCTCGCACTTCTGTTCTTGCCCCTTTCATCCCCTCTGTGTCGGGGCTGGCCGGCCTTCCACTTCCGGCCGCCTTTCGTAGGGGTCAGCCCCGCGCCGGCCTTGGGTTGGGGTGGCCCGCCCTTTTCGACGAGGTTGGGGGGGGCGGGGGTAGAGGAGGTCAACGTGGCGCTCATGCCCGCACGGCCCGTACCGGGGGTACCTCCACGTCAACACAATGTGTAGTTCTCTGGGTCGGCCTCCTTGTTCTCCTTCTCGCCTGGGCGTACCGGGTCGCTCCCCTCCTCTCGGGTGCTCCCTCGGTTGTTTTCGCCCTTGCGCCCCTCGGTAGCCGCGAGGGACGTTGGGGGCAGCGGGTTGCGCGGAGGGTTCTCACCTGGAGGTGGACGTCCGGACCCCCACTCCGCTCTTGTCACCGACAACGGCCCATCTCTTCAGAGGTGGCCCACGTGTTCACTTCCATGCCCGAGCTGGGTAGCGTCGAGGGAGTTGACCGCCGGTCACCCGGTTTTCCTCTCCCGTGTCTTTCTGGTTCCGTCGCCGACCTGCGACCGGTGGTGGATCTGTTGGCCCTCAACGGGCACATCGTGCACACACGGTTTCGGATGCTGCCGGTACCCCTGGTACGCCTGGCCCTGTGCCCTCTGTCGTGGGTAGTGTCGCTGGCCCTCCAGGATGTGTCTTGGCTCGTTCCTCTCCATCCTCGCTTCCAGCGATTCTTGGCCGTTCGGACTTCCGATCGTGTGTTCCTGTTCGACGGCCTTCCCTTCGGTCTCCACATCGCGCCGCAGATCTTCTCCGCACTGGTGGGGCAGGCTCTGGGTCCTCTCCTCAGGAGCGGGCTCCAGCTCCTGTTTTCCTTGGCCGTTTGGTTGGTAGTTTCCGACGCCCTAGGCCTGTGCATTGGCGACGCCCTCACAATCGTTCGCGACATCGCACGGTTAGGGTTCCCCTTCGATGTTCCCAAGTCACGCTTGACCCCGTCGCGTGTCGTGCCATGGGTCGGTCTCGCATGGGTTTTGTCCGGCGCTACGGTGACCCGGGGTCTGCCGGCCGCGGTGCACCTTCGGTGGACGGTCCTCGCCGTGTTGCACTCGGTCTCCCTCCCGGGGTGGCTCTGGGACTCGTTCGTGGGTTCGCTGCATTGGGCCGCTCTGCCCCTTCCATTAGGGAGCCTCTGGCTACGCCGCCTCCTCCTCATGGGCACCGCGGTGTTTCCGTTGCCCCTATGGATCGGCTCCTGCCGCTCCCGCGTACCGTTCGCCGGCGCTTCGGTCGCTGGGTTGCTCGGGGCTCGCTCTTTGCGGCTGTGCCCTGGACCGACCCCCCCCCCGACGGTCTGGGTAACCACAGATACGTCGAGCGAGGTTGGGTGAGGTTCCCAATCGAACCTGGGACGTCCACTTCCCGGCAGATGGGTGGGTCTCCCTCCTCTTACCTGTCTATGCCCTCGGATTGTTGGTTCCTTTGTTCTTCCTGCGGGTCCCCGTGCTGGCCCTTCGGGGTGAGTCGGTGGCCTTCGGGTTGGACACTCAGACAAGCTGTCCCCTGTTTCCTTATGCGGGGGTCCTCCAGGTCGTTGACTCTATTAGGGGTCTCGGTGGAGTTGTTCTTCCTCGCGGACCGACACCCCTTCTCCTTGCGTGCCTCCTCCCTGCCCGGGCCTGCCACCCTTTGGGCGGCCGCCCTGTCGAGAGGGCAGGGCGTTCTTGTAGAATGGGCGATGAAACGGACTGTGTTCGCCGACCTCGCGGCTTCCTGAGGTGTTCCGGAGGTCGCCTTGTTCGCATCGGGGGTGCCGCGCCAGTTGCCTCTGGACCTCTCCCTCCGGCCTCGCGCTCCGGGGGGGGTCCGGACGCTTTCATGGTCGCCTGGTACTGGTGGCGGTCGATATCCATTTTTCCGCCACCAGACGCGCTGTTGATGTGCCCCGTCTTCGCGAAGCTGCGGCTGTACCACGGCTGCGTCTGGCTCCTCGCGCCTCTGTGGCCGGCACGGACTTGGTCCGCCCGGTTGCCGCGGTGGTGCCCGGGTCCGGTCCCTCTACCTGTCTCCGGCTTCCACTTGGGCTAGGTTGGGGTCCTGCGGACCTCTTTGGCCTTCGCATCGTGCTTGTTCATGAGGCACGGTGGCTCCCGGTCCCCGGCCGGGCCCTGACTGACTTCCTGCAGCGTTCCTGGCCGTCTTCTCCTTGGGGGCCTTACGGGTCCCGCTGGAGGTTTTTTACTAGGTGGCTACAGGCCACTCGCCTGCCAGTTGGCTCTCCTTCCCTCGTCCTACGCTCCTTGTTTCACCTCTTCCGTACACGTCGCTTTCCAGTCGACGCTATACGTACCCACTTGTCTGCCGTCCGGGGGGTTCTTTGGGTCCGTCGCTGGGCTGGTCGTTCCGCCACAGGTGCTGGATTCCTTCCTGACGGCTGCCTTCCGGGATTGACCGCCTCCGCGCCAGGTCTCTCCGCTGTGGGATCTGGGGCGGGCTCTGGTCCTTCTGGCTTCCCCCACGTATACAAGGGCCGCTACGCCGGTTCCGTTGCTCGGGCGTCCACTCTTCCTTGTCGCTCTGGCCACTGGGGATCGGGTGTCTGCACTAGCGGCATTGTCACGGCCCCGGGAGATTCTCCCCGTCCTTGCATGGCGTCTCGTTCGCCTCCTCAGCCTTTCGCCATCCAGGCTTTACGGCGTGGGCATCCTCGCCATGTGTTGTGCCCGGTGTCAGCCTTGCACTCCTCTGTTGCGTCTGTGGCGCCGCCTTCGGGTACTGCTGTGTGGGTGTCTCCTCGGACAGGTGGGAGGCTCTAGCAGGTGCAGCTGGGCCGCCACGTTTGTCGGACCGTTCCGTCACCCTGTTTGTAGGGGTTCTGCGCGCGATGTCAGATCCTTTGCTGCCTCCTTCCGGTTCCTGCCACTTCGATCCTTTTGTGGTTCCTGGTGCTCTGGCGAAGATCCCTGGTCTTCCCCCCTTGTCCCTCGTTCTTTTCCTTTGTTTTATTTGACAAAGGGGGGGGGGGGGGTGTATGGGTTTGCAACACTGGATTGCAAGTTTGGGATTATACCTTGGTTTCAGACAAGTCTATGTTTTTGCATTACTATGAATGACGGGCATGTGTTAAAACTGTTCTTTTTAGCTACTCCTCAGTTTTTCACTCTTTTATTAAACTCTCTTGTTTACATTGTGTCTTTGTCATTCGTAATTTTGTTTTATGCATTGGTTTTTTTTGGTAGGTTGGGCTTGGATGTCCTTTTGGTAGTAGTCTTGGAAAATCCAACGTACATAATACCCTCCCTCACGCCGGACCCCTGCCCATCCGCGTTCTTCTGCTGACGTGAGATGTGATAACAAGAGAGGGTCGCTCATGCGCTCTCTTCTATGCTTTTTTCACCTTCGGTGGTAGTTTTGGTTAATGTACAACGTCTCCTAGAGCAAGATAAGGAGTAGACTCTAGACGTTTTCTTTTTAACCGCGGTTGGAATGACGACATAGCAGTCAAAATAGACAAGTCGTCATTGCAATTAGGTTAATAGCCTTGACGTTGGATTTTCCAAGACTACTACCAAATAGTAGGTTTTCCTATTTGGTAGGTTGGGAGGTACGTCAAACCTCCCAATAATCCTGCGTAGCGGGAGTAATGATATCTCAGGAATTTGGCCTAGTTACAGTATAATTTTTGTTGTTTGTACTTGTATATCTATTATGAATGTTACGTCGGAGATGGTTAGAAGTGGAAAATATACTGAATAAATTAATGTTTACAGAGTATCTATGGACTCACTTTCTACAATTTCCCAGCTCAGCTGGTGGACGACGAGTGGAGGCGAGTCGAGTTGTATACTGATATGCTATTGGTCAATAAACTGGTTGTGACGTCACGAGCGATGATGGCATATGAATGGTTGTTGTGGGAGTACGTCACTGTCTAGACGGTGACGTCACAAATTCTCGCGATATTTTAACGGGTGTAGAAATACACGTCAGTCCATATAATGAGCCTCTTTTGTTTCTCAATCCCTCTACGACGTCACATTGATTCATTTATTATCCTTGGTGTTTATCATCTCTCGGAGTCTGGCCAGTCGGCCATATTTGAAATGGTGGAACTGTTGTTCAATGAATAGTGAAGTGTTTTTGCTTTATGAAAACACTTACATCTTCTATTTAACGGGATTACGAACGGAGCTTCCAGCGGCATTGTGTTAATTTGGCTGCAGACCATTATTCTCCAGTACACCAAGGGTAAGGGTTTTATACCGTCGTTATTTGGGTCCAAGCCTAGGCTACGTTTACCACGGAATCTTTAATGTCTATCCTCAATACAGACTTATTTCCTTCACTTACCTCGTCAATAATAACCAATATAGGTGCAGAGGGCATGAAATATATCAAAGAAAAAGTGATTTTGAAACATTATCTGCAATTTAGCCATGTTGATTAACTCTTAACCCACTTAACCCCTTCAGACTCATATGATGCAGAGGTTGCCAGATTAGCAATAAGAAATAGAGTTCTCTCACTCTTATAATTACCTCTTTTGGCGACCGTCAATCTTTTATTAATTAAATACCAAACCAGCGGGGGTGTGGGGGCAGCAGCCCCCACCTAATATACTAGGTTAGGTTAGGTAAGGTTGTTAGGTTACGCTAATATTACCCCTTATTTTCGTCTTTTACCCCTCAATTTCCCTGTACTTCATAGCCCTCCCCACTATCGGGGGCCGTATCTTAAGATTGTTGGATGGGGGGAAAACGTTTTTTCCGGAGATTCTAATTAATGACAACCACTGTATAATGATGAAAACTAGCTAAAACCAAAAAAAAAACAATCACAAAATAAAAGTTGGCCAGTTTCCTTGATCTATCTATCTATCTATTGCCGGACGCCTTACTCCTCTTTACGAGGGTGGCCACACACAAAACGCCCCCAAGTAGACCTAACCCCTGTGAGGACAATCCGTGCCAGTTTACTGAAGGACTTACAGGATTGACCACTCAACTTAGGGTCCGTCTAACTCCGAGGCCTTCTATGTATATTTTTAGCACTATTTTTCTAGTGGTGCGCGGCTAGTCCATCCACTAACCTGCTTCACCCTTAGGTGAGCAGTACGGATTTGTATAAGGTTTACTCCCCTAGACAGGTTGCCGACCAAGGCTGACGAGTCCCATCCACCCGGATTTGTATAAGGTTGTCTCCCCTAGATGGGTTGCCGACCAAGGCTAACGAGTCCCATCCACCCGGAAGTTTCCAAGTTTCCTTGATATTTTCCCTAATTTCCATGAACAAATTTTATTATAGAAACCTTATAAATCATAGCCTATAGCCTATATAACAAATCCACAAAAATAAAATCCTTGAAAATAGCTGTGGTCCGTCTCCTTAATATTGACCGAAAAAACGCCCATTTGAATCAATCTCAGAGCTCTTTCGGACATCCTCACTGTTTAAAAACGCCTTCTTTATGCAGTATAATCAATATTTACACCCTGCTGGCAACATAGATGATGATTTCAATAATTCATGGGGGGGTGAGGGGGGGCAAAGCCCCCCTCAACCCATCGTGTATCCAACATTGGCATTATAACTAAGACCATGAATACACTCATTTCTCAAAATCTGGAGGGAAAAAAACATGAAAAATAAGGGTGTGAGCCTATTCCCTATAATTACCAATATATCAGTTCATCTTGGGACGATACCGCTCTCGCTGATTAACCTTACCATTCACGAGCCAAATACGGGAGGAGGGGGGTGAATACTAATTAGTATTGATAAATAGAAACACTGAATATCAAGACGCAAATTACACAGTGCACTAATGACATTATAATACACGTTGTGTGAAACAGGTACACCGCTGATGTAAAATTAACCGGGTGTTAAAATAAGCGGGTGTAATGACGACATGTTGGCCGAGGGCTGGAATGACGTCATCGCTGAGGCCCGCCTTGGCTGATGACGTCACGATAGTCAACAACCAATCACAAGCAAGGATACACAATGTCTTGGCTTGGTTAATCAAGATGGCTATATTCTAGTTAATCGCCGTGTTTCAACCCCTCTCTTTCCCTGATATATTTCATACCCTCCCCAGCTATCGGGATTAGTATTGTTGAGGTAAGTGAAGAAAATAACTAAGATATATGAGGATATAAATAAAGATTCTTAGGTAAATGGGCAAATAAAATACGGTTACTCCCGCTAAATAGGATCTTACCGAAAAGCTATAGGCAAATATTGGTTTGGTAACAGAGTTGTAGATGGGTGGAATAGGCTACCAAGTGATATAGTGGGATCAAGAACGATAGGGAGCTTTAAGATAAAATTAGATAGGCATATGGACGAGAAGGGTTGGGTGTGAGGGGGATCTACCAGGTGTGGGCCAATCGGCGCTCAGCAGACCCCCGTAATCTTGTGTTAATCCCTGACCATTTTGGTGGGGGCAGTACTCAAGGTATTAGTGAGTTGGGCCTATAATTGGGCCTTGTAATTGGGGTTGGGTGTGACATGGATCTGCCTTGTATGGGCCGATCGGCTTTTTGCAGACTCCCATTTTCTTATGTTCTTATGTTCTTAAGACATCGGACAGGAATAGGCCTAAGCAGCAATAATAAAATATTCATATAAAATAGTAGGAGCCGAAAAATGAATGAATTAAAACCACTAACGTACGTCCGAAGTTCCCCTCCGCTTGTCCGAAGTTATCCCAGCTTTCTTGGCAATCATTTTCCATAAGAAATCACTGTAGGCTATGTCCGAAGTTATCCATACATGTCCGAAGTTAGCCACTTTTCAAGATGACTTCGGACACCATTTAGGATAAGGATAGGCCTAGGGCCTAGCTCTCTTATTATGGGGGATAACTTTAGGAGGCTTCCTGGATTACCGCACACTATCACCACACATCACTTGACCTAGTTAGGCCTAAATCTCTATAATGTGTTTACATTCAGGAGATATTGTTAAAAAACCTCGAAAAATGTCCGAAGTTAGGCCTATCCGATTTTACGGTATAGGCTAGCCTATGACAAATTTATAAAGCCATAGGCTTAAATTGATGAGTGTGCTGTGAAACCGGATCTAGAATAGGCTAATACCATAGGCCTAGGTCTAGTTGGGAATTTCAAACTTACCAACCGCCCTTTAGAGTCTAGGCCTATAGCCTAGGCCTAAAAACTAACTAACGCTTCCACCCATAGGCAGTGTGCCAAAATAGGTCGCTTTATATCTTACTTTTAATCTTGGTTTACTCACGCCTGTTCTACTGCTGTCCGCAATAAGGAGGAAGCATTCAAACGGTACCGACGCCTTAAAACTCAAGACTCTCATTCTTCATATGTTTCTGCCCGGAATCAAGCCAAATCTGTTCTTCGACTTGCCAAACACTCTTTCATCAATAATAAATGCACTGAACTATCCAACTCTAGCTCTTCCCAAGCTTTCTGGCATCTAGCCAAAAACCTCTCCAACAATTTCTCTTCCTCGTCTTTCCCTCCCCTTTCCCACTCTGATGGCACAAACATCACTTCCTCTGACAAAGCTAAACTCTTCGCTCAAACTTTTGCTAGAAACTCCACCTTGGATGATTCCGGTGCTATTCCTCCCTCTCCGCCCTCCTCTCTCTACTTATGCCTAATATCCTAATCTCTTCTAAAGATGTACTTTCTACCCTCTCTGGGCTTAACACTAATAAGGCGTACAGTCCGGACGGTGTTCCTCCTGTTGTTCTCAAAAACTGTGCTTCCGTGCTGACTCCCTGCCTAGGCAAACTCTTTCGTCTGTCTATCCTCTAACGTCTTCCCTTCATGCTGGAAGTTTGCTCACATTCAACCTGTCCCAAAGAAGGGTGACCGCTCTCAACCCTCCAACTATCGTCCAATTGCTCTTATCTCTTGTCTTTCTAAAGTTTTTGAAACTATTCTTGCTTCCAAATTTCTTAAGCATTTCTCTTCTCATAATCTGCTCTCAGATCGCCAGTATGGCTTCCTTAACCCGGCAAGCGCGATAGGCCTCACGGAAGGCTTCCTATAGGGAACGCGATAGGCCTCACGGAAGCAGGACCATAAAAAAAGCCTTCCATAAAAAAAAAGGGCCTATCAAAACAAAGGAATTTGTCTCTAGGTGAGATAATTCCCCTCCAGTACTCATCCATGTAAATCTCACCCACCCCCCTCCCCTCCTTCCCCACCTTATTCCCCCTCCCTCCCCACCTCAATTATCACCTATTTTTCCTCTTATTATCATCATTTATCGGTTATTTTTCTCTCCCGCGATAATGTAGCACAAGTGGGTTGCATAAAAGATCGTTATGCAACACCCAGACACCGGCACACACCGCCCCGCTCTTCTCAGTTGACTCCCAGACAGCGAGAGGGGAGGGCTGCCTGTCTCTCTCTCTCGCCTGAGATTATGACCGGGTGGCCAATATCTTCGTTTTTCACCACCCAAATGCTTTTCTCACTTATTTTAGCACTCTTGAAGGTTCATATATACATCATATATGTAAAATAAAAGCATACCGAAAACAAATAATGGTTTATATTGTAAATATAACGAATTCTGTCAGAATCCAGGGCTAGAAATGCACAAATAACTACCCTAGCACCTACTGTCATATCGCGCTTGTCAGGTTAAGGGTCGCTCTACTGGTGATCTTCTTTCATATCTTACTAACTCTTGGTCATCCTCCTTTCGGGACTTTGGTGAGACTTTTTCTATTGCACTAGACATATCGAAAGCCTTCGATAGAGTCTGGCATAAATCTTTAATTTCTAAACTACCCTCCTTCGGTTTCTATCCCTCCATCTGTGACTTTGTCTCTAATTTCCTTTCCGGCCGTTCCATAGCCGCGGTTGTGGACGGCCATTGTTCACTTCCTCACCCTATAAACTCCGGTGTTCCTCAGGGCTCTGTCCTATCTCCTATTCTCTTTCTAATTTTTATAAATGATCTCCTTAACCTAACAAGTGCGCATGGGGGTAATTGGAAACGTCCCCCTGTGCTGACGTATTTGAGGTGTTTCCGTCACTAAAATATTCATTGTACCATTAATAGCATTAATACTTATCCATATGTGCCTATTATGGGTTGATTATAAAGGTATTAACCTGAAACAACAATAAAACGAGTGAAAACAGCGTTTGGATGGTCAAAATCGGAGATATAGCCCGCGAGTTGTATAATGTATGGGTGAGGCAAGCTCCTTTCCCGCCAATTTCCCCCAAGGCCACTGAGACACAGTCGATCGATACTCTCTCTCTCTCTCTTGCACTCGCTTGCCATCAGTGATGACAACACCCTGCTTGCAACTCGCTAATGTTAGCACGAAAATATACCTCAGAATAAGGGAATAACAGGGAAAATAGGTGATAACTGAAGGAGAGGAGGAAAGTGGGGAAGGAGGGGAGGTAGAGGACTGAGATTTTGCATGGCCCAGGGGCCAAACAAAAATAAAAAAAATAAAATATTATTATTTTTTTTTTTCGATGTCAAAAGTTGATTTTTTTTCACTCACTCATAAGAGTCTCCCCGCAGTCCGCCGGGGGAACTCTTAACCCTGGAGAGGAAACCCCGTTGCAAATGTGCACGCGAGAGGTGTGCAAAACGCGTTGTTTGGTCGCCGCGCAGCTCACACGTCCAATACGAGGGATATCGGCCTGCAGTCAGGCAGTGTACGGGTATCTCCAGCCGTGAGCGGAGGTGCGACGCTCTCGGTCCTTGCCAACAGGTTCAAACCAGAACCCGACGTTGCGAATAAACTACTACATAACCTGGTACGTAACTTTATTGAATGTTCATAGTTGCACATAATGTACTTTTTTCACGAATGTGTTGGAGATATCGATCTAAGACTAATAGGCAACTTAGCCAGATAACTGACCATGACTCACACACACGCTAGCCTGTCTGATATTGCCATATTGGGCGTCTGTGAATATTTTACTAAATCAGGTTCTTTTTTAATTTCCCGTATGCCACAACCACATCATTTCAACTTGTGACGGATGCCACTCCTAAAGGTGAAACCCCTCCCATTTGTTGTATATTGTTTATGAGGTTCTTTAGTACAAGTTCAGGTAAAATAGGTAACATACAGTGTAATTTCAGAGGCTTATATGTTTATTTCTTCAACTTTTATAGGTAAAAATTATCAATGTTGTTAATTTGCAGCATATTTTTGGCATTAATTATACTCAGATTTCATTTTTATTCACACTACATAGAAAGGCATTATAAAGGAACCTCCATTTCAAATTTCGTTGCAATCCATAAATATTTAAGGCTTCCAGGGGTGATACCAGGCCAAGATGAGACTTCTCGGGATCCAGAACCAAACCTGGCCTGGAGCGCCCTCGCTAGATGGGCGCCTGGGCGGTCCGACGTTCAAGTTATCACCTTTTATATGGTTACATGTTGTGTGGCAGGCTCTAGAGTATAACTGTGGTGAAAATCAGCAACATTCATTGATAAATATTGCCCCACGATTTTTTTTCCTCCAAATTTTTCCAAATTTTTGTGCCCCTTTTTCAGTTACCTCCACAAAAGGATTTTTTGGTAGTATTTACATTGCTCCAATTTCAAATTATTACACTTTGGGGTCATACTAGGATCATGTGGCAAGCACTGTGTTGAATTTGGTATGAATCCAAGAATATTTAGGTACCCAGCCGAATATTTCAAAATGACCGATTTTGTTTTGGAAATTTTTTGTAACCTTTTTTTCAACTCCGCAGGTCTCTCAGCCTATGGGGTCTTCAGGGCTGCTACTCCTACTCCAACCTACCTCACCATTGCCGTCCACGCCCCCAGAGTCCCAGTCCCCTCAAGACAACTTGAGTATTTTTTTTATATTTGTATGAAGAACCTACTTTTTTACCATACTTATTTTTTTATTAAATTCATTAGAAATACTAACAATGTTTCAATATACACCATATTCTAACATAACATTAAGAGATCCTTATATTATATTTAGCAATGTTCAAAAAATGTCTAAGTCTTTTGGTTTGGGAGATATTTGGGGTCAAAGTCGACATTGCGAATTCACAACTACCTAACCTATTAAAAACCGTTTTTGAGCGTTACCTCTCCAGGGTTAAGAGTCTCCCCGCAGTTCCCGGGTTAACTGTACCTTAATTCCCATCCATTCATACGCAGACGACTCAACCTTACACTACTCCATTAGTTTTTCAGAACGCCTCAGCCAGCAATCCCTCAACGACAAACGTAATGAAGCCATAGAACTCTTAAATTATGATCTAAATACTATTTCCAATTGGGGCAGAGAAAACCTTGTTAACTTTAATGCTTCCAAAACCCAATTTCTCCATCTATCTACCCGTCAGGATCTCCCAGCGGACTATCCCTTATTCTTCAACAATACAAAAATCAATCCTTCATCTTCTCTCAATATTCTTGGTGTCTCTTTTTCTTCTGCTCTCATTTGGAAGGACCATATTACCAGTCTTGCTAAGGCAGCCTCCCAGAAGCTGGGTGTGCTCAACCGCCTTAGGGGGTTCTTTTCCCCTGCACAGCTTCTTGCTCTGTACAGGGGCATAGTGCGCCCTTGTATTGAGTATTGTTCACATGTGTGGGGAGGTTCCTCTAACACCGCTCTCCTAGACAAAGTTGAAAGGAAGGCCTTTCGTATCATTAACTCCCGTCCACTCACCAACTCTCTGCAATCTCTCTCTCTCCGCCGCAATGTTGCATCTCTCTCGCTATTCTATCGCTACTATAATAATCAGTGTTCCTCAGAGCTATCCCAGTGCATACCACCTCCTTTACGTAGGGCACGTGGTACCCGTCTTGCAACTCAATCCCACCCCTACTCTGTGCAACTCTCCAACCCAAGAGTGAAACGTTACTCTCAAACTTTCTTCTACTCAACAGCTGAGCTCTGGAACTCTCTCCCAGAATCAGTCTTTCCCTCTTCCTATGACTTAAATTGCTTCAAACTCTGTGTGTCCAGGCATTTTGGCTCGAACGTCCCTTGATTTTGGCCCTGTCACTCTTTCAACTATGGGGGAGGCACTCGCTATAGGCAGTTATGCCTTTTGCCTCCCTCAATCACATAGAAAAAAAAAAAAAAAAAAAAAAACTACCGACGAAGGAAAATTTTCTTAATTACTATTTTGAGATCGTTTGGAGCCTGGAGGAGCAGAGCAGCCCAGCAGTGGACAACACACGCGTTCTTGGTACAATTTATAGCTAAATAGATCTATGAACATTAACTAATAAGTATATTTACTAACATAGGCTACCTACAAATAGTTAAGCTTGGAGTCGTGTTTCTTGTTTCTTGCGAAGCTTGGAGTCATGAAAAGCTTTTAATCAGCCTGTCTTCTTCTTCTTCTTCTTCTTCACGATGCACAGTGTCAACAGGGATGTAGCCCCAGATAACTGCGCAAGTAGTACAAGACTTAATTAAGGTTCATGGCGAGGGGGCACGATTTCTAGCAATCAGCCTGTCTGTGACTCTGTATGCGATCTTATTGTTTTGATGTGATTGAAGCATTCGCTCCTTACGACATCTCGACAAATACTACACTAAAATATAATTTTGTTTTATAGAAACCAACTGTAACTGAATGATGATTACAAATATATATAATTGCTTATTATATGTTGTTTTCAACATAAACACTCCAAGTACAACGTTGTTGTTGTTGTTGTTGTTCCCCAGGCTGTCTGGCCGAACAGCCCCAAGGTCTCGAGCAAGGCCAAGGCCACAAACGAGCGCCCCCACAAAATCCCCCCCGCCCACCACCAACAAAGCCCGGGCGACCGAAGCCACTCCAAGGCAGGGAGCTGAGGAGGGTGCGGAAACGCCTGGGAAACCAAAGCCCCACCCAAGGCCCTGTGCCCCTCAGCAATTATGAAGGGAAAGTTGAGGGGTAAGGGAAAAATGTGACGCTTTGGCTCCCAATCTTGGTAGACTGGGAAGAGACGCCGTCACTTGAGATCTAGAAAATATATAAGTAAAAGGAACAGTCAGAGTAAACTATGGGTATGGCAGAGATCGCTCAGGTCTCACTCTGATAGACCAGCCCATCGCCAAGTACAATGATAGCCACATTATCATATTTCGTAAATGTCAAACTCACCATATCAAATTATAGACGAACTAATTTAGTATAAGTGACAAAAGACAAGTTTCAGATATTACTAGATCCCAAAATTGGAGAACTGAATCCTAAGATAATAAATATTATAGGCCTACATGATCCCCTTATGAGAGTTCATTGTCCTTATTGGAGAAGTAGAAAAAGAAGAAGCCTTCCGCCCAGAGTTGAACAAGGGCTCCAACTCTAATCGTTTTTTCTTAATTACTGTGAAGTCTGAAAAAGTTGAAAAACCCATTAAAATTATAAGCTGACAGCCCAAAATTGGTTACAGTACAACGTAATTAGCCACATTATCATATTTCGTAAATGTCAAACTCACCATATCAAATTATAGACGAACTAATTTAGTATAAGTGACAAAAGACAAGTTTCAGATATTACTAGATCCCAAAATTGGAGAACTGAATCCTAAGATAATAAATATTATAGGCCTACATGATCCCCTTATGAGAGTTCATTGTCCTTATTGGAGAAGTAGAAAAAGAAGAAGCCTCCCGCCCAGAGTTGAACAAGGGCTCCAACTCTAATCGGTTTTTCTTAATTACTGTGAAGTCTGAAAAAGTTGAAAAACCCATTAAAATTATAAGCTGACAGCCCAAAATTGGTTACAGGTTAGGTAGGAGGGTATAGATAAGAAAACGCACGTTGGATTTGGGTGTTAACGCCGTTTTAAGTGTTTTCCAGTGTTAAATATGAGGCGCTTCAGGCTTGGTGACACAACCTGTAAATTACTGTTTTTTTTATAGTAATTAAGAGCGAGATTTTTTGAGAAATCATTCTAGTCGCCATTTTTTCTGCACTGTGACTGGATTCTAATGTGTATTAGTGTGACATTACAGTTGGAAATAACTCCATACAGTATATAGAAAATTGTACCTCTTAAAAGGTGAAACAATCTATAATAATAATAATAATATTTATTCAGTTAGCAATTTACAGAGTTGGTACCACATAGTTTGTTACAAATATGGCATGTACCAGCCTTGCATAATCCCAACTAAGGATAGCCCAATAAGGCCATTAGGCGTATTTCCATTGGGGTCCTTGTGGGATTAGGTTAGCTGGGGAAAATGGGGAGGATAAAGAAATAGATACTTTAGAGAAAGTATTTCTAGGGGGTTATTTTAAGATACCTTACATCCTATAGTAAATATCAGTAATCCGTAATCAGTAATCATTTCAGTTTGGTTTGTCTATCTCCTATGTCGCATTTAGTAGTAGACATAAGCTTGGTCTACGTCTGAAGGAATACAGTGTTCTCTTTTCACGGACTGACTGGGGTAGGTCGTTCCAGTCTTTGATGGCGGTGAAGAAGAATGTTTGCTTACCCTGTCCTTGGATTCTCGGGACCTTAAAATTAAACATCCTGTTTCTTGTATTATGTCCACTCCTCTCATTTGCTTTAACAAAATCATTCTTTAGGTACTCTGGAGCTCTGTCATAGAAAATTTTGAAGGCATTAATGAGCCTGATTTGTTTGGCCCTGTCAGCGACATTGAGCATACCTAGTGACTGAAGTTGTTCCTGGCCAACATGTGATCTGGGTCCTAGGTTCAGCATGAACCTAACCATTTTATTTTGAGTGACCTGAAGTTTGTGCTGTGCTGATTTAGATGATGCAGAGTACCAGGATGACACAGAATAGTCAAAATGAAATTGAACAAGCGCTTGGCAGAGGGTCTTTTTGGTCGCCGCGGGACAGCATCCCACCTGTCTATCCAGGTATTTTATACGTGCTCTACACTTACTCAGGATAGATTCCAAAATTGTTTCACCTGACAAACTCGCGTCCAGTTTTAGTCCGAGATATTTAACTTGTGACACTGTTGTTATAGGAATATCATTACAGTTGACCGAGAAGCCCACAATGTCTTTCAGTTTGCGTTTTGTTCCACATAAGATGGCTTCCGTCTTGCCCAGGTGAAGAGATAGTCTATTGTCCACTAGCCATTCACTACATGATTCTAGTTTTTTGGAAAGTGAAGCGGCAATACTTATTGGGTCTTTTCCTGAAACCAGGAGCACGCTGTCGTCTGCATACAGTAATAATTTACATGAGACGCTCAGTTCCATGTCGTTCACATAACAGAGAAAGAGTAAGGGACCAAGGATGCTTCCCTGCGGGACCCCACAGTTAATTGGCATAGGATCAGATATATTATCGTCAATTTTGACTCTTTGGGTTCTACCACTAAGATAAGATTTAAACCAGTTCACAGATCCTATGCCCATTGCTTGTAGTTTATTACATAGGATATCATGGTCTACTGTGTCAAACGCTTTTTGTAGATCAAGAAGAACCATACCGGTTCAAGTCACTTGTGTCACTCATAAGTAATGTCTTATTGTTATATATGTATGTCAAATGTGAGATACCGGTATGTGATCTGGGCAACCAGCCGCTCAGCCACAGGTGGCTGGCTTGTAATTAGGTCACTTAAATTACAGTAAGAAGTAACAGTACTAGTCAATCACCATATTTCTATACTCTTATTAGGCTAGTGAGTAGATCATCTAAGGACTAGGCTAAGTTGAGCACAGTGCACATAGGCCTATTTACACTGCCACTGTGGCATTCAGTGTCTGAACATTGAAACCTTGGACTTTCATCCTGCACATAGGCTAGCCTAATCAGATTCCTGCTTGAAACTGCTGCCAGGATTTCATGAAAAGTGTAAGTATCCTATTCCTAGGCCTAAAGGCTAAACCTATCCTAATTTAGGCTAGCCTACTTGACTCTTGGATTATGTTACCTAGACAGCTAGGCTATTTTGGATTGTTTTAAGCTAGCCTAACCTATTGTGTTACGGTAGGCTAAGCTAGTGTTTGAACTGATTTATCAGTTTGGTCTAGTTAGCCTAGGCCTAGTTAATGCCTAGCCTAGGGCTAGGGCCCTAGGTCTACTTGTAAATTATATTTTGGTCAATTATAGGGAATAGGCTCGCACGGCTTATTTTTTATGTTTTTTCCTCCAAATGTTGAGAAATGAGTGTTTTCATGGTTATCCTAGGCCTAGCCTAGTTATAATTCTAATGTGGGATACACAATGGGTTGAGAAACTTGAAGGGAGCTTTGCCCCCCCCCATGAATTATTGAAATCGTCATCTAGACTAGGCCTATGTTGCCAGCCGGGGGTAAATATCGATTATACTGCATAAAGAAGGAGTTTGTAAACAGTGAGGATGTCCGAAAGAGCTCGGAGATTGATTAGCATGGGTGGTTTTTCTATTAATATTGGGTTTTATAGCCTAAATGTGATCAAAATCACTTGTGTCACTCATAAGTAGTGTCTTATTGTTATATATGTATGTAAAATGTGAGATATGTGATCTGGGCAACCAGCTGCTCAGCCACAGGTGGCTGGCTTGTAATTAAGTCACTTAAATTACAGTGAGAAGTAACAGTACTAGTCAATCACCATATTTTTATACTCTTATTAGGCTAGTGAATAGATCATCTAAGGACTAGGCTAAGTTGAGCACAGTGCACATAGGCCTACTTACACTGTCACTGTGGCATTCAGTGTCTGAACATTGAAACCTTGGACTTTCATCCTGCAGATAGGCTAGACTAATCAGATTCCTGCTTGAAACTGCTGCCAGGATTTCATGAAAAGTGTAATTATCCTATTCCTAGGCCTAAAGGCTAAACCTATCCTAATTTAGGCTAGCCTACTTGACTCTTGGATTATGTTACCTAGACAGCTAGGCTATTTTGGATTGTTTTAAGCTAGCCTAACCTATTGTGTTACGGTAGGCTAAGCTAGTGTTTGAACTGATTTATCAGGTTTGTCTAGTTAGCCTAGGCCTAGTTAATGCCTAGCCTAGGGCTAGGGCCCTAGGTCTACTTGTAAATTATATTTTGGTCAATTATAGGGAATAGGCTCGCACGGCATATTTTTCATGTTTTTTCCTCCAAATTTTGAGAAATGAGTGTTTTCATGGTTAGCCTAGGCCTACCCTAGTTATAATTCCAATGTGGGATACAAAATGGGTTGAGCCACTTGAGGGGCTAAAGGCTAAACCTATCCTAATTTAGGCTAGCCTACTTGACTCTTGGATTATGTTACCTAGACAGCTAGGCTATTTTGGATTGTTTTAAGCTAGCCTAACCTATTATGTTACGGTAGGCTAAGCTAGTGTTTGAACTGATTTATCAGTTTGGTCTAGTTAGCCTAGGCCTAGTTAATGCCTAGCCTAGGGCTAGGGCCCTAGGTCTACTTGTAAATTATATTTTGGTCAATTATAGGGAATAGGCTCGCACGGCTTATTTTTTATGTTTTTTCCTCCAAATGTTGAGAAATGAGTGTTTTCATGGTTATCCTAGGCCTAGCCTAGTTATAATTCTAATGTGGGATACACAATGGGTTGAGAAACTTGAAGGGAGCTTTGCCCCCCCCCATGAATTATTGAAATCGTCATCTAGACTAGGCCTATGTTGCCAGCCGGGGGTAAATATCGATTATACTGCATAAAGAAGGAGTTTGTAAACAGTGAGGATGTCCGAAAGAGCTCGGAGATTGATTAGCATGGGTGGTTTTTCTATTAATATTGGGTTTTATAGCCTAAATGTGATCAAAATCACTTGTGTCACTCATAAGTAGTGTCTTATTGTTATATATGTATGTAAAATGTGAGATATGTGATCTGGGCAACCAGCTGCTCAGCCACAGGTGGCTGGCTTGTAATTAAGTCACTTAAATTACAGTGAGAAGTAACAGTACTAGTCAATCACCATATTTTTATACTCTTATTAGGCTAGTGAATAGATCATCTAAGGACTAGGCTAAGTTGAGCACAGTGCACATAGGCCTACTTACACTGTCACTGTGGCATTCAGTGTCTGAACATTGAAACCTTGGACTTTCATCTTCCTGCAGATAGGCTAGACTAATCAGATTCCTGCTTGAAACTGCTGCCAGGATTTCATGAAAAGTGTAATTATCCTATTCCTAGGCCTAAAGGCTAAACCTATCCTAATTTAGGCTAGCCTACTTGACTCTTGGATTATGTTACCTAGACAGCTAGGCTATTTTGGATTGTTTTAAGCTAGCCTAACCTATTATGTTACGGTAGGCTAAGCTAGTGTTTGAACTGATTTATCAGTTTGGTCTAGTTAGCCTAGGCCTAGTTAATGCCTAGCCTAGGGCTAGGGCCCTAGGTCTACTTGTAAATAATATTTTGGTCAATTATAGGGAATAGGCTCGCACGGCATATTTTTCATGTTTTTTCCTCCAAATTTTGAGAAATGAGTGTTTTCATGGTTAGCCTAGGCCTACCCTAGTTATAATTCCAATGTGGGATACAAAATGGGTTGAGCCACTTGAGGGGCTAAAGGCTAAACCTATCCTAATTTAGGCTAGCCTACTTGACTCTTGGATTATGTTACCTAGACAGCTAGGCTATTTTGGATTGTTTTAAGCTAGCCTAACCTATTATGTTACGGTAGGCTAAGCTAGTGTTTGAACTGATTTATCAGTTTGGTCTAGTTAGCCTAGGCCTAGTTAATGCCTAGCCTAGGGCTAGGGCCCTAGGTCTACTTGTAAATTATATTTTGGTCAATTATAGGGAATAGGCTCGCACGGCTTATTTTTTATGTTTTTTCCTCCAAATGTTGAGAAATGAGTGTTTTCATGGTTATCCTAGGCCTAGCCTAGTTATAATTCTAATGTGGGATACACAATGGGTTGAGAAACTTGAAGGGAGCTTTGCCCCCCCCCCCCCCATGAATTATTGAAATCGTCATCTAGACTAGGCCTATGTTGCCAGCCGGGGGTAAATATCGATTATACTGCATAAAGAAGGAGTTTGTAAACCGTGAGGATGTCCGAAAGAGCTCGGAGATTGATTAGCATGGGCGTTTTTTCTATTAATATTGGGTTTTATAGCCTAAATGTGATCAAAATCACTTGTGTCACTCATAAGTAGTGTCTTATTGTTATATATGTATGTCAAATGTGAGATATGTGATCTGGGCAACCAGCTGCTCAGCCACAGGTGGCTGGCTTGTAATTAAGTCACTTAAATTACAGTGAGAAGTAACAGTACTAGTCAATCACCATATTTTTATACTCTTATTAGGCTAGTGAGTAGATCATCTAAGGACTAGGCTAAGTTGAGCACAGTGCACATAGGCCGTACACTGCCACTGTGGCACTCGGTCTCTGAACATTGAAACCTTGGACTTTCATCCTGCAGATAGGCCTAGGCTAGTCAGATTCCTGCTTGAAACTGCTGGCAGCCAGGATTTCATGAAAAGTGTAGCCTAAGTATCCTATTCCTAGGCCTAAAGGCTAAATCTAGCATAATTTAGGCTACTTGGCTCTTGGATTATGTGACTTAGACAGCTAGGCTATTTTGTATTGTTTTAGCCTAAGCTATTGTTACGGTAGGCTAAGCTAGTGTTGAACTGATTTATCAGTTTGTCTAGTTAGCCTAGGCCTAAATGCCTAGCCTAGGGCTAGGGCCCTAGGTCTACTTGTAAATTATTTTGGTCAATTATAGGGAATAGGCTCGCACGGCATATTTTCATGTTTTTCCTCCAAATTTTGAGAAATGAGTGTTTTCATGGTTAGCCTAGGCCTACCCTAGTTATAATTCCATGTGGGATACAAAATGGGTTGAGCCACTTGAGGGGCTAAAGGCTAAACCTAATTTAGGCTAGCCTACTTGACTCTTGGATTATGTTACCTAGACAGCTAGGCTATTTTGGATTGTTTTAAGCTAGCCTAACCTATTATGGTACGGTAGGCTAAGCTAGTGTTTGAACTGATTTATCAGTTTGGTCTAGTTAGCCTAGGCCTAGTTAATGCCTAGCCTAGGGCTAGGGCCCTAGGTCTACTTGTAAATATATTTTGGTCAATTATAGGGAATAGGCTCGCACGGCTTATTTTTTATGTTTTTTCCTCCAAATGTTGAGAAATGAGTGTTTTCATGGTTATCCTAGGCCTAGCCTAGTTATAATTCTAATGTGGGATACACAATGGGTTGAGAAACTTGAAGGGAGCTTTGCCCCCCCCCCCCCCCCATGAATTATTGAAATCGTCATCTAGACTAGGCCTATGTTGCCAGCCGGGGGTAAATATCGATTATACTGCATAAGAAGGAGTTTGTAAACCGTGAGGATGTCCGAAAGAGCTCGGAGATTGATTAGCATGGGCGTTTTTTCTATTAATATTGGGTTTTATAGCCTAAATGTGATCAAAATCACTTGTGTCACTCATAAGTAGTGTCTTATTGTTATATATGTATGTCAAATGTGAGATATGTGATCTGGGCAACCAGCTGCTCAGCCACAGGTGGCTGGCTTGTAATTAAGTCACTTAAATTACAGTGAGAAGTAACAGTACTAGTCAATCACCATATTTTTATACTCTTATTAGGCTAGTGAGTAGATCATCTAAGGACTAGGCTAAGTTGAGCACAGTGCACATAGGCCTACTTACACTGCCACTGTGGCATTCAGTGTCTGAACATTGAAACCTTGGACTTTCATCCTGCAGATAGGCTAGACTAATCAGATTCCTGCTTGAAACTGCTGCCAGGATTTCATGAAAAGTGTAATTATCCTATTCCTAGGCCTAAAGGCTAAACCTATCCTAATTTAGGCTAGCCTACTTGACTCTTGGATTATGTTACCTAGACAGCTAGGCTATTTTGGATTGTTTTAAGCTAGCCTAACCTATTGTGTTACGGTAGGCTAAGCTAGTGTTTGAACTGATTTATCAGGTTTGTCTAGTTAGCCTAGGCCTAGTTAATGCCTAGCCTAGGGCTAGGGCCCTAGGTCTACTTGTAAATTATATTTTGGTCAATTATAGGGAATAGGCTCGCACGGCGAAGAGGAGAAGAGGGAGGGGAGTGAAAGGTACAGCATGGTGGACAGAAGAGGTAAGAATAGCTGTGGAAGAAAAGAAGAAAGCATATAGAGAGTGGTTGGGTAGTAGAGGGAATGAAGATTCCGAGAGACAGAAACGAGCGAGGTACGTGGAGAGTAAGAGGGTGGTGAAGAGAGTAGTGAAGGAAAGTAAGAGAAGAGTAGATGAGGAATTTGGAAGGAATCTGAGTGTAAAATGGAGGGAGAGTAAGAAACTGTTCTGGAAAGAAGTCAAGAAAGTTAGGGAAGGTAGCAAGGGAAACAGTAAGGGTGTGAAAGATAAGAATGGGAGAATGCTAGCCGAGAAGCAAGAGAGAGTCGAAAGATGGAGGGAGTACTTCAGTGAGTTGCTAAATGAAAGGAATGAAGAGCCAGCAAACATAGCTGGATATGGTATGGGAGGGAGAAGAAGAGAAGTAGTGGAGGAGGAGGTGGGGATCAGGAGGTCAGAAGTGTGGGAAGCCATGAAAAGAGTGAAGTTGGGGAAAGCACCAGGAACAGATGGAGTGTGTGGGGAAATGTTGAGGTATGGTGGTGAGATAGTGATAGAATGGGTATGGAAAATGTGCAAACTAGCATGGGAGAAGGGGAGTGCACCCGATGACTGGAAGACTGGCATAATAGTCCCCCTATATAAGGGCAAAGGGGAAAGAGGAGTGTGTGGTAACCACCGAGGAATATGTCTTCTAAGCGTAGTAGGGAAGGTATACAGTAGGGTAGTGATTGAGAGAGTGAGAGTGAGAACGGAGAAATGGATAGGCGACGAGCAGGGAGGTTTTAGGAAGGGAAGAGGATGTGTAGATCAGATTTTTACCCTGAATTGTGTTGTGGAGAAGTATCTGGAGAAGAAACAAAAGGTGTATGTTGCCTTTATGGACTTGGAGAAGGCCTATGACAGAGTGGATAGAGAAGGTTTGTGGAAAGTACTTAGAATATACGGAGTAGAGGGCAAGTTGCTGAAAGCAGTGAAGAGCATGTATGAGGGTGCAAAGGCGGCAGTACGTGTGGAGAGTGAGCAGAGCGAGTTCTTTGACCTGAATGTTGGTTTGAAACAGGGGTGTGTGATGTCCCCGTGGTTGTTTACTGTATATATGGATGGAGTTATGAAAGAAATACTATCAAGAGCAGTGGATGTTGGTGTATCGCTGAAAAGGGAGGGAATTGAGTGGAAGCTACCTATACTGCTGTTTGCGGATGATACAGTTCTGATGAGTGATAATGAATGGGAGTTGCAGGGTCTGGTAAATGAGTTTGGAACAGTGTGCGAAAAACGGAATTTGAAGGTAAATACGGGGAAGAGCAAGGTTATGGTCTTCGAAAGGGTGAAGTCACAGAGTGTGAGGTGAAGCTGAACGGTCAGGCTATGGAGATCGTCAACTCTTTTAAGTATCTGGGCAGTGTGTTGAGTAAAGATGGGACTATGGATGAAGAGGTGCGGGAGAGGGTACAACAGGGGAAGAGGGTTGTAGGAACGCTAAAAGCAGTAACAAGAAATAGGGTGGTCAGTATGGAAGTGAAGAAGTCCTTGCATGACAGTGTGGTAATCCCGACACTGACTTACGGAAGCGAAGCATGGACGTTGGTTGAGAGACTCAGACCAAGAGTGAGAGCAGTGGAAATGAATTACTTAAGGAGTGCGTGCGGAGTTACATGGAGGGATAGACAGACTAATGAGGAAGTAAGAAGGAGGTGTGGTGTGGAGGTAGATGTGCTGGAAAGTGTGAAAAGGAACAACTTGAGATGGTTCGGCCATATGGAACGTATGGAAAGCGAGAGAATGACTAAGAGGGTGTACGAGAGCGAGGTGGAGGGACAGAGGGGGAGAGGTAGACCGAATATGAGGTGGAAGGATGGAGTGAGGAACTACATGAACGAAGGCGGTGCTGGTTGGGGGGAGGGGCGTCGACTGACTGGGGACAGAGGTGCATGGGGGCGGTTCGTTCGTGGCCACCCCTTCGGGGATCACGGCGTCAGGCAATAGATAGATAGATAGGCTCGCACGGCTTATTTTTCATGTTTTTTCCTCCAAATTTTGAGAAATTAGTGTTTTCATGGTTAGCCTAGGCCTAGCCTAGTTATAATTCCAATGTGGGATACAAAATGGGTTGAGCCACTTGAGGGGCTAAAGGCTAAACCTATCCTAATTTAGGCTAGCCTACTTGACTCTTGGATTATGTTACCTAGACAGATAGGCTATTTTGGATTGTTTTAAGCTAGCCTAACCTATTATGTTACGGTAGGCTAAGCTAGTGTTTGAACTGATTTATCAGTTTGGTCTAGTTAGCCTAGGCCTAGTTAATGCCTAGCCTAGGGCTAGGGCCCTAGGTCTACTTGTAAATTATATTTTGGTCAATTACAGGGAATAGGCTCGCACGGCTTATTTTTCATGTTTTTTCCTCCAAATTTTGAGAAATGAGTGTTTTCATGGTTAGCCTAGGCCTAGCCTAGTTATAATTCCAATGTGGGATACAAAATGGGTTGAGGCACTTGAGGGGAGCTTTGCCCCCCCCCCCCCCCCACACCCCCAATGAATTATTAAAATCGTCATCTAGACTAGGCCTATGTTGCCAGCCGGGGGTAAATATCGATTATACTGCATAAAGAAGGAGTTTGTAAACCGTGAGGATGTCCAAAAGAGCTCGGAGATTGATTAGAATGGGCGTTTTTTCTATTAATATTGGGTTTTATAGCCTAAATGTGATCAAAATTATTCTCCCACAGTGAATTATACACGAGTACAGTTACTACAGTACTACAGTATAAGGATTCCATAGACCTATATTGTCCCTAATAAATTAGCCTATGTATAATAAGGCTGCGAGCCTATTCCCTATAATTATCATATTTTGTATAGGCTAGGCCTAGAATAGAATAATATTATAGTACTGTAGTTAGACTGTTACGTTTAGGCTAGCCTATAGGCTACCCTACTAAAGAGTCTTTCATGATCATGAGTTTCATAACTCAATATTTATTAGATTAATTGACATTGTCATTAGGCCTACCTACAGTAGTAGGCTAGTACTGTACAGTCATTTGACAGTGTTAGCCTGTTAGCCTACTTACCAGTAGCCAGGTAATAGCCTATGTATGGACAAGGTTACTTTTACTCTCCATTCTCCAATGCAGGCAGCTCGGTGGACGGTGATTTTATCATAGGCCTATAGGCTATGTAATTTTTGCTGTAATATATGTTAAGAACTTAGGCCTAAGCCTATTATCGTCGGAAATTATATTTTCTATTAGACTCAGTGCCGTGGGATAGGCTACTGGCTACGTAAGGGTATATATATATGACATAGCCTAATTATCGAGGATTCGAGGTACCGGTACTGTACATGAATTGGTGAAGCATGTTAACCTCGACTAAATTTTGTGTAATTATATAGTTAGCTAATTAGCTTAAGACTAGCCCCAGCCTAGTTTAATATTTCTTGAAGCCTAGGCTAATTATTTGTGAACTGATAATGCTTATGGTTACATAAGAACATAAGAAAATGGGAGTCTGCAGAAAGCCGATTGGCCTAAGCAAGGCAGATCCCTGTCCCACACAACCCCAATTACAGGCTCAACACTCTAATACCCAGAGGATCATCTTACCAAAACGGTTAGAGATTAACGCAGGATTACGGGGGTCTGCAGAGCGCTGATTGGCCCAACCCTGCTGATCCCCCTTCACACCCAACCCTTCTCGTCCATATGCTTATCCAATTTTATCTTAAGCTCCCTATCGTTTTTAATCCCACTACTGCACTTGGTAGTCCATTCCACCCATCTACAATTCTGTTACCAAACCAATATTTGCCTATATCTTTTCTAAAACGAAATTTATCTAATTTGAAACCATTGGTACGAGTTCTTTCGCTATCACTGAGCTTTAGTACATTTGTCATGTCCCCTTTGTTAATCCCACTAATCCACTTGAACACCTCTATCATATCCCCTCTAATCTGCGTCTCTCTAACGAATGTAAGCCTAATTTCTTCAACCTTTCTTTATATGGAAGATTTCTAATATTATGGATCATTTTTGTCATTCTACGTTGTACTCTCTCCAATGAATCTATGTCCATTCTGTAATAAGGACACCAAAATTGAACAGCATAATCCATATGGGGTCTCACTAATGACAAGTAAAGTTTTAAGATAACATCAGCAGTTCTGTTACTCACACTCCTAGAGATGAACCCGAGAATCCTGTTTGCCTTGTTTCGAACGCTTATACACTGTTGTCTTGGCTTCAAATCATTGCTAACAAACACACCTAGATCTTTCGCACAATTCGAGTTTTCTAATTCCACATTAGCTAGTTTATATTTAACATTTGTATGCATCTTTCCTATCTTTAATACCTTGCATTTGTCAATGTTAAACTTCATCTGCCAATTTACTGACCATTCGTGTAAGGTATCTAGATTCCTTTGGAGGCACTCTATCTGAATCAATTGTTCTCCCCATTTTGGTATACACCACTTTTGACTGCTCCCCATTCTGACTTCGTACCATTTATGCTGACTCTCTGCTTCCTACCAATTAGCCATGACCTAATCCATCCCAACAACGCCCCACCTATTCCATGCGCCTCTACCTTTCTCATCAATCTCTCATGGGGGACTCTGTCGAAAGCTTTACTGAAATCTAAATATATTATATCATATGACTTGTTATTATCTACTTATCAAAATAGCAAAACAAATTTAACCATGAAACTTGAGCCAGTCTTTAAATTGAAATAGGCCTAGGCCTACTGAAATTAACTGAGTGGATGAAAAATGAGTACAAAAAAAATAACTAGGACTAACCACTCAGTTAATTTCAGTAGGCCTAGGCCTATTTCAATTTAAAGACTGGCTCAAGTTTCATGGTTAGATTTTGTTTGCTATTTTGATTAATTACCTGATAGATTAAGTAAAAAAAAAAAAAAAAAAAAAAAAAAGTAATTTCCAAGACCTGGGTAGGCCTAACTGATTTCCAAACTCCAGTGTAGTCCAACCATACTTACCGGTACCGTACCTTCTTATTCTAATTTAACTTAATTTAACCTACACATTGCCCTTAATTGATTGGAGACAGGTATAGTTCCAGAAGCTTGGAAGCTTGCAAACGTAGTTCCGATCTTCAAAAAAGGTGACAAATCAATAGCATCCAATTACCGTCCCATTAGTCTTACATCAATCATAGGAAAGCTACTAGAGTCAATTATTACTAGTAAAATTAGAAACCACTTAGATACATTTAATTTAATAAATTCTTCTCAGCATGGATTCACTCAGGGACGTTCTTGCCTTACTAATTTGCTTAGTTTTTCTCAGAGGTATATGAAGCAGTAGATAATGACAAGTCATATGATATAATATATTTAGATTTCAGTAAAGCTTTCGACAGAGTCCCCCATGAGAGATTGATGAGAAAGGTTGAGGTGCATGGAATAGGTGGGGCGTTGTTGGGATGGATTAGGTCATGGCTAATTGGTAGGAAGCAGAGAGTCAGCATAAATGGTACGAAGTCAGAATGGGGAGCAGTCAAAAGTGGTGTCCCCCAGGGATCTGTATTAGGTCTTCTGTTGTTTGTTATATACATAAATGACCTTGATTTAGGTATAACTAGTAGGATAAGTAAATTTGCAGACGATACCAAAATGGGGAGAACAATTGATTCAGATAGAGATATAGAGTGCCTCCAAAGGGATCTAGATACCTTACACGAATGGTCAGTAAATTGGCAGATGAAGTTTAACATTGACAAATGCAAGGTATTAAAGATAGGGAAGATGCATACAAATGTTAAATATAAACTAGCTAATATGGAATTATAAAACTCGAATTGTGAGAAAGATCTAGGTGCGTTTGTTAGCAATGATTTGAAGCCTAGACAACAGTGTATAAGCGTTCAAAACAAGGCAAACAGGATTCTCGGGTTCATCTCTAGGAGTGTGAGTAACAGAACTGTGGGGGCACTCGGTTATGGCCTTGGCCTTGCTCGGGGCCCTGGGGCTGTTCGGCCAGGCAGCTTGGGGAACAACAACAACAGAACTACTGATGTTATCTTAAAACTTTACTTGTCATTAGTGAGACCCCATATGGATTATGCTGTTCAATTTTGGTGTCCTTATTACAGAATGGACATAGATTCATTGGAGAGAGTACAATGTAGAATGACAAAAATGATCCATAATATTAGAAATCTTCCGTATAAAGAAAGGTTGAAGAAATTAGGCTTACATTCGTTAGAGAGACGCAGAGTTAGAGGGGATATGATAGAGGTGTTCAAGTGGGTTAGTGGGATTAACAAAGGGGACATGACAAATGTACTAAAGCTCAGTGATAGCGAAAGAACTCGTACCAATGGTTTCAAATTAGATAAATTTTGTTTCAGAAAAGATATAGGCAAATATTGGTTTGGTAACAGAGTTGTAGATGGGTGGAATGGACTACCAAGTGCTATAGTGGGATTAAAAATGATAGGGAGCTTTAAGATAAAATTGGATAAGCATATGGACGAGAAGGGTTGGGTGTGAAGGGGGATCAGCAGGGTTGGGCCAATCAGCGCTCTGCATACCCCCGTAATCCTGCGTTAATCTCTAACCATTTTGGTAAGATGATCCTTAGGGTATTAGAGTGTTGAGCCTATAATTGGGCTTTGTAATTGGGGTTGTGTGGGACAGGGATCTGCCTTGCTTAGGCCAATCGGCTTTCTGCAGACTCCCATTTTCTTATGTTCTTATGTTCATAGATATAGCCTACAGTATATTAACCTAGAATATATGTTAAGGCGGCATGTAGCTTTCTACTGCTGGGCTGGTCGCTAGGGTTGCGGGTTGCTGTCCTCAACAACCTATTAATGTAAAAAACAAAACAAAAAAATAAAAATTATTTTAAGTTCTTCAATTATATTTACCAATTCCCAAGTAATAACAAGTAGTAACAATACAATCAGCAACGGAATGTAGGAAAAGCATAGGCTACTATAACGACCTAGGATTTTTTTTTTTTTTTTTCAAAACTTGTCTATAGGCCTAGCCTAGGCCTAGATAGGCCCTAGGCCTAACCTTATTTTTGTAACAGTATCCGAGCCATTTTATGGTCTTGAAAAGTTGCTAAATGCCCTCTCTGACACCCTAAAATGTAAAAAATTTCCCGGGGAGGCATGCCCACGGACCCCCCTATAAAACACAGGGGGCTTCGCCCCCCGGACCCCCCTTCGTATCGATTCCTTAAACTCTATTTTTCTCTAATCCTTAATTACTACTGACATAACTTTTTTCTCTTTTGGCACCCTGCCCATAGGCCAAACAAGGATACAATACCGGTACGCATAGCCTAGCCTAATAGGCCTACCCACCTATTTCAGGTCAGGTCAGGTCAGGTCCCTACCAAAAATGTAAACAAACATCTGCAGACACACTCTGATAGCGCGCACTATACAAAATATTGTAGGCCTATATGGTGAAATAGGCCAATACAGGGTGTCAAAGCAAATAAATCTGGAGTGGGTAGCACTATTTTTCTGAAGTTGAGTAGCATTAGCCCATTGCACGGACGAATTGTGAGCGCCGTACGCGCGAGCTTTAGGGTCTGGGGGCATGCCCCCCCAGAACATTTTGACATTTTAAGGTGTCAGAGAGGCCATTTTGTGGCTTTTCTAGGCATTGAATTGGCTCAGATACACTGTAAAAAAATATATTATTTTCATGTTATCTAGACATTTTTTGGAAATGACCTGTACTGAAATATTAAAGAAATATATTATGGTATGGGCTATCCTGGGACATAGCGTATTTACTGGTACCAGTGCAGTACCGTATGTATATTATTGGGAAGGATGTAGTAATCGGGTATATCGCCAGGTTTGTTTACAATACTTGTGCCGGTACGCTCGCTGTTACGTTCCCGTCTACAGTATTTTGACTGATTATTTGCCACCTGCTGGCAATATAATATATGATAATGACAATAAGTCATGGGGGGGTTAGGACTGGGGGGAAAAGCCTCCTTCAGCCTATTATTCTATCTCACAACAGTCAAAATAGATTGGACGGGAACGTGATCGCGAGCGTACAGAGTAATAAAAAAAAAGAGCATTACACCAAGATACTACATCCTTTCCAAACTTTTTTTGGATTTTTATGAACACAATATAATATGGATAGGGCCTATAAGTCATGAATGAATGAGATACTCTAGTGAAATCTGATACTGCATTTTTATTACCCTTATTTCTTTCCAATTATATACACCGAATATAGTGCCGGTATGTAAAAGAAAATAATATATGTTCTACTTGTTCATACAGGTACCGGTATTTTTAACTTTTGTTTAAGCTATACCACAGTGTGGCTTTCCAGAATAACTGATGATATAGCCATCTATAGGACTGTTGTGCAACAGTGCAAAGGGAATTAAGGGCCATGCTATAGAAATGGGGACCATAGGCCTAGATAATTAATATAATGTATCATAACACGCATATTAGTGAACAAAAAACTGCAACAAGAACCTTTTTAAATAATTGGTGAACCCTATCCTACAATTGGGGTTTCAAATCGTAATGATAGCAGAGTCCAGTTATATTAGTCTATATTATTGCATGTGCAAGGATGAACTCAAGGTGTATAGTTCTTATTGTGTATTTGCAAGTGATAAAACAGCCCAAACAATGCTATTTAGTGATCATTTTCTTGTCTTCCTTCTCATTCTTTCAAGTTTTCAAACCATATGGCTCTGGTTTGACACCCTGCTACTACAATACATAATGAAGGATGAATCATGAAAGGGTCAAGCCTTAGTAATATTTTTCATTACAGAACTTGGTAAGACTAACATTATCTCCATCAATCATACTTTGTGTAACATAATTACTGTAGCCTACAGTATAATTCAAGGATTCATTACATTATAGAATTAGCACAATATTAGTCAATGTTGTTCAACTACATATCGGCAGCCTACAAGTACAATTGACAATGTCATACTGAACAGTTTGCTATATAGGCAACTGTACTGCAATAATACATTACAAATAAAATAGCTACACTACTAGACTTCCGGTATCGTACCAGTGTAGGCCTACTAGCACAATGCACTTTAAAGTACCATATATTATGAACTTCTTCCACAAATGAAGTATTTGTTTCAAATGGAAAAAAAAAAATATATATATATATACAGTATATATATACTGTATAACCATAGGCCTATACTGCATTATATGAAGCATTGTTCATATTCAGAAGTCAAGGTAAGTACTGTACGACCTGTCCAGTAAGTAAGACAATTACTATTTAGTTGAATCTAAATAAATTCTTTCACATCACTACCGATATCTAGCTTATAGTAAAAAGCATATTTCAACCTAATGTCTTTTTATTATAGGCCTACCTCAGTACCTGTATACCGGTACCATATACAGTATACCCATTATTTTTATCCCTGCTATATCCAAGTTGGATCAATTAATGTGATGTACACGGTATACCCAATGTGGTTGATTGTGTTCTTATATTTCAAACCTCTATTTTATTAGGATAAGCGTTATATCCAAATAGCGATTTTGATAAGTTCTTTTGCATTTATCTTGTCCCAGTTTTGTTTTGTTTATGTGCAAGTCTTACCATTTCAGAAGGGTCAGAAAAGAAACATAATATTAAGCATATAAACTAATAGTAAATTATTGTTTAAAATAAAATTGAAATAAAGTCCCCATAGCAAATTTTAGGTGTTTAGGTGTTAGGCTATAATGATATGATTGATATCTATGTGTAATTCTGAAAGTTAGGGCTGAAAATTACCGGTATATGTATTAACGCTGTGAGCTATGGAAAAATACCAAAGTGAATATCAAAATTGGAGGAATTAGCCTAGCCTAGGTTATAATAAATAAAATATAATAATATAAATATGAAATAATATGGTAAAAAATTGTCAAATGTGATCATTTGGACTAAACTAAAAATTGCACCATTAATTTTGTATTCTTTGATATTGTAATGCCCTCGCAAAAATCCCGCAACCCCAATACTGTACTACCCGAGTTGACATCTGGAATAGCGTAAAATAGTCGTTGATGGCGAAGTCTAATAAATCCATAACGTGAATCACCAGGAGACTATCACCTGGTTCTTTCAATGAGAACTAAGGTTGCTATTTTATTGAATGTCCGCGGTAGTACAAGGGGTTAGCGCGAGGGTCTGGTTGACCTACTGAGGGAGATCACTAACCCAGGTTACCTACTGAGGGAGGTAACTAACCCGGGTTCGAACCCCACGCCAGGCATCTAAAAAACCTGGAGAGTTTTCGGGAGGGATAAAATTCCTCTAGGGTTCGAACCCCACGCCAGGCATCTCAAAACCTGGGGAGTTTTCGGAAGGGTTAAATTCCCTTCGTTCACCCAGCATTTCAGATAGCCTATGCAGTGGTGTTTTAAGTTTTTGGTTATTTTAAACGACAGTACTGCAGCGTTATTTGGCCTAGAAACAATTTATTAGGGAAAATAGGGACCAATAGATTCACCATATTTTTCTCCATAGGCCTATTATCCGCCTATAAGCTAGTCCAGGGTGTCAAAGCAAATAAATCTGGAGTGGGTAGCACTATTTTTCTGAAGTTGAGTAGCATTAGCCTATTGCACGGATGAATTGCGAGCGCCATAGGCGCGAGCTTTAGGGGGGTCCGGGGGCAGGCCCCCCCCCCCCCCCCCCCCGGAACATTTTGACATTTTAAGGTGTCAGAGAGGCCATTTTGTGGCTTTTCAAGGCATTGAATTGGCTCAGATACACTGTAAAAAAATATATTATTTTCATGTTATCTAGAATTTTTTTTGGAAATTACCTGTACTGAAATATTAAGGAAATATATTATGGTATGGGCTATCCTGGGACATACCGTATTTACTGGTACCAGTGCAGTACCGTATATATATTATTGGGAAGGATGTAGTAATCGGGTATATCGCCAGCTTTGTTTACAATACTGTACTTGTACCGGTACGCTCGCGGTTACGTTCCCGTCTATTTTGACTGCATATTTGGCTGTTTATTTACCACCTGCTGGCAATATAATATATGATAATGACAATAAGTCATGGGGGGTTAGGACTGGGGGGAAAAGCCTCCTTCAGCCTATTATTCTATCTCACAACAGTCAAAATAGATTGGACGGGAACGTGATCGCGAGCGTACAGAGTAATAAAAAAAAAGGGCATTACACCAAGATACTTACAGTAGATCCTCTGGAAACTACATCCTTTCCAAACTTTTTTTGGATTTTTATGAACACAATATAATATGGATAGGGCCTATGAGTCATGAATTAATGAGATATTCTAGTGAAATCTGATACTGCATTTTTATTACCCTTATTTCTTTCCAATTACATAATACAGTGCCGGTATGTAAAAGAAAATAATATATGTTCTACTTGTTCATACAGGTACCGGTATTTTTAACTTTTGTTTAAGCTATACCACAGTGTGGCTTTCCAGAATAACTGGATGATATAGCCATCTATAGGACTGTTGTGCAACAGTGCAAAGGAAATTAAGGGCCATGCTATAGAAATGGTGACCATAGGCCTAGATAATTAATATAATGTATCATAACACACATATTACTGAACAAAAAACTGCAACAAGAACCTTTTTAAATGATTGGTGAACCCTATCCTACAATTGGGGTGTCAAATCGTAACGATAGCAGAGTCCAGTTATATTAGTCTATATTATTGCATGTGCAAGGATGAACTCAAGGTGTATAGTTCTTATTGTGTATTTGTAAGTGATAAAATAGCCCAAACAATGCTATTTAGTGATAATGTTCTTGTCTTCCTTCTCATTCTTTCAAGTTTTCAAACAATATGGCTCTGGTTTGACACCCTGCCTACAATACATAAAGAAGGATGAATCATGAAAGGGTCAAGCCTTAGTAATATTTTTCATTACAGAACTTGGTAAGACTAGCGTTATCTCCATCAATCATACTTTGTGTAACATAATTACTGTAGCCTACAGTATAATTCAATGATTCATTAATTATAGTTGAGGGAGTGGTGGGAGGGTGGGGGGTACCATCAGAGGTGAATGGGTATGGTAGTGCACTTGTGGACGTATGTGTGGGGAGGAGGCTGTGGATAGCCAACACCTTCTTCCGACACAGAATGATCCACAGGTACACGTGGAAACGGATGTTGACGATGAAGGATAAGACAGTGGTGGAACGAAAGTCATTGATTGATTATGTATGTGTGGATGAACGAATGAAGAAATCTGTGATGGATGCTAGGGTGTATAGGGGTATTGGAGGGGGTCTGTCTGATCATTATGTAGTGGTAGCTAAGGTTAGGATACAAAAGAAGTGGGTGAGGAGAGCGGGAGGGAGGCGAGAGGAGGGTGGAATGGTGAGGAGGGTGGAGAGGTTGCAGGAGGAGGAAGTCAGGGAGGAGTACAGGAGAGCAGTGGAAAGACGACTAGGTGGGTTCGACCTGGAAGTTATGGAGGAAGTGGAGGAGATGAGCAAGGTGTTTAAGGATGAGATCTGTGCAGCATGTGAGGAGGTGTGTGGAGTGAGGAGAAGAGGGAGGGGAGTGAAAGGTACAGCATGGTGGACAGAAGAGGTAAGAATAGCTGTGGAAGAAAAGAAGAAAGCATATAGAGAGTGGTTGGGTAGTAGAGGGAATGAAGATTCCGAGAGACAGAAACGAGCGAGGTACGTGGAGAGTAAGAGGGTGGTGAAGAGAGTAGTGAAGGAAAGTAAGAGAAGAGTAGATGAGGAATTTGGAAGGAATCTGAGTGTAAAATGGAGGGAGAGTAAGAAACTGTTCTGGAAAGAAGTCAAGAAAGTTAGGGAAGGTAGCAAGGGAAACAGTAAGGGTGTGAAAGATAAGAATGGGAGAATGCTAGCCGAGAAGCAAGAGAGAGTCGAAAGATGGAGGGAGTACTTCAGTGAGTTGCTAAATGAAAGGAATGAAGAGCCAGCAAACATAGCTGGATATGGTATGGGAGGGAGAAGAAGAGAAGTAGTGGAGGAGGAGGTGGGGATCAGGAGGTCAGAAGTGTGGGAAGCCATGAAAAGAGTGAAGTTGGGAAAAGCACCAGGAACAGATGGAGTGTGTGGGGAAATGTTGAGGTATGGTGGTGAGATAGTGATAGAATGGGTATGGAAAATGTGCAAACTAGCATGGGAGAAGGGCAGTGCACCCGATGACTGGAAGACTGGCATAATAGTCCCCCTATATAAGGGCAAAGGGGAAAGAGGAGTGTGTGGTAACCACCGAGGAATATGTCTTCTAAGCGTAGTAGGGAAGGTATACAGTAGGGTAGTGATTGAGAGAGTGAGAGTGAGAACGGAGAAATGGATAGGCGACGAGCAGGGAGGTTTTAGGAAGGGAAGAGGATGTGTAGATCAGATTTTTACCCTGAATTGTGTTGTGGAGAAGTATCTGGAGAAGAAACAAAAGGTGTATGTTGCCTTTATGGACTTGGAGAAGGCCTATGACAGAGTGGATAGAGAAGGTTTGTGGAAAGTACTTAGAATATACGGAGTAGAGGGCAAGTTGCTGAAAGCAGTGAAGAGCATGTATGAGGGTGCAAAGGCGGCAGTACGTGTGGAGAGTGAGCAGAGCGAGTTCTTTGACCTGAATGTTGGTTTGAAACAGGGGTGTGTGATGTCCCCGTGGTTGTTTACTGTATATATGGATGGAGTTATGAAAGAAATACTATCAAGAGCAGTGGATGTTGGTGTATCGCTGAAAAGGGAGGGAATTGAGTGGAAGCTACCTATACTGCTGTTTGCGGATGATACAGTTCTGATGAGTGATAATGAATGGGAGTTGCAGGGTCTGGTAAATGAGTTTGGAACAGTGTGCGAAAAACGGAATTTGAAGGTAAATGGGGAAGAGCAAGGTTATGGTCTTCGAAAAGGGTGAAGTCACAGAGTGTGAGGTGAAGCTGAACGGTCAGGCTATGGAGATCGTCAACTCTTTTAAGTATCTGGGCAGTGTGTTGAGTAAAGATGGGACTATGGATGAAGAGGTGCGGGAGAGGGTACAACAGGGGAAGAGGGTTGTAGGAACGCTAAAAGCAGTAACAAGAAATAGGGTGGTCAGTATGGAAGTGAAGAAGTCCTTGCATGACAGTGTGGTAATCCCGACACTGACTTACGGAAGCGAAGCATGGACGTTGGTTGAGAGACTCAGACCAAGAGTGAGAGCAGTGGAAATGAATTACTTAAGGAGTGCGTGCGGAGTTACATGGAGGGATAGACAGACTAATGAGGAAGTAAGAAGGAGGTGTGGTGTGGAGGTAGATGTGCTGGAAAGTGTGAAAAGGAACAACTTGAGATGGTTCGGCCATATGGAACGTATGGAAAGCGAGAGAATGACTAAGAGGGTGTACGAGAGCGAGGTGGAGGGACAGAGGGGGAGAGGTAGACCGAATATGAGGTGGAAGGATGGAGTGAGGAACTACATGAACGAAGGCGGTGCTGGTTGGGGGGAGGGGCGTCGACTGACTGGGGACAGAGGTGCATGGGGGCGGTTCGTTTGTGGCCTTCGGGGATCGCGGCGTCAGGCAATAGATAGATAGATAGATTAATTATAGAATTAGCACAATATTAGTCAATGTTCAAGTACATATCGGTAGCCTACAAGTACAATTGACAATGTCATACTGAACAGGTTGCTATATAGGCAACTATACTGCAATAATACATTACAAATAAAATAGCTACACTACTAGACTTCCGGTATCGTACCAGTGTAGGCCTACTAGCACAGTGCACTTTAAAGTATATTATGAACTTCCACAAATTAAGTATTTGTTTCAAATGGAAAAAAAAAAAATATATATCTATCTATCTATCTATTGCCTGACGCCGTGATCCCCGAAGGGGTGGCCACGAACGAACCGCCCCCATGCACCTCTGTCCCCAGTCAGTCGACGCCCCTCCCCCCAACCAGCACCGCCTTCGTTCATGTAGTTCCTCACTCCATCCTTCCACCTCATATTCGGTCTACCTCTCCCCCTCTGTCCCTCCACCTCGCTCTCGTACACCCTCTTAGTCATTCTCAGTATATATATATATATATATATATATATATATATATATATATATATATATATATATAACCATAGTCCTATACTGCATTATATGAAGCATTGTTCATATTCAGAAGTCAAGGTAAGTACTGTACCTGTCCAGTGAGTAAGACAATTACTATTTAGTTGAAGTTTCAGCGTGTCATGCTAAATCAATTCTTTCACATCACTACCAATATCTAGCTTATAGTAAAAAGCATATTTCAACCTAATGTCTTTTTATTATACCTCAGTACCTGTATACCGGTACCATATACAGTATACCCATTATTTTTATCCCTGCTATATCCAAGTTGGATCAATTAATGTGATGTACACGGTACACCTAATGTGGTTGATTGTGTTCTTAGATTTCAAAATTCTATTTTATTAGGATAGGCTAAGTGTTATTTCCAAATAGCGATTATGATAAGTTCTTTTGCATTTATCTTGTGTCGTCCCAGTTTAGTTTCGTTTATGATGCAAGTCTTACCATTTCAGAAGGGTCAGAAAAGAAACATAATATTAAGCATATAAACAAATAGTAAATTAATGTTTAACATCAATCCCCCGGAGGAATAACAGGGGTGCTATGGGCTCTCTGCGAGAGGGCTGGTTATCACACAGAGGCCCACGTCTCTTCAACAAACTCCCACGGCGAGTAAGAGACATGAGGGACATCTCGTTAGACAACTTCAAGAGAGCCCTAGATGTCGAACTGCAAAAAGTGCCAGACGAGCCCATCCTCGCAAGGGAGCGAGCTGTCGCTTCAAACAGTCTACTGCACCAAATCACCACCCATAACGAGGGGCGTCGCGCTCCTTGGTGCCGCTAGAAGAGCGGCGAACACATCTAAAGGTATCTAAAGGTAAAGGTATCAAATTGAAATAAAGTCCCCATAGCAAATTTTAGGTGTTTAGGTGTTAGGCTATAATGATATGATTGCTATCTATGTGTAATTCTGAAAGTTAGGGCTGAAAATTACTGGTATATGTATTAACGCTGTGAGTTATGGAAAATTACCAAGTTAATATCAAAATTGGAGGAATTAGCCTAGCCTAGGTTATAACAAACAATAAATAAAATATAATAATATAAATAATATGGAAAAAATTGTCAAATGTGATCATTTGGACTAAACTAAAAATTGCACCATTATTTTTTTTTCTTTGATATTGTAATGCCCTCGCAAATATCCTGCAACCCCAATGCTGGGTAAGATCCTATGTAGCGGTAGTCACCATATTTTGTTTGCCCATTAACTAAGGATCCTTATTTATATCCTCATATCTCTTAGTTATTTTCTTCACTTACCTCAACAATACTAAACCCCGATAGCTGGGGAGGGTATGAAATATATCAGGGAAAGAGAGGGGTTGAAACACGGAGATTAACTAGAATATAGCCATCTTGATTAACCAAGCCAAGACGTTGTGTATCCTTGCTTGTGATTGGTTGTTGATTATCGTGACGTCATCAGCCAAGGCGGGCCTCAGCGATGACGTCATTCCAGCCCTCGGCCAACATGTCGTCATTACACCCGCTTATTTTTACACCCGCGTAATCTTACACCCGGTTAATTTAACATCAGCGGTGTATATGTTTCACACAACGTGTATTATAATGTCATTAGTGCACTGTGTAATTTGCGTCTTGATATTCAAACCGTTTCTATTTATCAATACTAATTAGTATATTAGTATATTAGTAGCGATATCGTCCGAAGATGAACGGATATATTAGTAATTATAGGGAATAGGCTCGCACCCTTATTTGTTATGTTTTTTCCTCCAGATTTTGAGAAATGAGTGTAGGCCCTATTCATGGTCTTAGTTATAATGCCAATGTTGGATACACGATGGGTTGAGGGGGGGCTTTACCCCCCCTCACCCCCCCCATGAATTATTGAAATCGTCATCTATGTTGCCAGCAGGGGGTAAATATTGATTACACTGCATAAAGAAGGCGTTTGTAAACTGTGACTGTCCGAAAGAGCTCTGAGATTTATTAGAATGGGCGTTTTTTCAGTCAATATTAAGGAGACGGACCACAGCTATTTTCAATGATTGTATTTTTGTGGATTTGTTATTTATATGATTTATTAGGTTTCTATAGGCCTATTACAATTTGTTCATGCAAATTAAGGAACATATCCAGGAACCTGGCCAACTTTTATTTCGTGATTTTTTTGGGGGGGTTTTAGCTAGTTTTCATCATTAGCCTATACAGTGGTTGTCATTAATTAGAATCTCCGGAAAAAAAGTTGTCCCCATTATCCAACAATCTTAAGATACGGTCCCCGATAGTGGGGATGGCTATAAAGTACAGGGAAATTGAGGGGCAAAAGACGAAAATAAGGGGTAATATTAGCGTAACCTAACAACCTTACCTAACCTAACCTAGTATATTAGGTGGGGGCTGCCGCCCCCACACCCCCGCTGGTTTGGTATTTAGCCTAATTCATAAAAGATTGACGGTCGGCAAAAGAGTTAATTATAAGAGTGAGAGAACTCTATTTCTTATTGCTAATCTGCCAACCTCTGCGTCATATGAGTCTGAAGGGGTTAAGTGGGCTAAGAGTTAATCAACATGGCTAAATTGCAGATAATGTTTCAACATCATGGTAATTGTTTAGTGTATGGCCTCCTCCTAAAGAAAATGGATTTTTGAGCATAGACTGAACCAAATGTTCACTACTGTATTTACATAGCTGGTCATTAACCTAACCTAACCTAACCTAACCTAACCTAACCTAACCTAACCTAACCTAACCTGGGGGCTGCTGCCCTCAGACCCCCGCTGGTCTTGGGTTGAAAAGTGATAAAAAACACATAGCCTATCTCTTACCTCATTATTCAAAGTTTTGTATTTTGTTTAATATACACTTCCCAGGTAATTTGAACAGTTCTATTGCTTCTATATATCATATAATACACCATAGAATACGTTTTTAATAACTAGAAAAAGAGGACTTCGATTAAAAAATTACGATCTTAAGATACGGCCCCCGATAGTGGGGAGGGCTATGAAGTACAGGGAAATTGAGGGGTAAAAGATGAAAATAAGGGGTAATATTAGCGTAACCTAACAACCTTACCTAACCTAACCTAGTATATTAGGTGGGGGCTGCCGCCCCCACACCCCCGCTGGTTTGGTATTTAATTCATACAAGATTGACGGTCGCCAAAAGAGGTAATTATAAGAGTGAGAGAACTCTATTTCTTATTGCTAATCTGCCAAGCTCTGCGTCATATGAGTCTGAAGGGGTTAAGTGGGCTAAGAGTTAATCAACATGGCTAAATTGCAGATAATGTTTCAACATCACTTTTTCTTTGATATAATTCAGGGCCTCTCCACCTATATGGGTTATTATGGACGAGGTAAGTGAAGGAAATAAGTCTGTATTGAGGATATTCATTAAAGATTCTGTGGTAATCGTAGCCTAGGCTTGGACCCAAATAACGACGGTATAAAACCCTTACCCTTGGTGTACTGGACAATAATGGTCTGCAGCCAAATTAACACAATGCCGCTGGAAGTTCCGTTGGTAATCCCGTTAAATAGAAGATGTTGTAGGTGTTTTCATAAAGCAAAAACACTTCACTATTCATTGAACAACAGCTCCACCATTTCAAATATGGCCGACTGGCCCGAATCCGAGAGATTATAAACACCAAGGATAATAAATGAATCAATGTGACGTTGTAGAGGGATTGAGAAACAAAAGAGGCTCATTATATGGACTGACGTGTATTTCTACACCCGTTAAAATGTTGCGAGAATTTGTGACGTCACCGTCTAGACAGTGACGTACTCCCACAACAACCATTCCTATTATTATCCTATACCATCATCGCTCGTGACGTCACACCCAGTTTATTGACCAATAGAATAGCAGTATACAACTCGACTCACTTCCACTCGTCGCCCACCAGCTGAGCTGGGAAATTGTAAAAGTGAGTCCACAGATGCCCTCTAATTATTCATTTACCAAGTATATTTTCCATTTATAGTATACTACGAAGCAACATACATAATACATATATATATATATATACAAACAACAAATATGCTATAACACTGCCCAGTTCTTGAGATATAATGCATGCCGTTTCGCAGAAATATACCCAATGCTGTACTACCCGAGTTGACATCTGGAATAGCGTAAAATAGTCGTTGATAGCGAAGTCTAATAAATCCATAACGTGAATCGCCACGAGACTATCACCTGGTTCTTTCAATGAGAACTAAGGTGCACTATTTTATTGAACGTCCGCGGTAGTACAAGGGGTTAGCGCGCGGGTCTGGTTGACCTACTGAGGGAGGTCACTAACCCGGGTTACCTACTGAGGGAGGTAACTAACCTGGGTTCGAATCCCACGCCAGGCATCTAAAATACCTGGGGAGTTTTCGGGAGGGATAAAATCCCTCTAGGGTTCGAACCCCGCGCCAAGCATCTCAAAACCTGGGGAGTTTTCGGGAGGGTTAAATTCCCTTCGTTCACCCAGCATTTCAAATAGCCTATGCAGTGGTGTTTTAAGTTTTTGGTTATTTTAAACGACACTACTGCAGCGTTATTAGGCCTAGAAACAATTTATTAGGGAAAATAGGAACCAATAGATTCACCATATTTTTCTCCATAGGCCTAGCCTATAGGCTAGTCCGCATGGAGGATTTTTGTTATCGACAAATTGAAAAAATACCCACTTCACAGACAAATACAGTAGGCTACACCCTTGAATGCTACCGTGTTTTTTACTGTAGATAGGCAGGCAACTTTGCCTTTTGTCTCCTTCGTGCACAGACAAATTAAATAACTTAAGGTCAGTACCCTGTATAACTATGCAAGGAGGATTGCACCTAGCCTACCAGTGTGCCAAAATTCGCCCATTTTCTTCGTGATCCCGAACCTAACATTGAAAAAATATTGATACTGAAATAGGCTAAGAGCCTGTGACTGTCCCGGGGCGGCCGGGAGCCCCGCTAAACCTGCCATTCTATTTCTACATTACACTCATCAAACGATAGTTGCTCTGCTCTACACTGTACTCTACATTGGCTATGATCTTAGAACTATTATATATCACCTGTATTGAAGTCCAAATGCAGCTACTAATGTAAATATAGACGGATAAATCCAGAGCTCGAGTCATGAGAGCGATTTGTTTACACTGTGAAAACACAACTTGTTCGGTTCGGATGAGGTGACTGACTTTAGCACCAATATAACAAATATATATTACAATAAGGAAACAGCCATCGTTCATAGAACGAACTCCTGGATGGGAGAGTCCGCTAAAACAAACAAACAAACAAACAACCAATGTACCCCTACACTCCGATGTTATATTGCGCCGAAGGCTGAGTCAAGACGAACACAACTACCGTAATTTTATTGGCACTCGAATGCTCAATAATATGTAGATTAAAGGATAATAATAGGTATTTATCTAAAACTATGTATATATTAACTAAACTACTCCATGTGTTTAATATATTGACTAAATTTCACTGAAATGAATAATGTAAAATATTAATTTAAGTTTGAATGTTAATTTTCTGATCAGATTTCATCTTAATTAAACTCCTACAAAATACAGATATTGTTTCGTATGTGCTAATTTTATGGGGTCTCTAATTTCTTAAAAATAGTGAATGAATATAAATTTTATGTGTTTGACAAAGAGCGCAAGACCTTGAGGCATAAGGTAAGCTATAAATTAGTACGATTTTATGATGAATTATTGGTTTTCAGGGGTATATATGTGGTTGGATTAATGGAAAACAACGAACGAATATCAGCACTGTTTTCCATTGTGGTGTTTCCGAGAATAATCCAATGATGACGTCAAATTAGCTTGCCGCCAATCAACTGTGGAACACTTGGAAATGTGTTAGCTGTTATTTACCGATATATTTGTGGAAAAATAGAGTGAATTAAGGGGCTGGAATATAACATTGACTTCATGTGAAGTGCGAGTGCCCTACACATTCTAAAATTGTGCATATTAATCTTGGGGAACTCATTATATATAAGGTATAAGTTCAAGGTGATACTTTGGATAAACCTGACTTCTAGCAAGCACCAAACAGCGATTTTGTAAGTAGCCAAGCATATTATTTGTCAGATAAGCCTAGGCCTACTTGTATTAGCCTAGGCCTATGATGATAATGATGATTTGAAGCAGAAATGAGTAGCCTAGGCTGAGGCTAGGCATATTAGGCTTAGGATAACCCATTATCCAACAATCTTAGGACTGCCCCCACTAGTGGGGCTATGTATAATGTATTGATAGGCTAATGAAGATCAAGGAAGATTTGAGGTTAAAGACAGTAAAAAATAAGGTTAGCTAGGCAGCTGGGAATCTGGTTCTGGTAGGCTAAGACTCAGAGCCCACTCTTAACCCGGGAATGGCGAAGGTCCTCAATTATGGTAATTATTTAGAAGATGACCTTTTTTACTAGTTATTAAAAACTTACTCTATGGTGTATTATATGATATATAGAAGCAATAGAACTGTTAAAATGACCTGGGAAGTGTATATTAAACTTAGCCTAGACCAACATTCCTGTTTTTTTTTTTGTTTTTTTTTTGTAAGGCTAGGCTAGGCTAACCTAGCCTAGGCTACTCTTGAGTTTTGGAACACAGTAGGCCTAAGCCTAGGCCTATTTTAGATGTCTAACTTTTAAAATAATAATATAAAAATACGTAGGCTAGGCCTAGGCTAGGATTAATTTTGTTTTATCATTATACAGAAAGTTGTATCACTCAAAAAAACAGCGTCATTCGACACCCTGGCTAGGCTATAGCCTATGACAATAACAGTTTGCCGTCATGCCGTGGGATTAGGCCTATAGGGGTAGACCTGTCACTGAAGAATACTTTCGCAGTCTTACCGTTTGTTTTTGTTTTCAAGGTATAGGCTATAGGCAGAATAGGCTACAGTAGTATCTTATCTACTGGTATCTTATTTTATTGTAGTTTATATTATGAGTGGAAGATTTGCAATAACTTACCCTAACCAAAGTCCAAACTTAGTGTCCAAAGTGGGATCTGCACCCTGCCTCTATGTTCTCATTTTGTATACCGGTAACTTTTTAGCCAGATTACCGGTACAATTTAATAAGTGTACAGCCAGCAGCTAGGCCTACCGCCTACAGTGCATTTATAGATTTCCCGGAATCCCGGCCATGACTTGGGTATCACTAAAGAATCTTTCCGCAGCCTTATGTACAATTGTTTGTTTTTATTTCTTCAAGGAATATAGTACAGTAGTTTATTGTTCAATTGTTTATCATGTTATGAGTAGATAATTTGCATTACCTTACCCTAACCTAACTTTACTTAGTCTTAGTGTCCAAAGTGGGGGCTGCCACTATCCCCACAGTCCACACACCCGCTAACTAACATATATTATTGGTATGTCTTGTCATTACTATAACCTGACTTCATGGGGGTAACGGAGACTTGATTGAATATTTTCGGAATTAGCCTCGCAGAATCTTGAGTCTTTTTAAAGTTGTGAAAATTAAAGTAAGTTTCTACGTTCCTACTGATTGTACTTAACCCGAGATGGGAATAGCCTACCCAGGTATTTTTTACTCGGCCCAGGGAAAATAATAGACAAACAAATGTTCTAATCAAAGTTTATTCTTGAAACTTTGTACCGGTATGTATTTTAACCAGTACTCTATAGTAACTCATGTATCATATGAAAGGATATAAATTAAGTATGTAATAGTTCTTGGAATGCAACAACAAATATACATGAAATCTTTATTGGACAAAAGTTACAAAACTAAAACAGGGACTGCTAAGAATAATTTAAAAACCTGTTTTCAATGCCTATATTAGTGGACCTGAAGTGCATCTCTTTGAGACTGAAGTACAGGCAGCCAGCTCCCCTAGTATCCTGATTAAACACCAGTAAACATACATAACATCCCTTTTACTTACAATATTATTCATTCCTTTTAATAAATTTTGAGCATGTATTGTGCATATATTTACCTTCACATCTCAAAATTTCTCCGGCGGCAGGGGGGCTACGCCCCCCGGACCCCCTGTTATGAAGCGGGGGGCTGCGCCCCCCGCACCCCCCGCAGACGCCGCGCAAAGTTGATCCTTGTAAGCTTAGAAAAATGATCCAGAACTGGATAATTTCTGTTTTGGCACCCTGTCTAAGCCTACAGTATTGGCGTTTAGATTGCTGCCTCTAAAACTTGTCAATTATCAATATAGCCTACCTGTAGGCTAAAAGTAACGTTTTTGCTGTTGAAGTTTAATGAAGGTACCTGTAATAAATTAATTTTGGTGTTCAGGCGTAGGCCTAGTAGCCTAGGCTATATATATATATATTTTTTTTGTTTAAGTTTGGACCATAGGAAATGGCTAGGAGTTTTGTTTTTAATTTAGGCTAGGCCTAGGCTACATCAAATAGGCTACCGTACCAAAGGAAATATATTTCACCACAAAACCAGTTTCATCGTCAGTGGCACCAAAACGGCAATTAGGCCTAACCAATATAAACCCTTCCTTCCATAAATGGTAACTTTATCTTTCTGTGACATGCAATTTCTGAGTAGGCATATCTAGGCTATTGCGAAATATTGAAATCACGCTTTTTAGCCAAGCTGTGAAGAATCGAATCGTAGGCATATCATGACGGTTTCAGCTTAATTAGTGAATGCCAGTCGTAGGAAACTAAAAAACAATGTTCTACCATATAGTAGCTTACCTCTATGAACACCAAATGCAGGCTCTTCTTATTCAAATTGATATAATATTCACTATAAAGTGTGGCTCCACAATCTCCCCAACTTGAAACAGAAGACATTTTGGATTCTGAAAAACTATAGGCCTAGGTACTGGGTATACAAAAAGATTGATATCAAACAATATAGGTTTACAGCATCAGTGTTTAGTCAACGATAGAATCGAATCCCTCTTGCATATATATCGATCCTGTATATTATCCATATCATCCTCCCCTTAGAATTATTTTTTCTTATTTATAATAATTATGATTATAATTTTATATATTTATAATTATTTGTATCTATTATTCATAATTTAATGATAAATAGGCCGAGTCTCTCTTCTTGGAAATGCATTATGGCAACGAGCCAACTGATTATGGAATTTATGGGATCTATCTATCTATTATTGCCTGACGCTGTGATCCCCGAAGGGGTGGCCACGAACGAACCGCCCCCATGCACCTCTGTCCCCAGTCAGTCGACGCCCCTCCCCCCAACCAGCACCGCCTTCGTTCATGTACTTCCTCACTCCATCCTTCCAACGGCTTTCATGCCCAACTGCTAAAAAACTGCAAACATCAGCTAGCCCTGCCTCTAAAACTGCTGTGGAGCAAGTCCCTCCAAACTGGATATGTACCACAATCCCTAAAAGAAGGTAATGTCACACCAATACACAAAGGGGGTAGTAAAGGCATAGCCAAAAATTACAGACCAGTGGTGCTGACGTCACACCTTATTAAAATCATAGAAAGAACAATAAGAGCTAAGATGGTCAGCTTCCTGGAAGATAATGAGGCGTTCAACGAGGGGCAACATGGCTTTAGAAAAGGCCGCTCCTGCCTCTCACAACTACTATCACACTACGACAAAATCCTACAGGATATTCAAGACGGAGAAAATGTAGACGTCATATATCTAGATTTCGCCAAAGCTTTTGACAAGGTGGACCATGGGATCCTTCTACATAAACTCAAATCACTGGGAATAGGGGGAGACCTTGGAAGATGGCTCCATAGCTTCATCACCAACAGAAAACAAAGAGTCACGGTTCAAGGAAGCCTATCAGAAGCAGGTGGGGTCATCAGCGGAGTACCACAAGGATCAGTACTGGGACCTCTCCTATTCCTCATCATGATAGGAGACATCGACAGGGACCTGGAACACTCAACAGCCACATCGTTTGCAGACGACACCAGACTAATGAAGAAAATCACCTCACAACATGATGCTCAGCTACTACAACAAGACTTGGACAAAATCCTGAAGTGGGCAGAAGAAAACAACATGGCCCTAAACGGAGACAAGTTCGAGCTTCTAAGGTACGGGAACAAGAGAGCACTACAAAACGACACCAACTACAAAAGCGGACAGCAAGAAATTACCGCCAAGGACACAGTGAAGGACTTGGGAGTAAATATGAGCAGTGACGCCACTTTTTCCCAGCATATTACCAAAGCCACAACAACAGCAAAACAAATAGCAGGCTGGATCCTGAGAACCTTCCACACAAGAAATGAGAGGTGTATGCTAACATTGTGGAAGTCACTGGTCCTACCACGACTGGAGTACTGCTCCCAGCTCTGGTCTCCCCAAAAAGTAGGAGAAATAACAGAAATTGAAGCCACCCAGAGGACATTCACCAGTAAAATCCATGGGTTTCAACACTTTAACTACTGGGAGAGACTTAAGGAGCTGCAGCTGTACTCACTTCAAAGACGTAGGGAGAGATACATCATCATCTACGTCTGGAAGATTTTGGAAAAAAAGGTACCAAACCCAAACATCCAAGAGACTCAGCACCAAAGGCGAGGGAGGCTGTGCTATGTGAGGACTACGCCGGGATCAACACAAAAAATCAAATCCCTGATCCATCACAGCTTTACATACAATGGAACCAGACTGTTCAACTGTATACCAGCCCCTCTCAGGAACATAACCGGGGTGTCTCCAGACACCTTCAAGAAACACTTGGACATGTGGCTGGCCAAAATACCGGACCGGCCACCAACACCAGGATACCCCAGCACCAACTCCAACCGACTTCTGGAATGGAGAGTGGAAGAAAGGGAGCTGCCTGGTCGCAGTGGAGCCCCAGCTCAACTGTGTCACTAACGGACGGAATACAACTAAGTGTAACTAAGTGTAAGTGTAACCTCTCATTTGGTCTACCTCTCCCTCTCTGTCCCTCCACCTCGCTCTCGTACACCCTCTTAGTCATTCTCTCGCTTTCCATACGTTCCATATGGCCGAACCATCTCAAGTTGTTCCTTTTCACACTTTCCAGCACATCTACCTCCACACCACACCTCCTTCTTACTTCCTCATTAGTCTGTCTATCTCTCCATGAAACTCTGCACGCACTCCTTAAGTAATTCATTTCCACTGCTCTCACTCTTGGTCTGAGTCTCTCAACCAACGTCCATGCTTCGCTTCCGTAAGTCAGTGTCGGGATTACCACACTGTCATGCAAGGACTTCTTCACTTCCATACTGACCACCCTATTTCTTGTTACTGCTTTTAGCGTTCCTACAACCCTCTTCCGCTGTTGTACCCTCTCCCGCACTTCTTCATCCATAGTCCCAAGCGGCTCGCTTGGTGTAGTGACTAGCGTCTCGGACTTCCACCCAGAAGGCCCGGGTTCGCGCCCAAGCTCGGCGCATTAAAGATTTTTCACAAGCACTGAGTTGTTACCATCCCTCATGAGCAAAGGGATGGGGTAGTAGTACAGGACCCCAATGGAAATACGCCTAATCGGCCTTATTGAGCTATCCTTAGCTAGCTTAGCATGCGCTAGCTTTAAGAACTATTATTATTATTATTATTATTATCTTTACTCAACACACTGCCCACATACTTAAAAGAGTTGAGGATCTCCATAGCCTGAACGTTCAGCTTCACCTCACACTCTGTGACTTCAGGGTATCAAATAATTGCATCGATCGTCACACAGTCGCGCTAGGTAGCGATAATGTATTATATGAAAAAATTATGGCCTACCAATAACTAAAATTCCACTGAAGCCTATCCATTGATATGTATTACATAGGCCTATCTACTCGCCTATCATGATGTTGTGCAGTGGGCTATGAGGAAACTTGGTGTGGAAGAGTGGCTGGTGCGTGTGATAATGAAGATGTATGAGGATTCGCGAAGTGCGGTGAGGGTGAAGGGTGTACTGAGTGATGAGTTCGCAGTCCGTGTTGGAGTCCATCAGGGTTCGGTGTTAAGCCCCCTCCTCTTTATTATGGTCTTTGAGGCGCTGTCTAGAGTTTTTAGAGGCGGACTCCCGTTGGAACTGTTTTATGCAGACGATTTAGTCCTAATAGCTGACAGTATGCAAGATGCTGAGGCCAAATTCAGTGAGTGGAGAGAGGGCATGGCGAGCAAGGGTTTAAGAGTCAATATTAACCAAACTAAGGTTATGCATTGTAGATTGAGACGAGGCAATGTGGAAAAGAGCGGTGCATACCCATGTGCAGTGTGTGGAAAGGGAGTGGGCATTAACTCAATTCAATGTAGCATCTGTCGATGTTGGGTACACCATGGGAGTAAGCGCTGTAGTAGAATAAAGGGGCCCCTGCCGAAGGATAAGTCAGAAATAGAGAAATTTGAGTGCGTAGTGTGCAAAGGCGAGCTTGTGTTAAGTGATGATCCTGTGGCTGTGAATTTTGGAAATGAGTCTTTGGAGCTGGTGAACAAGTTTTGTTACCTAGGAGATACCATCTCTGCGGGTGGTGGGGCCGAGGCTGCCACTGTTGCTAGAATTAGGTGTGGCTGGGGGAAGTTCAGAGAATTGATGCCAATCCTGACCATGAAAAGAATGCCTCTCCCTCTGAAGGGAAAGGTGTATGCCTCATGTGTTAGAAGTGCAATGACGTATGCCTCAGCAACATGGGCCGTTAAAGTAGAGGATGTCAACAGAATGGAGCGTAATGAGATAAGAATGGTGAGATGGATGTGTGGGGCCAGGCTACAGAATAGAATAACAAATGTTGAGCTGAGGAGACGTTTAGGTATAAAGAGTAGTAGCGAGGTGATGCGTACAAGTAGACTGGGATGGTATGGACATGTGGAGAGAATGGATGAACAAAACTGGGTGAAAAATGCAGGTCTGTGATTGTGGAGGGAGCTGCACCAAGGGGTGGACCGAGGAAGACCTGGGATCGGACTATACGCGCCGATCTCAAATCCAAGAACTTGACAAGTGAAGCAACCCTTAACAGGGTTGCCTGGAACACCGCCATTAGGACAAGAGACTGAAACTGCACTTATGTGTGGAACACTCAGTCTTAAAGTTTTATGTATGTATGTCTGTATCCAGAATCTCAAGCGCATAGTGTATGCAAATTAATTGACGTTTCTATGAAACCTCTTTTGGCTATATGTAGGCCTATGTTCCAAATAAGTAGGCCACAACTTTTGGAACATTAACCTCTATAACTCACAAACTATTTGAGCAATTGAGTTAATATTTCTACCATTTGGGAAGGGTTAGACAGGTGATCGGCGTTGGAATTCACAGTACATTTGTTCAAGCCCTTTTTGAGTTCTAGAGGTTATAGTGTTGAAGATTTCAGGCCTATCTATTTGGAACAGGGTAGGCTATAGATCGCGAATTCATATCGATATACTGTATGTCAATAAAGGAGGAACCCACAAAGGATCGACAGTGTTCTCGGGCTTCACAATATATAGGCTAATGCTGTAGCCTAATGGAAAGGAATGCAAGCTGACACACTGACATTATAAGTATAGTCCTATAGCCTACAAACTATATAGGTGACTGGTGAGGTACCGGTACATAATTATACCTTCTTAAATATAATTCCGGTCATATTCGCTTGGTAAGTTTTATTCCTTTTCCTTAAATGGTTCGACTGTGCTTCCTCATTCCGAGGTAGTCTTAAAATTCAACACACACACAATGTAAGTTACCGTACACAAAACAAATGTATGGTACAAGAATTATACTTTTATTTGGCCTATTGTGGAAACATATAACTTACCCTTTGCTAGTGCTTGTCCAGGTTGTTTTCCAATGTGTTGAGATTGGGGCTTGCAACAACATAAGCTGATAATGGGCCAATTAGCCTATAGTTCCATATGTCTAAGAACCATACCATTTGATAAACTACAGTACTACTTAATTGAGACCTAGAACTTACCATCGCTGGAGTACGTAGGTCTATCGGAGGAAGAGATCGAGGTAACTGGCGCATTTGTAATAGGATAATGGGCTGTGGAGGCAAAAAGGGTAGGCCTACTAGCCTTCATTAAATTGGTTTATTGATAATAAAACAGTTAAATTCCTCATTGACAAGTTGACAACATGTCCCATTAACTTAATTAGCCTACACCTCTATTTCCTTTTACCTTCCGCAAGCAGCTTAATTTCTCCCTTATATGTTGAATAAGTAGGGGCTCACATAGAACGTGTTCGATAGAACGAGTCGCTTATAGAACGACCGACCTAAAATATTGTTCCAAAATTTTCGTTAGGAACGAATGTGATCATATAGAACGATTTCGCCATCAAAGTAGGGCAAATCCGAGGAGTTCTCATATAGAGCGCCGAAATATCTTACAAAACGTACGAAATATCGTACACTCCTGACGTAAATTTACACTTACAGTGAACATTGACCATATTGGGCCACCAAAATGCCGCAATCACATAGAGCGAAATCACATAGAACGGCCTCGTTTATCGACCAATTTCTCGTTCTATGTGAGACCCTACTGTACATTGATAGAGAGCCATATGTAACAATCCTTCAATCACCTCTTCGTACTTTTAGACTGAGCTATCTCTTTAGTAGCACTATCTCTGTTTTATAGTTACACCTTCCAGATTAATTAACCCCTTCATTACCGGTGACGTCTATATTTGATTTTAGCTGTTTATAGACAATATTATTCGGATTAGGATTTGGCAATTATCAGGCTACAAACTATCGGAATTAACCCCTTTTTACTACTGCATATCCTTCCTAAGCTGCCTAAAATCGTCTAAATATAGCTGATAAAAAACATGCATCCCTGGTAGTGAAAGGGTTAATGGAACCACTTGCCTACTAATAAACGTACGTTTATTTCAATAACCAAACGTAGGTCTGTACAATAGCCTATACGATATAATATTGTTAGGTGTTACAGATAAATGAGACAGACAGACAAATAAATTGTGCTTTCAAATTCGTACAGTGTAAGCCTAAACCTACAGTATGTATAGTAAAGGCTGCATAATTGGGAAACAGCATCAAACCAAAGAGACAATTAAACGATGTGATTAAGACCAGACTGAAAAATAAGCAACATAGGCCTATATATATGCCTGAAAAGAAGGCTCACCAATATATACGTGTATAATACACATTTATATCTTATCCATCTAAAACAAAATATAGAACAAAGGCTAGGCATAATTGCTCTAAGCAGCACATTGAACTATACAGTATGTGGTGATGGGCTGGTCTATCAGAATTAGAACTGAGCGATCTCTGCCGTACCGATAGCTTACTCTGACTGTTCCTTTTACTTATATATATTATTTTCTAGATCTCAAGTGACGGCGTCTCTTCCGTGGATTGACCTCCCAATCTACCAAGATTGGAAGCCAAAGCGTCACATTTTTCCTTTGCCCCTCAACTTTCTCTTCATAATTGCTGAGGGGCACAGGGCCCTGGGTGGGGCTTTGGTTTCCCGGGCGTTTCCGCACCCTCCTCAGCTCCCCGCCATGGAGTGGCTTTGGTCACCCAGGCTTTATTGTGGTCGGCAGGGAGGGTTCTGTGGGGGCGCTCAGTTATGGCCTTGGCCTTGCTCGGGGCCTTGGAGCTGTTCGGCCAGGCAGCTTGGGGAACAACAACAACAACTATACAGTATATACGACATATAAAAGAGGGACCAACCCCAAACAATTACTGTAATATTGGTATTTATCTTTTTTATAATAAGTCAGCTGGAGTAGATATGCTAAACAAAATATATATCTGCATCAATCGGATCTTTAACCTAGTGCTATTGCTCTAGCTGTAGCATATTCCGAACACGGCGCTTGATTTACACCTAGACTTAGTGCTACTAGGGTAGCACTAGGGAGTGTGTCGAACTAACGCGATCGATACCAACGATAAAGTCACAGAAAAGATTTATATCTGAAAGTTTCATTGTCTGAGAAAGAGATAATTAAACACTATTCATCAAAATACTTCATTAAATGGTAAATACCAGTCCCTTATAAGCTGTGTGGTGACCATTTTTTGCTACGAATCATGCGGTATTCAGAATATCTTCCGATTTAATTTAGCAACTTTTGAACCGAATCTAGCAACAGTGGGAGAGAATCAGATAAGTTGATAACATTGTCAATTCCCGCCAACCAATATTTGTGGTGAAAATCAAGCTTTGGCTTACTCATATTTTGTTAATTGTGCCTTTAATATTTAGAAAACTTGATTCCCAAGTATGCAGTGTTGAAAATAAGGAGTTATAGAATAATCTTACAGGGTGTTGGTGTTGTGTTAAGTCCAAATATTAGGCTGATAAGCATACATAGCTAGGGACTTTGCCTCTTTACTATCACTAAGGACTCTGGCTGCCCAATATGCAATAGCCTATAGGCTAGGCCTATCTCATTGGTATGCCATATCTCATTCAACACTCAACACTATAGGCTGCTGGCATTGGCCTTAATGCTATCACTATCCAGTAATATTGCAGTGCACTAGGCCTACAGTTGTTGTTGTTGTTCCCCAAGCTGCCTGGCCGAACAGCCCCAAGGCCCCGAGCAAGGCCAAGGCCATAACCGAGCGCCCCAACAGAACCCTCCCTGCCGACCACAATAAAGCCTGGGTGACCGAAGCCACTCCATGGCGGGGAGCTGAGGAGGGTGAGGAAACGCCCGGGAAACCAAAGAACCACCCAGGTCCCTGTGCCCCTCAGCAATTATGAAGAGAAAGTTGAGGGGCAAAGGAAAAATGTGACGCTTTGGCTTCCAATCTTGGTAGATTGGGAGGTCAATCCACGGAAGAGACACCGTCACTTGAGATCTAGAAAATATATAAGTAAAAGGATTAGTCAGAGTAAGCTATGGGTATGGCAGAGATCGCTCAGTTCTCACTCTGATAGGCCAGCCCATCACCACATGACTAGAACCCAATCCTCTCAGCATCAGCTAGGAAAGGCCCTAGAAAGCCGCCTTTGGCGGGGGGATAGCTCCCCTATTTCAACCCCTTTCGGGGTTGGGCACCCGCCCACCTACAGTTGCAACATCCAGAAAATTGAAATTGTACTTTCAACTGAACTAAACTCTACAGAGGAGGAGGGAACGGTACTGTATTGTATAGGCCTGCACATGGAAGATACTTGAAGGTAGGCTATAGCCTAGCCTAGTACCAAACCCTCTCCCTGAAGAGAAAGGAGGCATCAAGAGCCAACGTCTGCCACGACTGGGGAGGACTTGCTAAGTTGCTATAGCCTAGGCGAATCCTATATTCGTCCTCCCAGTGTCACAGGACCCTCCTCTCTAGGCTACAAGCTTCCTGAACGTCGGTCCGAGCCTCTGAGGCTATTCAATAGTCTCCTAAAAGACATTCGTGACCTGACGGAACTGCACGGTGAAGGCATTCAAGAGGAGGCTGGACAAGTTCCTGGAGCGACTACCAGACGAGCCTCCCATTCCACACGGTCCTGCGAGGAGCTGGATCAATCAAACTCGATCCTCGACCAACTTCTGTAGCCTATAGCCTACCCGGATCGAGGAGAGGTGTGGAGGCGTTGGAGTCTACCAAGTTGAAGACACCTGTAGTCCCTGAACTACAACAAGGTAGAACAAGGTAAGGTAGGTCTACTTTACTTGGGTAAAATTTATGTTATGTCCACAGCCTAGCCTATTTTGTGGTGAAAATAGGCCTATTTTTGTCTAGGCTATGGTATTCAAACGATTATAGGCCTATATCTATTTCCTCTAGAAAATGTGTTAACCTAGGCTAACTTACCTGGTAAAATTGCTGTTTCGGTGCCACTGCCACAGCCTAATAGCCTATATTTTGTGATGAAAATAAGCTGTTTTTCCTCTTACATTTCGAAACCCATTACGCTATCAAACAGCACAATAGGACCATAGGCCTACAGCTGGGAGAGTGTAGATAGCAGAGAAGGGGTGTTGTAGATAGAGGAAGATGTTGGAAATTTGGAATGGCTTTGGTATGTGTGTTACTGTGTTAGTCTGTATACGTCGTCGAGGTGTCCCCCGACTGGGTGCGAACATGATAGCCTAGCCTATACACCGTAACGCTAGGACGTACCATCACACCCACTAAATGTCCGCCTTGGCTGGGATCAAACCCAGGTCAAGCAGATTCACATGTGAGCGTGCTCTCCACTCGACCGCCGCTGCTCTATGGTACATTAGCCTATGTAATTCAAACCATAGCCTATGCACATAAATTTTCTCAGGAAAATTAGTGAACTTAACCTAACCTAACTTACTGGTATAGCCTAGGCTAGGACTGATTGTATTTACCTAATTGCCTAATTGTATTTACCTAATTGTAGTTTACAGGAGTTGAGCTAAGCTCGTGTTGTCCCGTCTCTCAGTCTACTTTTTATCAAATTTGTTCTTGAAAATATGGATGTTCCTTGCTCCTACCACCTCCTCCTCCAGCCCATTCCATTTGTCAATACATCTATAGGGGAAGCTAAACTTCCTGATATCGTTCTTGCAGGTAGGTCTTTTTACTTTGTAGCTGTGGCCTCTAGTTATTCCTGTATCCATAATTAATATATCCTCCCTATCCAGCCTCTCCAGCCCCCGGGTGCATTTGTACATCATTATCATGTCTCCCCTCTCTCTCCTCTCTTTTAGACTCGGTAGATTTAATTTGTCTAGCCTCCCTTCATATGACAGTTCTCTGAGACTTGGAACCAATCTAGTAACTGCTCTCTGGATTCTTTCTAACTTGTGAATATGCTTCTTTAGATGCGGGGACCACACCACTGCTGCATACTCCAATCTTGGTCTAATCATACTCTTCATAATTTTCGCTACCATGGTCTCATCCAAGTAGTTCAGAGCAACTTTCATATTCCCGGCCATTGCATACATTCCGCTAAAGAGCTTGTTAATATGTTTCTCTGGCGACAAATTATCTTGTATAATCAACCCTAAATCCTTTTCTTTTTCGGCCTTGCTAATTATATTATCTCCCATCCTGTACTCCCAATTTGGTCTATTCACACTTCTTCCCATATTTAACACATGGCATTTACTTATATTAAATTTCATTTTCCACTTGGTGCTCCATTCATATATTTTATCTAAATCCCCTTGCAGCTCCTCACAACTACTTTTATTTGTTATTTTTCTCATAATTTTTACGTCATCTGCAAACATTGACATATAGGAGTTTATGCCTATCGGCAGGTCATTCACATACATAAGGAACATGAGAGGTGCCAACACAAATCCCTGCGGCACACCACTCAACTTTCCGCCACGATGAGTAAGTTCCTCTAATGTTAGTCCTCATTTCCCTATCTGTTAACCCGGGAGCTGCGGGGAGACTCTTAAGAGTTCCCCCGGCGCACTGCGGGAAGACTCTTAAGAGTCAGAGAAAATAAAAATCAACTTTTGACATCGAAAAAAAAAAAAAAATTTATATTTTTTTTTTTTTATTTTTTTTTTTTTTTTGGCCCCTGGGCCATGCAAAATCTCAGTCCTCTACCTCCCCTCCTTCCCCACTTTCCTCCTCTCCTTCAGTTATCACCTATTTTCCCTGTTATTCCCTTATTCTGAGGTATATTTCGTGCTAACATTAGAAATCCGATTGGAGGGTGTGGTCATCACTGATAGCAAGCGAGTGCAAGAGAGAGAGAGAGTATCGATCGACTGTGTCTCAGTGGCCTTGGGGGAAATTGGCGGGAAAGCAGATTGCCTCACCCATACATTATACAACTCGCGGGCTATATCTCCGAATCTGACCATCCAAACGCTGTTTTCACTCGTTTTATTGTTGTTTCAGGTTAATACCTTTATAATCAACCCATAATAGGCGCATATGGATAAATATTAATGCTATTAATGGCACAATGAATATTTTAGTGACGGAAACACCTCAAATACGTCAGCACAGGGGGACGTTTCCAATTACCCCCATGCGCACTTCAGAGGTTAAATAGCTCTCCATCCATTTCAGCAAACTCCCCCTGACACATCCTTGTGTCTCAAGCTTAGATAACAATCTCTTATGTGGTACCTTATCGAATGCTTTGGAAAGGTCTAAGTAGACGCAGTCCACCCATCCGCCACATGTGATAATGTGGCTCTACTATTCTAGACTCTGGCAGCCTATCTGCTTTGACATTGCCACTGACCCACTGGGCACTAGCTTCTGGCACTTCCGCAGCGCCAGTGCCGCTGCCATAGTGACTGGCAGTGTCAGTGCAGCCTTTTATCACCACTGCTAGCCTGATTAGGCCTATCTGTCATCAGAATGATCTGATATTTTCTGAAAAATCTAGTATTTGCCTAAATTGAGTCCCGATTCCTTGTGACTGTAGAACTGTCGAATCCAAAACGACGAACGAATTTTTTCTGTTTTGGGTAGTTGAAGTTGAAGTTGAGTAGCACTACGATAATCGGCCTCGATTTACACCCTGGTTCCTTCTTCACTCCAACACCACTAGCAACCAGACCTCGAACCTCCTCTGCTGCTAGTTCAGTCTCAGTTGCATCGATCTCCTCCCTTACATCGACCTCCTCCCTTGCATCGACCTCCCTCAGTACAGCTGACACGATCCCATGGTCAGATATATCGATGGACCTAGATAGTGACATTGACGATGTGATGGTGATGCCTGAGGGTAAGGGTAAGGGTCCTATGAACGGTAAGGGACATGGTCCGAAGAAAAGTGGGGGTGTGAAGAACAGTGAGGTGGCGAAGAACAGTGTGATGGAGAAGGACAGTGAGGTGGAGAAGGGGAGTGAGGTTGAGAAGGACAGTGAGATGGAAGAGAACAGTGCAATGAAGAAGGACAGTGAGATGGAGAAGAACAGTGAGGTGGAGAAGGGGAGTGAGGTGGAGGACAGTGAGATGGAAGAGAACAGTGCAATGGAGAAGGACAGTGAGATGGAGAAGAACAGTGAGGTGGAGAAGGACAGTGAGATGGAAGAGAACAGTGCAATGGAGGACAGTGAGATGGAGAAGAACAGTGAGGTGGAGAAGGGGAGTGAGGTGGAGAAGGACAGTGAGATGGAACAGAACAGTGCAATGGAGAAGGACAGTGAGATGGAGAAGAACAGTGAGGTGGAGAAGGGGAGTGAGGTGGAGAAGGACAGTGAGATGGAGAAGAACAGTGCAATGGAGAAGGACAGTGAGATGGAGAAGAACAGTGAGGTGGAGAAGGGGAGTGAGGTGGAGAAGGACAGTGAGGTGGAGAAGGACAGTGAGATGGAGAAGGACAGTGAGATGGAAGAGAACAGTGCAATGGAGAAGGATAGTGAGATGGAGAAGAACAGTGAGGTGGAGAAGGACAGTGCAATGGAGAAGGACAGTGAGATGGAGAAGAACAGTGAGGTGGAGAAGGGGAGTAAGGTGGAGAAGGACAGTGAGATGGAGAAGGACAGTGAGATGGAGAAGGACAGTGAGATGGAGAAGGGGAGTGAGGTGGAGAAGGGGAGTTGGGGGAGAATGGGCAGTGAAGTGTGGGGATGGGGGAGGGAGGAAAAGACAATCATCAAGGAATAACAATCATCAAGGATTAACATCATCAAGGAATAACAATCATCAAAAACTATAGCAAGACTACATACAAACCTACAGTACACATCACAGGGAAAGGAGTGAAGAAGGGACCTGTTTCCAGTCTTGCTTATGGGAAGGTGAGTGTTCCTGATCAGTACATTACAGTATAGTACACTGTACTATACAGTAATGTTTTAATCTCTATTGTATATGACATGATGCCTGACTGATTCAGTCAGTCAGGTTTCGGGAGTGAGTGATTCTTCCGCGGGAGTTAAGAGTTTGCCTTATTACAGGTATATACTGTGCAAATAACATCCCTATCAATTATTATGTTCCTTCCAACAACCAACTCTACTCCTAAAATCGATTAATGAAATTTACAAACACATGTGGCAGTGTGTATGTTATAAATGAAAGAGTGTATGCACTTCAATCTGAGAGCTAACTTTGGGCATTTTGAGGCTAAATAAACGACATATATAAGTAGGTATGTAGAGCCTCTTCACATCGTGGATTGCAAACCTGGTAAGTGTTAATATTAACTACTTTCCATTAATATTAACACTTACCAGGTTTGCAATCCACGATGTGAAGAGGCTCTACATATTAACTACTTTCCATTAGGTGATGGGCTGGTCTATCAGAGTGAGAGCTGAGCGATCTTTGCCATACCTATAGCTTACTCGGACTGTTCCTTTTACTTATATATTTTCTAGATCTCAAGTGACGCCGTCTCTTCCGTGGATTGACCTCCCAATCTAAGCCAAAGCATCACATCTTTCCTTTGCCCCTCAACTTTCTCTTCATAATTGCTGAGGGGCACAGGGCCCCCCTGGGTGGGGCTTTGGTTTCCCGGGCATTTCCGCACCCTCCTCAGCTCCCTGCCTTGGAGTGGCTTAGGTCACCCAGGCTTTATTGTGGTAGGCAGGGAGGGTTCTGTGGGGGCTCCCTGTTATGGCCTTGGTCTTGCTCGGGGCCTTGGGGCTGTTCGGCCAGGCAGCCTGGGGAACAGCAACAACAACAACAACTACTTTCCATTTAAGTTTTGTACATTTAAGTACATTATCTATTACTAGACAACCTAGGGATTATCCTGTAGGCCTATGCATATTTCAATACCAATTAATTAACCCTCGGAATCCGGGAGGCCTCATATGAGGCAAAATGCGCGGGTAAAAATCGCCGTTAAAATCGTCATAAGACGGCAACCACGCGTCGTAGCGATGTCATCTCAACGGCATTCTATAGACAACAAAAAGTTCTACAATTTGCAAATCACAATGACTGCTCTAGGTGATCTCAATCAGTAGCTACAGAATTATGAAGTTTGCCTGTACCAAAAGGGCCCCAGACACAGCAATCGGGATCATATGAGGCACCCCGGATTTCGTAGGTTAAAGAAATAAGCATTTAACCCGTAAACGGCGGCAAAGCTCATAAGAGGTTTAACTGGGCGACGGCGGAAAAGCTCTTTAGAGGGAGGCCTAAAAAAAACATTTAAACGGCCCCAGTAGCACTAAACAATTTTTTTTTTTTTTTTTTTTTTTCCCTATACCTCATATCACTCTTCCACATCCCCTCCTTCCCCTTTTTCCCCTCCCCCTTCAATTATCACCTATTTTCCCTGTTATTCCCTAATTCATTGGTATATTTTTGTGCTAACATTAGCAAAATGTGTGGAGGATGTGCTTACGTTCCTAGCGAGTGTGTTATACAACAGAGTGTGTGAATGAGTAGGCTCAGTGTGGCTTGAGGCCTCGTGGTGGGAGGGGTTGCCTCAATTTTCTCCATAATTCATGAATGGGCTGGTCCATCTATATTCGCGGTTTTGACCAGAAAAATTATATTTTCACTTGTTTTATTGTTGTGGTTTCTATCTTCATAGGTAAGGTAAAATAGGCTCATATGAATAAGTAATAATTATATTTATCGTAAAATGACGATTATAGGCCTGAATGGAGCCAATATGCTCACCCATGGGCAGCTAGTTCAATACCCCCCCCCCCCACCCCACCCTCGCCATTGCCGGGTTAAAGAACAATTGACACTTTCCATCCCAAATTATCCAGTTTCTGTACCGTAGATTTTTGGGGCATTCGCACAAATTTCGCTAGCTTTACCGAGATGCTGTGTAACTCTTAACCCGGGAACTGCGGGGAGACTCTTAAGAGTTCCCCCGGCGGACTGCGGGGAGACTCTTAACCCGCTGAGCCCCGGCTAGTTATAATATTTTGTTCACCCCAGTCCCAAGCCATTTTCACTTATTTTTTTTGTTTGCTAAAATGGAAGACAAGGATGAGAAATGAAAAAAAAACAAAAAAAAATCACCTCTGTCTTTTTTTTGTGGGGGGGGGGGGGGGGGGGGGGGGGGGGGGGGGGGGAGCTTCAAAAAAATTTGTTGAGCCAAAATGGAAGAGAATGGTGAGAAATGAACACACAAATAAAAAAAAAACTCATTTCGGTCATTTGGGGGGCGGGGGGGGGGGGGTTTCAATAGTTCGTCTCCCCCGCATGAACACCCGCCCGGGAGCACTAGGGTAAAAACTGAGTATGGCATTGTACGGCATACATCCTAAGGAGTATCTCACATAAATCTCAAGCCTCTAGCTCCCATACGACCGGAGTAATGAAGGTTCAAAGTGGCGGTAAACTAGGGGTGTAAACTATCCCCACTAAGCCCACCACCACCAGCCGCGCGGCTGTCTCGGCCCGCTCACACCTACTGGCCCGGCTCCCCCACACACTACGGTACCGCCCCCTCCTATTCTCCCGCCATTTCCTACCTTACGAGCCACGTAAGTGTTTTTTATATGTCGGACGCACGTGATGCGTCGCTGGGAGTTGGTGATCAAAGACTGCCGACGCAACACGTGCGACGCTGGGTCTCAACGGGTTAAGAGTGAGTGAAAAATAAAATCAACTTTTGACATCGAATTTTTTTTTTTTTTGGCCCCTGGGCCATGCAAAATCTCAGTCCTCTACCTCCCCTCCTTCCCCACTTTCCTCCTCTCCTTCAGTTATCACCTATTTTCCCTGTTATTCCCTTATTCTGAGGTATATTTTCGTGCTAACATTAGAAATCCGGTTGGAGGGTGTGGTCATCACTGATAGCAAGCGAATGCAAGAGAGAGAGAGAGTATCGATCGACTGTGTCTCAGTGGCCTTGGGGGAAATTGGCGGGAAAGCAGCTTGCCTCACCCATACATTATACAACTCGTGGGCTATATCTCCGATTTTGACCATCCAAACGCTGTTTTCACTCGTTTTATTCTTGTTTCAGGTTAATACCTTTATAATCAACCCATAATAGGCGCATATGGATAAGTATTAATGCTATTAATGGCACAATGAATATTTTAGTGACGGAAACACCTCAAATATGTCAGCACAGGGGGACGTTTCCAATTACCCCCATGCGCACTTGTTAGGTTAAGAACATTTTCTAAAACATTATAATGGGTTATATAAACACTGCTCTTTGAGATGGTGTATGTGAAGTTAAGAAAATAATAGGAATTTTATGCATATACAGTAATGCAACCCAAAAAAGTAAAAAATTTTGACGATCGTGACCACTTTTGGCGAGATACCCTATAACTCACAGACTATTAAACCTGCACAGATTTTCAGTGCCCCATGCTATAAATGTATGTAGAACTGCCTGTCTATCTCCCCTTCTGCGGAGGCTGCAGTATTCTGTAAAGTTTTTTATTTTATATATACCTTTATAAATATATTTTCAGCAAAGAAAGAACAGGCAGGTTATAATCCTACTTGAATGTACAGTCCATCCTCCTATAACGTGAGTTTAGGGGCGGCACTGCCCCTCGTGTTGTAGGTATTTCGCGTTGTAGGAATAACATTTTAAATGGAGATAATTCTATAAGGGACTGGGGCCCCCAATTTTGCCACTTTTCCGTATTTTTTTAGCTTAATAAATATATAGGGTAGGCTATACAACTTCCATTTCATCGGAATAACATTCACCGCCAAGCATAGTCACAGGTCTTGGTCTTGTCCACAGCTGGGGTTTGTTGTTGTTTCGTGGACAAAATCTAACCAAACGTACTGTCAGACATTAATTTATTATCAACAATTGGATATTCGTTACTGTGGGCTCTTATTACTCTACTTCCTAATAATAGGCAAGTAAATTATAAGATCATGTTTGGATAAACAAATATACCGAATTAAATTAGAATGAAGAAACAGTACGTTGAGTGAGATGTTTCAGCTTGCCGTCAACCCAGCTGGGCCAGCTCCGAAGCTCTCTTGCCGTCGCGCTGTAGGTGGGGGGGGGGGTCGCGCAGTAAGAGGAGGCGCCGGATTTGAAGCACTCGGCAAGGCCATTTCGCGTTATATGTTTTCGGCTTGGGTTATAAGAGGTTTAGGTAATTCGGGACCCCCCCCTCGTGTTGAAGGAGGATCGCGTTGTAGGAGCTCGTGTTATAGGAGGATGGACTGTATTTATGTATGTACTGTATATGTAGAGCTAGAAACAAGGTAACTGTGTTGGAGACAGGCAGAATTACTAGATTATGTTCCTGTATTGTATCAGGTTTATCTGTTTGACAGCGGAGAAGGAATTATCTGTGGCGGAGAACGGGGTAGGGGTGGAAACGGTCCCCAATGTGAGTGAGAAGGAGCAGCTAGCCACGGAGATTGATGAACTTCATGACTGTCTCCTCAACCACAAACTGGCTAGGTTTTCACTCCAGGAGACCGCCATCAGGGTTCAGGTAAGCCACTCAGATATATAGTTTTCTCCCACCTTTATTTTGTAGAGACAGGGTTCAGATAGCATAGACTAGAGATCCTGTTGTAAGAAAGATGGGCCATCGTTTTTTGATGTATTGATTATCAAACAACGGGGTGATATTATATTTTTTATCATATAAAATTTAGATAAAAAAAGCAAGAATGGGAGGTTTGACGTATCTCCCAACATACCAAATAGGAAAACCTACTATTTGGTAGTAGTCTTGGAAAATCCAACGTCAAGGCTATTAACCTAATTGCAATGATGGCTTGTCTAATTTGATGCTATGTCGTCATCCCAATCGCGGTTAAAAAAAAAAACGTCTAGAGTCTACTCCTTAACTTGCTCTAGGAGACATTGTACATTACCAAAACTACCACCAAAGGTAAAAAATGCATAGAAGAGAGAAAAAGGGATTTACCTGAGATACTGCTGACAGCCCATACCGTCTTCTGTCCATGTTTACACCTGGTCGAACCTGAGCGCATGCGCCGTTGTCCAAGCATCATTATTCCACGTAGACAGAGGAGCGAGGATAGGCAGCGGTCCGGCTTGTGGGAGGGTACTATGTACAGTAGCCCAACTAAGTTTTGCGACAAAATATTAGGTATGTGGCACCTGTCTAGTTTGCACTCCCGTCCCAAGCCCGTGTGGTCCTGTCTAGCAGAGACCCGTGGTGTCTAGGCAGCCCCCACTGTAAGGTAGCAAAAAAAGCTGTGCTTGATTTTGGCAATCAATTCACCAAGACTTGTTACTTTTCACTCACTTCCAGTCCTATAATGGTATCCAGTAGTTATTATAAGGTTGTTGTACTCACTGAGGACACACTAACTCCGAATCCTCAGATAATTAATTGCGAACTCCTTAACCTGAAAATCAAACTTCCCTCCCCTCATGACGTCATTAACGTGTCATAGTTCCCCTCGAGAAGCTCCTGACGTCACTACCCCTTTTCTTACCTTTAATTCCGTCCTCAACCCATTTGAGTAGACCGAAAAATTAATACAACCCTTTTCTAGATGCCTAACTCCCACTATAATCTAATAGTGCAATAAATACCTACTCCTACATTAAATCTAACTGCGCAACTGAGAGCGGATTCCTTTAAATAATTAAGGTGAACCCCATGACATCATTACCTGTATTTGCCTTTTATTCAGTAACTAAACATAGTTAGAAAACAGAACATTTACAAGGACATTCTTTTCATAATAGCAATCTCCTGCAAAAATCTGGTATCTCAATAAATTCCCAATCAACTACTTATCCTACTGCGGAATAGGTCATAAATTTCATTGTCAGCGTTTTTTTCGCGAGTTTGGCCCCCAAGCCGCGTCCGTGGGCACTCCATGTCCTACCTGGCACCTATTCACACCAACCCCTAGGCTGACTCCTTTGGCCCCTCCCTTTGTGCTCCGTGTGGGGAAGTTTAGTGCGCCCTCAGATGAGGTGAGTTGAGTATTATAGCATGCCATTATATATTTGTGTTTAAGTAGAAGTGTCAATGAAGTGAACATGATTATTAGGACCGAAGAATAGTTGGGTAAGGTGAAATTTCAACCGGTCCGCCATTTCATGGGCCAGACCAGACAAAGGGTGTGGCGCTCATCGACGATTGTCTCATCTCGGACTGGGGAATGCCAGGCTACCTTCGTAAACATCTTTTAAGACAACTCGTTCCACTTTTAATTCGGGAACCCCAATTAACTAATAAGATTGTCGGGAATAGGGTAATGATCCCGACAGGTTTTGGTCCAATAGGACATTTGAATTTGGCGGTATCGTATCGCTTGTACGATTTCCGCTGGTTCTTTGTGTATTATAGTTTATTCTTAAGTTAGGTTAAATATTAACTGTAATGTATAAATATCTACATCAGCTCTAGATGTATTATGAAACCAAGTTATGGGTTATAATTATTATGAGCCGGCAGCCATATGTAATTTCGCGAAGCGATCGGACGCCTGCCCTTTAGTCTCTCAATCAACACCGTACAGCCAACATCTCCTCCCCCGGCCCTGACTCAACCCACAGTTCACCATGTGCTACAACTACTAACAATATTAACAACAGTCCTACATCACCAGTCCTCTAAGCTAAGTTCATTGTATCGATATTGTATTATGTGAACATTCCTAGATGTCCTGCAATTGAACTAGCCGTGAGTGGGGGACTGGATTACACCCATCAACGACTACGTCGTTGGTAATTATATTATAACTATTTGTTGGGATATTTCATGTACCAGTGATATGTAATTTAACCTTTATCTAAATTCCCGATAAAGATTTAAAAAGACGGAACTATGAATAGAGTCAGTATAAACGTAAAAGTCCACATCTAGAGCTATTAATGTGAAAATCGCCGAATTTACCCAAGTCCGAAAATGACACATCGTTTACGTGAGCGTGTCCTAATATTTCAGAAGTTATTGTGTTTTTTTACATGTAGAAGACCATTTTTGGAATAGATTTTATATGTTTCATCCTTTTAATAGCTTAACAACTTCTGGACGATCGGGTCAATTCTTTTGTGGAGTTGTTGTTGTTGTTGTTGTTCCCCAAGCTGCCTGGCCGAACAGCCCCAAGGCCCCGAGCAATTCCAAGGCCATAACCGAGTGCCCCCACAATAAAGCCTGGGTGACCGAAGCCACTCCATGGCGGGGGGCTGAGGAGGGTGCGGAAACGCCCGGGAAACCAAAGCCCCACCCCGGGCCCTGTGCCCCTCAGCAATTATGAAGAGAAAGTTGAGAGGCAAGGGAAAAATGTGACGCTTTGGCCTCCAATCTTGGTAGATTGGGAGGTCAATCCACGGAAGAGACGCCGTCACTCGAGATCTAGAAAATATATAAGTTAAAGGAAAAGTCAGAGTAAGCTATGGGTATGGCAGAGATTGCTCAGCTCTCACTCTGATAGACCAGCCCATCACCACATGACTAGAACCCAATCCTCTCAGCATCAGCTAGGAAAGGCCCTAGAAAGCCGCCTTTGGCGGGGGGATAGCTCCCCTATTTCAACCCCTTTCGGGGTTCACCCGCCCTCTTTTGTGGAGTATTGGTAATCGCCTAGAGGCCTGTCAGAACGTGCTTGTAAGAGTGACCTGGGAGACAGAAGTTTAGCCTACCTCAGCTACTTCCCTGTGTTCTTACCTTAACTTACCTATCCTTCCATTCTCTCTTTGCTTCCTACCACCTAGCCTAATTCCTCCTGACCCTCCTATTCTCCCTACTCAACCTATTCTAGCCTATCTAAATTTCCTACTCACTCACTCTAACCTAGCCTAATACCCCTTTTTCTTGCCTCTTCTCTAACACACCTTAACGTCCTTTCCACTTGTCCTAAACATACCCTAACCTATCCTATTTCATTATCCTAGCCTAACCCCTCCTAATTCTCTTCCATTATCTTGCCCCTCACCTAGCCTAGCCTAACCTAGCCTAATTCCAAATTGATTATAGGCCTAGTTGTACCATGTTACTTGTGTCACCATTGTTGTGTTCAATGAAGCAGTATTAATTAGTAATAGTTCATCTACTCAGGCCATTTTTGTACTTAGAACTTTTGTTTGTAGTGACAATACCTACCTCATAAAATGGAAATCTAGACCGTCCATACCAACAGATCATGTTCCAAGATTATTCTTTTCCCATGTTTCTATATTTGCTGCTTTGATTTTGTGATTTATGTTGTACTGTATTGTAGTTTCTATTTTTTATATTCTGTGTAATTCCATATGTACAACCTTAGACCACTTGAATATGTAGGATACCATAGTTATTTGGATATATAATGTTACAGGGACCCGGTGACCCGGTGACTCGGTTGGAGACCAACATTCACCTGGAGCCTAAAGAAGGCTAGCGAAAGCGACTGAAGAGGAAATGGACTCCAGATATGCTGTAGGCCTTCCGCCCATTGGGCCGAATCTTCTAACAAGTTTGGATAACAAAATTTGTTAACGAGGATCAATTATAATGTACCGCTGTACCGATGCTACGGGTGGTCTGGGGTTAGGTTATGTGGGAACTGGTTACTGGTATAAGGTAGAAGATTTTGTAACCTACTTGTCTTCAATAATTCTAATCTCTTATCCAGCATTTTATTTATAATCTAATTCCCTTTTAATCTTAAAAGTGATAAGGTGTTTGGGTATCCTCCTTGTAATCATTGTTATGCATGAAGAAGAAATCATATCAGTGAGGGTGTGTATGACTGGTAGTAATTGAGTATACCCTCCATTAACGGTTTCGCGGAAAGCGGTCGGTACAGTACTGGGTTTTTGAGGGTCAGTAGTACCTTTTGTCGTGTTTATGCCGTACCGCGTTTTACGGACCGTTACAGTGGTGTATGCAGCGGTGGGATAATTCTGGGAAGATAGAGTTTAATTGTTGAAGTTGTTTGTATTTTTCCCGGGATTATCCGTGCCCTTTACTCTGATAGCCTAATCTAAAAATTCTGTCCACGCTACCCCAACACAGAATTTGTTTTTGCTACCCTATGTTAAACTGTCTTTTGGTGGAAATTGGTTTAATTTTTATTTGTGGAATTTTATTTAGGAGACTTATTAAAAATGAGTATGAGCGAAGAACATCATCCTCTCAACATCCTCATGGGTGAAGAGGTTGGAGCTTTTGGTGATCCTGCCCTCAAAACCCACCTGGGTGAAGAGGAGAGCAGCGTTGGCCAAACTCTTAGAACTGACTTCCATACCCATTTGGGGAAAGTAGAGATTAGAGAGACTGGTTCTGACATGGATGTAGATGACCTTAGGGAGAGATCGGACCATGGAACCATCGCCAAACGGTTTACTGACCTGGAAACGAAGGTTCATGGGATGATGGATTTTCAGCTCCGGATATTAGCTCATATTGACCAATCCTCACAAAATCCTTCCTACCTTCCCATCAACCCTATCCCAGCTCCATTACCAATGCCTCCTACAAGTACCCCCTTACCAGCAGCCACCTCCGCCAACCTAAATCCTCAACAACAACCATTACCACTCCCTCCTCCACCCCCACCTTCAAAACCACCTCCTACAACCCCATTTGGACCACTTCTCTTGAAACCCAAGGACATCCCCAAACTTGAGTTATCAGAACTCGAGGGAATAGAGGGAGAGATCAGATTGTCTTGTTTTATAAGGCAAATTGAGGAGAATGCCTTTGAGAGCGCAGACCGAATCAAACTTGCCCAATACCGGGCAGATCCTGAAATTGCAGGGTTGATTGACACAGAGAGGGAGGAGGGCAACATCCCCAAGTGGGAGGATTTAAAGCTTTTCCTCAGAAAACAGTTTGCCCCATCCTACACCGTCACCCAGGCTCTTCGACAGTTAGACCTTGACAGGTTTGACATATCGTTAGAACCGCGCAAATTTTTTACCCGTCTCAAGACCAAACACTCAGCGTTGAGAAAACAATTCCCAGGGGATATCAAGGAGCGAGATAGTTTTATCAAGGAGAGACTTCATGTGGCCTTACCTCCTAGAGTTAAGACTGCCATGGACCCTTTCAAGTCAAAATTCACTTCCCTGGATAGGTACCTAGAGCTACTAGACGTAGAAAGAAGGATAGAGTTAGTAATCCAGACCAAGGATGACCATCGAGTATTGGAAGTTAGGTCCAAGACAGTCCCGGTAGCTCCCTGCCCTTCTCCGGAACCCTCTCCCTCAGGCCTAGATACAAAATTTGAGCAAATTCACAAGAAACTTGAAGCCCTTGACACCAAACTGTCGAACCAACGTAGAGCTCCCTCTCCTATGTATTGTGGCTACTGCAGGTCCAACGACCACAACATGCGTATCTGTCCCCGAAATCACCCCTTTGGATCTTGCTTTGATTGTTTGAGAATGAATTGTAGGAGGGGGCAAGAAGGGTGTCCAGGGCGCAGAACTAACGATGCTGCCTGACTGAACCGTCAAGCCAGATCTATGTCCATTTCATTGATGGTGAAAAACCGATCGTGTCAAGCCCAACTTGATACTGGAAGTGAGGTAACCCTGGCAAAACGATCCTTAGTCGCGGAGCACGGGCTGCCAATCTCCCAGAGTAAAAATGTTCCTCCCCTTTTTGGTGTAACTGGTGATAATCTCCAAATTCTTGGCACGGTCACATTGGACATTCTCGTGGGTGCAGGTGAAGAAGTGAAGCATGTCACTGTGGTGGTCCCGGATGGTTATTTGGAAACCGACCTGTTGTTAGGGTTGGATTTGTTAGACAGGTTTCCTATGATTTTGGATCGTGGCAGAAACACCTTCCAATGGGCAGGCTTCACTTATTCAGTGCACCACATCAGACAGTCTAGTAAAGGGCGTAGATCGGTTCAAAAGGTTCGGTCAAAAGTTTTGGAAGGGAAGTCCTTGACTCAGAAATATGTTAGGCTAGCACATAAAATAACTTTGCCTCCTTATCATTCATGTATTTTGACTGTCCCTGTAGCGGAAGATTCACAAAGTGTCCTTGAAGTTAACCCGGAGTCTCTGTATGTCCAGCATGAAGCTCCCATCTGTGCACAAGTAATTTCCCATCAGGAAATCCATCTACCCTTTCAGAATCCCAGCAAAGGCTACGTTCGCCTGAAACCCGGTACCCTATTAGCAACCTATAGTTGTGTGGACGAGACACAGATCCACCCTGTTCCCTTGCCAGTCAGAACCACTAAAGTCAGTAACTCTATGGTACCGGACTCTGACAAAGCCCCACCGGCAGGCACCCGGGAAGAGAGATTACAGTTCCTAATCAGTAACTGTTCTTGGGATCACTTGGATGCCCAACAGAGAAGTAGTCTCAGCGAGGTGCTCTTGAAAAACCATGACTTGTTTATTCTTGACGATAACGAAATTGGCACCATCAAAGCCCCTCCGGCACACATCGAAATCACAGATCCCTCCCCTACTCGAAGCCCTTTGTACCGGTGCCTGGAGAAGGCCAAAGCCATTATTGCACAGATGTTGGGTGATATGCGGAAGAAAGATATAATTGAGCCCTCTACGGCTGCGTGGTTGTCACCTATAGTCTTAGTCTCTAAACCTGATGGCTCCAAACGGATGTGCTTGGACTACCGAAATGTGAATGCGAAGTTACAGGCCGACATTCAACCCTTGCCCCGATTAGATGAGTTGGTAGAAAAGTCTGCGGGGTATCAATACTATGCAACCCTTGACATGAAGAATGCATACTACCAGATCGTCCTGGATGAGAAAAGCAAGGATGTAACTACATTTAGTGATGGGATCTCCCTCTTTGGATTTAAACGCTTGCCCTTTGGCCTGAGTTGTAGCCCGGCTGTGTTTACCCGACAGATGGGGACCGTGTTAGCGCCTCTAGCTAGGAAAGGTTGGGTTCACAACTACCTGGATGATGTTATTGTGGTGGCAACTACCTACGACCAGCTGGTGGAGAGGTTGTCCACCCTATTTCAGCACTTCATCCAGGTGGGGATCAAACTGAATCTTTCCAAGTGTCAAATTGCTCAGAGGGAAGTGAAGTTTTTGGGGCATATCCTCTCGGAAGATGGGTGTAGACCTGACCCGGGAAATGTGGAAGCGGTAGTCACCATGAAAGCTCCTAAAAGTGTAAGAGAAGTCAGACGCTTTCTTGGGATGGCTGGTTTCTATCACAAACACATTCCTCGGTTCTCCAAAATTGCGGCCCCAATCTCTGATCTCACCCAAAAGTATGCTACATTCAACTGGACCCCGGAGTGTGAGAAAGCTTTTCAAGAGCTAAAGGACTTGCTAGTCAGTGCCCCTCTTTTAGTCAAAGCCGATATGTCTAAACCCTTCTTTCTCCATACTGATGCGAGCGACTCTCATGTTGGGGCAGCTTTGATGCAGCCCCAGGATGACAAGACGCTGAAACCAGTAGGGTATTTTTCAAAGAAACTCCAGAAAGTAGAGTCTCGATACTCAACCACTGACCGGGAAGCCCTTGCTGTCCTCTTAGCTAGCAGACATTACCACCACTATCTATGGGGGGTTCGCTTCACCATTGTCACCGACCACCAACCGCTAGTTTAAGTTTTTAAGAAGAGAGTTAAAAGTAAGCGGATGGATCGGTGGATATTGGAGATGCGGGAATATCGTTACAATGTTATCTATAAGCCAGGGGCCAAGCATGTGGTGGCCGATATGTTAAGTAGACCTGTAAGATTGGTGCATTGGGAGCCTGAAGCGAAATGGTTGGGAAAAACGCAAGACGAAATGCGGGCTGCTCAGTGTAACGAGAAGCGATGGAGTGATCTCATAGCCTTTCTGGAGGGTGGGGACGTACCAAAGCATCGCTACCCCCGTGCGACCCTCAATCAATTTGTGGTTGAGGGTGGCATTCTAAACTTTCTTGTCACCAAGACTGACCAGGCACTGCATTTTTTGTTAGTAGTTCCTCAGGAGCTGAAGCAAGCTGCCTTGATACTTGCCCATGACCGAGAGTCTGGACATCTTGGTAAGAAGAAAACTATAAATAAAGCGGAAAGCCTTTTCTACTGGCCCAACCTTTGGTCAGATGTGAGTCGCTACATTACCAGGTGCATGACTTGTCAGCAGCATAGAGGGAATTCAGGGCTCCAACAACCATGGCAGGAGCTGCCAACGGTAGATAATCCCCTTGAGAGGATTTCATTGGATCTCACTGACATGCATGATGGAACTGGTGGTTACCGCTATGTGCTGACAGTTGTGGACCATTTCAGTCGCTTTGTGAAGTTCTATAAGTTAAAGAGTAAGTTAAGCCGAGAGATGTGCGAGAGGTTTAGTGACTATTTGAATGATTATGGGGTACCTACCCTGATCCTTGCGGACAATGGGGGAGTAATAATAATAATAATAATAGTTCTTAAAGCTAGCGCATGCTAAGCCAGCTAAGGATAGCTCAATAAGGCCGATTAGGCGTATTTCCATTGGGGTCCTGTACTACTACCCCATCCCTTTGCTCATGAGGGATGGTAACGACTCAGTGCTTGTGAAAAATCTTTAATGCGCCGAGCGTGGGCGCGAACCCGGGCCTTCTGGGTGGAAGTCCGAGACGCTAGTCACTACACCAAGCGAGCCGCTTCACTTCCCACGAGTTCAAGGCCTTGTGCACCTCATATAGTATTAAGATCGGGTATACCACACCGTATCACCCGCGAGGGAACAGTATCAGTGAAAGAATGCACAGGACCATGAAAAGCATCCTGGGTAATCTGTGCAAGGGACACCCTATGTGGTGGCCAAAATACAGAGCTGGGCACCACAAACAAAAAGTCAAGTCAGCAAACACAAATCAGCAAACCCAGAAAATAACTTCAGCAAACACAAATGTGCAAACCTTGTGAAATTTCTAGTCCTCAAATGCAAATATGCAAATGCAAACCGTTTTTTATTAATTTAAATTTAAACTACATAATCAAGGGTAAATCAATAAATTCAATCTCTAATGTCAATAAATATATATTTACTTAAATATAATGTTGCCCAACTTCCATGGACCTCAAGGATATACATACAGGCTTACATACATACAGGAATGGAAAGTGCTGTAAATTGCCAAAACATTCCAGAACATCACCCGCAGTGAAAGGGTTAATATATATAGCATAGGCCACTTAGTTTGTCCACATGGGTAGTAAAACGTTGGGGCAACTTGTTTAGGGGGAGAGTGCTTCAGTAATAATCAGTATTCGCAATTCCGCACCATTCAGGAGGAGGTACGCCGGATCACAGAGGTGCAAGGAGGCGAATTATTCGTGGTCCCCCCTTTGGGAATGGCAATAGGCTATATATGCCTAGATAGGTCTACTTTAGATAGATTAAGTAATTTAATAGAAAGTAGCCTAGGCCTATTAATTTTAATGCTCAGAATAAAGGCCTAGCTTCAGATCAAAATTTAATAAAATTTTATTGTAGGCTAAATTTAGTCTAGGCCTATATGATACTTTCAAAATTAACACTTTCTACTTGACACTAATAAAATGAGTGTGATTATAGGCCTAGGCCTATACATAGAAGTTAGAACATGCAATATTTAGCCTAGGCCTTCATGCTTTGAGGCATTTTGATGGAATTAGTGACTGATTATAGCCTAGACCTAGGCCTAGGCTATATATTAAAGTTAGAACATGCAATATTTAGCCTACATGCTTTGAGGCATTTTGATGGAATTAGTGATTGACTGATTATAGCCTAGACCTAGGCTAGCCTATATATATAGAAGTTAGAAAATGCAATATTATTTAGCCTACATGCTTTGAGGCATTTTGATAGGATTAGGGTAGCCTAGGCCTAGCCTAATAAAATTACTTATATTAGTAATTAGCCTATAGGCCTAGGCCTAGGCTATATTTAGAAGTTAGAACATGCAATATTTAGCCTACATACTTTGAGGCATTTTGATGGGATTAGTGATTATAGACCTAGGCCTAGGCTACCGTATATAGCCTAGCCTATATAGAAGTTAGACTTAGCCTAGGCCTACATGCTTTGAGGCATTTTGATGGGATTAGGGTAGGCCTAGCCTAATAACATTAGTTTAGGTTACAAATTAACAGGCTATCAATCAAATTAACGATAGCCTAACTTTATAATCTTAAATTAGGCTAGATTATAAAGTTATAAAGCCCTTCTCCAGAGACATCTTCTTGGTAATTACAGGCCCATAGAAGGTTTCTAGGTGGGGCCAGGGGTGGCTTAGGTCCTCGATTCTGCATGCTCTGCAGCATCACTGTCGGATGATGGTGGTGAACTGCTCCCCATGCTGTTGGCAGCTGCGGTAGGCATGATGGTAGTCTCCATGTTCACTTCAATAGGCCGAAAATATAAACAAAGTTGAAGTGCTAGCAGGTTGGAACTCTTGGAGACTTGGACTGCTGTATGTTGTAGGTGTTAGCTCGACGCTTGCTACTAAGTTACACTTTGTTTGTTACACTTTGTTGTATTCCGTCCGTTAGTGACACAGTTGAGCTGGGGCTCCACTGCGGCCAGGCAGCTCCCTTTCTTCCACTCTCCATTCTAGAAGTCGGTTGGAGTTGGTGCTGGGGTATCCTGGTGTTGGTGGCCGGTCCGGTATTTTGGCCAGCCACAAAGTAAGTGAACAAACGTGAAGAGCCGATGTATAGGCCTAGATTCCAGAACACAGGTAGTTGGCTTGGTCACATGACTTATTTTGGCTGGAGCTGCAGGAGCGGCCCAGGGCTGGCTGGCGGCTGGAATTTTTATTTTGCGGACTCGAGGTTTGCAACATGGAGGTACTTTCCAGAGCTTCAAACCCGCAAATAGGCAGCCATTTTGGCGCCAACGCTAATTTGCCAACAAAATGACACTTCCGCCATGGCGGAATTGGCTATTTGCGGAAGTGTTGGCTAAAGTGCCCAGCTCTGCCAAAATACCTCACTGAAACGCAGCGCGTGTTAAATTCTGCAGTGCACACCACGGTAGGGGAGCAACCTTACTTTGCCTTCTTCAATAGGCACGCTCCGAGACAGATTGGTGTAAATCTGCCTATGATTGCGAATGAAAAACGTGCTGAGGCAATCGCCGTGGCCAAAGACATAATTAAAGAGTCGACCAAGAACATGAGTCGAAGGTACCGTGAGGTGGCTAACAGAAATAGAAAGAATCAGAAAGTCAAGGGAGATTTGGTTTGGGTGAGAAATGAAACTCCCATACCGGGCACGAGCCAAAAACTGAATGTGAAGGGGGTCGGACCATATGTGGTGCAGGAAGTGATCCGCGAAGGGGGGGCTTATCGTTTGAAGCATGTGTTTGATGGCTCTGAAGTGCAAAGAACAGCTGAAAAAGTCAAACCCTTCGTTAGCACAGAGGAGTGGTTAGTAGAACCGTGTGAGGAAGTGGAGATAGAGGATGTAGTCGAGTTAGAGACACTACCACCACGTGATCGTAGGCAGCCTCGCAGATTCCTCGAGGAGTGTTAGTAAGAGTGAGAGACTTGATGCAGTAGGTACCGGAGGCCGTTGTGTGTGACCCCTCTTTGGTTGCCTATTTTTGTGTGTTTTCAATCTCCCCACATGTACTCTAGTTACATGTGTGTACCTTAAGGGTGGTAAGTCGTGTGTAGCATTCATGGTACAGCGCTGGATACAGAGTACCGGGATCGTGAGGAACGGACCGATCACATCAGGACGTGAGGTAGCGTTGTTGAAGGGGGAGCCTGCGGGTTCTCCCAGGACTCGTCTATCTCACAGAGTGTGTTGGGCAACCTTGTTTGGATGCCCGCGCTCCCCCTCATACCTGGCCTCTGGGGTCTCACAAGTAGCCGACGGGGTGGGGAGAAGGGTCTCTGAGGGACAATAGTGGTGTCAGATTGGCACCAGCTTGAGTAATGGGCTGTATTGGTTGGTTAAAGGTGGGCCACACACAGGCTTCTTGTTTTACGGTACTGGCATGGTTTTGCTTGTGTAGTTGGGGAGGCCTGACGATCACTTCCCTGGTTCTGTCTCTATCTTCTGTGGGCTTTTACAATTAAGTTGAATAGCATTAGGCTGGTACCTGTTTCTGGTGAGGATACCGTATTGTAGTGTATAGGCTGGAAGCGAGTGAGTAAAAGTCTTAGGGGGGGAAAAAAGCTGTGTAAGGTAGCAAAAAAAGCTGTGCTTTATCAATCAATTCACCAAGACTTGTTACTTTTCACTCACTTCCAGTCCTATAATGGTATCCAGTAGTTATTATAAGGTTGTTGTACTCACTGAGGACACACTAACTCCGAATCCTCAGATAATTAATTGCGAACTCCTTAACCTGAAAATCAAACTTCCCTCCCCTCATGACGTCATTAACGTGTCATAGTTCCCCTCGAGAAGCTCCTGACGTCACTACCCCTTTTCTTACCTTTAATTCCGTCCTCAACCCATTTGAGTAGACCGAAAAATTAATACAATACCCTTTTCTAGATGCCTAACTCCCACTATAATCTAATAGTGCAATAAATACCTACTCCTACATTAAATCTAACTGCGCAACTGAGAGCGGATTCCTTTAAATAATTAAGGTGAACCCCATGACATCATTACCTGTATTTGCCTTTTATTCAGTAACTAAACATAGTTAGAAAACAGAAAATTTACAAGGATATTCTTTTCATAATAGCAATCTCCTGCAAAAATCTGGTATCTCAATAAATTCCCAATCAACTACTTATCCTACTGCGGAATAGGTCATCAATTTCATTGTCAGCGTTTTTTCGTGAGTTTGGCCCCCAAGCCGCGTCCGTTGGCACTCCGTGTCCTACCCTGCCCCTCCCTTTGTGTTCCGTGTGGGGAAGTTTAGTGCGCCCTCAGATGAGGTGAGTTGAGTATTATAGCATGCCATTATATATTTGTGTTTAAGTAGAAGTGTCAATGAAGTGAACATGATTATTAGGACCGAAGAATAGTGGGGTAAGGTGAAATTTCAACCGGTCCGCCATTTCATGGGCCAGACCAGACAAAGGGTGTGGCGCTCATCGACGATTGTCTCATCTCGGACTGGGGAATGCCAGGCTACCTTCGTAAACATCTTTTAAGACAACTCGTTCCACTTTTAATTCGGGAACCCCAATAACTAATTTAAAAAGACGGAACTATGAATAGAGTCAGTATAAAAGTAAAAGTCCACATCTAGAGCTATTAATGTGAAAATCGCCGAATTTACCCAAGTCCGAAAATGACACATCGTTTACGTGAGCGTGTCCTAATATTTCGGAAGTTATTGTGTTTTTTTACATGTAGAAGACCATTTTTGGAATAGATTTTATATGTTTCATCCTTTTAATAGCTTAACAACTTCTGGACGATCGGGTCAATTCTTTTGTGGAGTATTGGTAATCGCCTAGAGGCCTGTCAGAACGTGCTTGTAAGAGTGACCTGGGAGATAGAAGTTGTTTAGCCTACCTCAGCTACTTCCCTGTGGCGGGTGCCCAACCCCGAAAAGGGTTGAAATAGGGGAGCTATCCCCCCGCCAAAGGTGGCTTTCTAGGGCCTTTCCTAGCTGATGCTGAGAGGATTGGGTTCTAGTCATGTGGTGATGGGCTGGTCTATCAGAGTGAGAACTGAGCAATCTCTGCCATACCCATAGCTTACTCTGACTGTTCCTTTTACTTATATATTTTCTAGATCTCAAGTGACGGCGTCTCTAACGTGGATTGACCTCCCAATCTACCAAGATTGGAAGCCAAAGCGTCACATTTTTCCCTTGCCCCTCAACTTTCTCTTCATAATTGCTGAGGGGCACAGGGCCCTGGGTGGGGCTTTGGTTTCCCTGGCGTTTCCGCACCCTCCTCAAGCTCCCCGCCATGGAGTGGCTTCGGTCACCCAGGCTTTATTGTGGTCGGCGGGGGAGGGTTCTGTGGGGGGGTAGTGGTAATCGCCTAGAGGCCTGTCAGAACGTGCTTGTAAGAGTGACCTGGGAGACAGAAGTTGTTTAGCCTACCTCAGCTACTTCCCTGTGTTCTTACCTTAACTTACCTATCCTTCCATTCTCTCTTTGCTTCCTACCACCTAGCCTAATTCCTCCTGACCCTCCTATTCTCCCTACTCAACCTATTCTAGCCTATCTAAATTTCCTACTCACTCACTCTAACCTAGCCTAATACCCCTTTTTCTTGCCTCTTCTCTAACACACCTTAACGTCCTTTCCACTTGTCCTAAACATACCCTAACTATCCTATTTCATTATCCTAGCCTAACCCCTCCTAATTCTCTCCCTTTTTCTTGCCCCTCACCTAGCCTAGCCTAACCTAGCCTAATTCCAAATTGATCATAGTTGTACCATGTTACTTGTGTGTCACCATTGTTGTGTTCAATGAACCAGTATTAATTAGTAATAGTTCATCTACTCAGGCCATTTTTGTACTTAGAACTTTTGTTTGTAGTGACAATACCTACCTCATAAAATGGAAATCTAGACCGTCCATACCAACAGATTATGTTCCAAGATTATTCTTTTCCCATGTTTCTATAATTGCTGCTTTGATTTTATGATTTATGTTGTACTGTATTGTAGTTTCTATTTTTTATATTCTGTGTAATTCCATATGTACAACCTTAGACCACTTGAATATGTAGGATACCATAGTTATTTGGATATATAATGTTACAGTGACCCGGTGACCCGGTTGGAGACCAACATTCACCTGGAGCCTAAAGAAGGCTAGGGAAAGCGACTGAAGAGGAAATGGACTCCAGATATGCTGTAGGCCTTCCGCCCATTGGGCCGAATCTTCTAACAAGTTTGGATAACAAAAATGTTTAACGAGAACCAAGACCACCCAGTAAACTACATGGCAACACACCCACAGACACCAAGAAATATCAAAACAACACCCAGCACACGGTATCACACACAATTATTGTCCTCTCTCCCTCCCTGCCCACCCCGAACCAACTTCCAGAAGCACATCCATACTCATATCTCTCACCGATCCATCCACTCACTCACAGACAACACGCAGCTGCATGCACGACCTCCCGAAATCCATCCTTCCGAATCCTCCCTTCCTCGCGAGGACAGAGTCCACCTGGCCAGGCTGAGATGCGGACACCATCCAGCTCTCCTGAGCTATCAGAAGAGACTGGATGACTCCGTTGTCGACGCCTGCCCGGGATGTAACACAGCACCCCATACCATTAAACACATCATAGAAGACTGCATTTCACACAACCACTTACGACAACAACACAATCTACACTCAATGAGAGCTCTGTGGGAAAGCCCGATCGTGGCCATGGCCTTTCTCAGGGACTCGGGGCTGTTCGGCCAGGCAGCTTAGGGAACAACAACAACAACAACAACAACAACAAGGATTAATTATAATGTACCGCTGTACCGATGCTACGGGTGGTCTGGGGTTAGGTTATGTGGGAACTGGTATAAGGTAGAAGATTTTGTAACCTACTTGTCTTCAATAATTCTAATCTCTTACCCAGCATTTTATTTATAATCTAATTCCTTTTAATCTTAAAAGTGATAAGGTGTTTGGGTATCCTCCTTGTAATCATTGTTATGCATGAAGAAGAAATCATATCAGTGAGGGTGTGCATGACTGGTAGTAATTGAGTATACCCTCCATTAACGGTTTCGCGGAAAGCGGTCGGTACAGTACTGGGTTTTTGAGGGTCAGTAGTACCTTTTGTCGTGTTTATGCCGTACCGCGTTTTACGGACCGTTACAGTGGTGTATGCAGCGGTGGGATAATTCTGGGAAGATAGAGTTTAATTGTTGAAGTTGTTTGTATTATTCCCGGGATTATCCGTGCCCTTTACTCTGATAGCCTAATCTAAAAATTCTGTCCACGCTACCCCAACACAGAATTTGTTTTTGCTACCCTATGTTAAACTGTCTTTTGGTGGAAATTGGTTTAATTTTTATTTGTGGAATTTTATTTAGGAGACTTATTAAAAATGAGTATGAGCGAAGAACATCATCCTCTCAACATCCTCATGGGTGAAGAGGTTGGAGGTTTTGGTGATCCTGCCCTCAACACCCACCTGGGTGAAGAGGAGAGCAGTGTTGGCCAAACTCTTAGAACTGACTTCCATACCCATTTGGGGAAAGTAGAGATTAGAGAGACTGGTTCTGACATGGATGTAGATGACCTTAGGGAGAGATCGGACCATGGAACCATCGCCAAACGGTTTACCGACCTGGAAACGAAGGTTCATGGGATGATGGATTTTCAGCTCCGGATATTAGCTCATATTGACCAATCCTCACAAAATCCTTCCTACCTTCCCATCAACCCTATCCCAGCTCCATTACCAATGCCTCCTACAAGTACCCCCTTACCAGCAGCCACCTCCGCCAACCTAAATCCTCAACAACAACCATTACCACTCCCTCCTCCACCCCCACCTTCAAAACCACCTCCTACAACCCCATTTGGACCACTTCTCTTGAAACCCAAGGACATCCCCAAACTTGAGTTATCAGAACTCGAGGGAATAGAGGGAGAGATCAGATTGTCTTGTTTTATAAGGCAAATTGAGGAGAATGCCTTTGAGAGCGCAGACCGAATCAAACTTGCCCAATACCGGGCAGATCCTGAAATTGCAGGGTTGATTGACACAGAGAGGGAGGAGGGCAACATCCCCAAGTGGGAGGATTTAAAGCTTTTCCTCAGAAAACAGTTTGCCCCATCCTACACCGTCACCCAGGCTCTTCGACAGTTAGACCTTGACTGGTTTGACATATCGTTAGAACCGCGCAAATGTTGTACCCGTCTCAAGACCAAACACTCAGCGTTGAGAAAACAATTCCCAGGGGATATCAAGGAGCGAGATAGTTTTATCAAGGAGAGACTTCATGTGGCCTTACCTCCTAGAGTTAAGACTGCCATGGACCCTTTCAAGTCAAAATTCACTTCCCTGGATAGGTACCTAGAGCTACTAGACGTAGAAAGAAGGATAGAGTTAGTAATCCAGACCAAGGATGACCATCGAGTATTGGAAGTTAGGTCCAAGACAGTCCCGGTAGCTCCCTGCCCTTCTCCGGAACCCTCTCCCTCAGGCCTAGATACAAAATTTGAGCAAATTCACAAGAAACTTGAAGCCCTTGACACCAAACTGTCGAACCAACGTAGAGCTCCCTCTCCTATGTATTGTGGCTACTGCAGGTCCAACGACCACAACATGCGTATCTGTCCCCGAAACCACCCCTTTGGATCTTGCTTTGATTGTTTGAGAATGAATTGTAGGAGGGGGCAAGAAGGGTGTCCAGGGCGCAGAACTAACGATGCTGCCTGACTGAACCGTCAAGCCAGATCTATGTCCATTTCATTGATGGTGAAAAACCGATCGTGTCAAGCCCAACTTGATACTGGAAGTGAGGTAACCCTGGCAAAACGATCCTTAGTCGCGGAGCACGGGCTGCCAATCTCCCAGAGTAAAAATGTTCCTCCCCTTTTTGGTGTAACTGGTGATAATCTCCAAATTCTTGGCACGGTCACATTGGACATTCTCGTGGGTGCAGGTGAAGAAGTGAAGCATGTCACTGTGGTGGTCCCGGATGGTTATTTGGAAACCGACCTGTTGTTAGGGTTGGATTTGTTAGACAGGTTTTCTATGATTTTGGATCGTGGCAGAAACACCTTCCAATGGGCAGGCTTCACTTATTCAGTGCACCACATCAGACAGTCTAGTAAAGGGCGTAGATCGGTTCAAAAGGTTCGGTCAAAAGTTTTGGAAGGGAAGTCCTTGACTCAGAAATATGTTAGGCTAGCACATAAAATAACTTTGCCTCCTTATCATTCATGTATTTTGACTGTCCCTGTAGCGGAAGATTCACAAAGTGTCCTTGAAGTTAACCCGGAGTCTCTGTATGTCCAGCATGAAGCTCCCATCTGTGCACAAGTAATTTCCCATCAGGAAATCCATCTACCCTTTCAGAATCCCAGCAAAGGCTACGTTCGCCTGAAAGCCGGTACCCTATTAGCAACCTATAGTTGTGTGGACGAGACACAGATCCACCCTGTTCCCTTGCCAGTCAGAACCACTAAAGTCAGTAACTCTATGGTACCGGACTCTGACAAAGCCCCACCGGCAGGCACCCGGGAAGAGAGATTACAGTCCCTAATCAGTAACTGTTCTTGGGATCACTTGGATGCCCAACAGAGAAGTAGTCTCAGCGAGGTGCTCTTGAAAAACCACGACTTGTTTATTTGTTAGTAGTCTTGGCAAATCCAACGTCAAGGCTATTAACCTAATTGCAATGACGACTTGTCTATTTTGACTGCTATGTCGTCATTCCAACCGCGGTTAAAAAGAAAACGTCTAGAGTCTACTCCTTATCTTGCTCTAGGAGACGTTGTACATTAACCAAAACTACCACCGAAGGTGAAAAAAGCATAGAAGAGAAGAAAAAGGGGTTTACCTTAGTTACCGCTTAAGGCCCATCCCGTGTTCCGTCATGTGCAGATCCCTGTCGAACGTGCGCATGAGCGACCCTCTCTTGTCATCATTTTTTCACGCGCTCCATTGAATGAAGTCGCTTTTGTTGTGCTCCTTTAATTCACCCTGTTTAGGTTCGTTTCGGCTTATCTGGCCTTCTTTTTTGTTAGACAGATGTTACGTGATCTAGGGCACACGTAAATGGGCTCCTAAGTGTGTATAATGGAGACGCGTGTGGAAATAGCCTACCGAAGGTACGGGGGCGCCTGGCGTTCCTCGTATATGTTTTTCATTCTTTCTCTTTTCATATTCTTTTTTCCTGTTAGTCTGGGCATAGTTTAGCTTTTAGCTTAATTTAGCCTAGCTCGTTTTCTCATTCAGGAATTGCTATGCCCCTATGAGTTTTCGTTTTTTCATAGCCTTTCGAGTCCTTCACTGTGTCTCAAGGGCCTGGGCGACAGGTGGTTCGTGATACTCCAGGGGTACCCCACGGGGGCCCCTCTTTCACACCACAGGGTTTTTCGCCCCTGACACATTCTCTGCTCACGGCTAGGCCACCCTTTTTCTCACCAGTTTCATTTACTGGTTTTTGTTTTCTCTTCCTGTTTCACCTCCATCCTTTCATAGTCTTTTGCCCAATCCAGGGGTACCTCACGGGGGCCCCTGTTTGTGCGAAACCACCCTCCCTGCCACTTCTCCTCATGGGCTTTGCTCTATCTCTGTGGGTTGGGTGGTTCCTGGGGGATGTGCCTCCTGGGGGACACTGCTCAGCTTGATGGCCGTCATTGCTTGGAGTTCATAAGGAGATGACACATTTTTTGTGGCCTTTTTAGGTATTCCCTAGACGCTCCTCTCGCTTTTTTCGGCGCCGGACCATCTCGGCCGGTCCCGCAAATTTGCGGGAGCTCGATTCGGTCCTCTGGGACGTTTCGGCTCCCCGCAAATTTGCGGAGATCGTTGGGGGGTCCCGCAAAATTGCGGGAGGGTGGTGTCGGTACGGTTATGCCTCCATTGGCCCGCAAATTTGCGGTAATAGTTGGCTTTCACTATTGACTTTTTTTATGTCATCTTGTTGCCTGATACTATATTGGTGTATGCACTTTACTGGTGTTATAGGCCCTGCATGTAAGATGTTGAGTGGTGGTTAACACTTTCTCCATCTTTGCAGGTTCTGCTAGTGCTCTTCCGCCTCGGCCGCCCTCCTCACCTACCTCTGTGCTCCCAGTATAGGGTGAGTACGGATACCTGTTTGCATGTGTGTTCCTGTTTCCCCATGCTCCTTCCCTGGTTCTTCTTGGACATTCTCTCCACTTACTCCTTCGACGTGCTGATTATGGTGTGTGTTCTTCTAGTGCAGGTAGGCTGCCTTGCTTTCGCCTTGGTTGTCGCTCCCCGTGCTTGGAGAGCCACAAGTCCTGCTTGCGCCACTCGCTCTGTGTGTCCTCTACGGCCTACCTCCCTGCTCTGTGTGGCACGTGTCTGACCCTGGTGGATGTGCTGCACCATGGCCCTGGTTCCTCGGCGGCGGCTGTGGCCTCTGCTTCCCTTCCGTCGGTGTGGACGATGGTCTCCCGCCACATTAGGACTGTGGACCACCGTTCCCCGGCCTTTGTTGCCGACCGGATCCGCGTCGCCCTGGGTATCCCTGACCCGACTGAAGGCCGTTCACCTGGCCCTCTCCCTGCTCGGGCCCTCTCCCCTGGGTCCCGCAGCCGGTCGTCCCATCGTCGGGGGGTTCCCCAGCTCCGTCCACGCTCTCGCTCGCCTCGTCGTCCGTCCTCTACTGCCACTCGTCGTCCTCCTGATCGCCTTGACGACACCCATCGCCCTCGTCATGGTTCTCGCCCTGAGGCCGGGGTTAGCGGCTCTGCCCCTGTGCGCCCTCCCCTGGCCTCTACGGATAGGGGCTCTACTCCCTTCCGCCCGCTTCCCCAGCCCAGACGACTTCCTCTTACGTTGTCCTCTCCGCGCACGGTTGTTCATGCTGTAGCTGGCCCTCTGCTCCCTCCTCATACACTGTCCAGGAGGGTCCGCCTGGATGTCGTTGCTTCTCCTACTTCACCTGCTTCAGTGCCTATTCTTCCTTCACGGTCTCGTCCCACGGTGGAGGTCCCTCCCTCCTCCGCCTCGGTGTCGGGCCGCCCTGTTATCTCAGCCCCGGGGATCCTTGCTCTGTTCCCCCCCGCGGCTCCTTCTGGCCTCCTTTCACCCGGCAAGCCTTCCCACTCCCGTCGTCCTGCTCCTCCTCATTCTTCTCTTCCTGACCTTCACTTACTGTCTCGCCAGGGGGGTACCCCTCCTCTTGCCTCGGTGGGGTTTCGCAAGGTTTCTGGGTCCCCTTTCTCAGGAGCTGACGTGTCACTGGAAGAGGGGGATGGTGCTGTTTCCCCCTCGGCCGTCCGTGATCGGGGACGAGTCCCTCAACGGCGACACAACCGTCGTCGCTCGCCTTCCTTGGGCCGCGACGCTGCTGGTTCGTGTCGTGGGTCTCGCTCCCGCTCACGCTCGCCCCTGCGGGCCGACCAATCTGGGGGGGGGTCGCCTCTCTCGGATCGATTGTCGGCTATGCAGGGCTGGGTTATGTCACGCTTCGACGGGCGCTTGGAGTCGATGGAAGACTCCCTTTTCTCGCGCTTCTTGGCGGTGACTCACCCTCAGCGCCTCACCCTACCTACCCCTGCTACGGTCCCCCTCCCTTCTGCAGGCCTACGCTCTGGTCAGACTTCAGCCGCCCTGACATCCTTCCGGCTGTTCAGTCCCTGGCTGTGTTGACGGGTCTGTCCTCCTATGGGACAGGTTTGTGCGACGCCGGTACGCCTGGCTTAGCCATCATGCTCGGTCACCCTCTCCCATTGGGGGCCTGGTTTGCTGAGGCTTTCGACTTCACACATCGATCCGTCGACGGCTCTCCTTCAGTCCCTCCCCCGGAGTCATCACTGATTTTGCCTCCTCTTGTGTCTGTCGGCGGGTTGGACGGCGCGTTCTGGTCCTGGATGAGGGCGCCCTTTCTTGAACTTTGTTCTATTGCTACCCCGTTCTTCTCTCACCCGGATCAGCCCTCAGTCGCCAAGGTTTTTCCCTTGCGACAGAGGGTGACGGACTTATTGTCTTGTCTTTAGGTTCCCTCCAGACGTCTGTTCACCACCTGCGGCTTTTCGAGGCGTCTGCGCCAGGCGATCTTCGCGAGGGTTTGGACCGCGTTCAGCGGGTCCACCTTCGGCTCGCGGTGTCTTTGGTTCCCGAGCTGAAGGCGGTTTTGTGCGCGGCAACTCGGCGACGCCCGACGGTACGGTCCTCGTTCTGCCGGCCGGCCCCCTTGGATATTCGTCAGGGTTTGTTGTACTCTGCGCTATATACGTCGTTTTTTTTTATGCAGGATGCTTGGGAATGCTACGCTTCTCTGTCGGCGGCCCCTGCTTCCGACACGCGACGACGCGCTGTGTCGTTGCGGACCCTGCTTACGTCGCGCACCGACGCGCTGTGTCGCGCGCGGGGTCTTCTCAGTCCCGTCCTTCTGCCGGTCCTCTTCGGGGTGCTGCTGCAAGTGCTGCCGCCTTGCACAGGCGCAGGACTGGGACGTTGCAGGCCAGTGCGTCGGTTCCGCCTCGCACTTCTGTTCTTGCCCATTTCATCCCCGCCGTGTCGGGGCTGGCCGGCCTTCCACTTCCGGCCGCCCTTCGACGGGGTCAGCCCCGCGCCGGCCTGGGGTTGGGGTGGCCCGCCCTTTTCGACGAGGTTGGGGGGGGGGGTAGAGGAGGTCAACGTGGCGCTCTTGCCCGCACGGCCCGTATCGGGGGTACCTCCACGTCAACACAATGTGTAGTTCTCTGGGTCGGCCTCCTGGTTCTCCTTCTCGCCTGGCCGACCGGGTCGCTCCCCTCCTCTCGGGTGCTCCCTCGGGTTGTTTTCGCCCTTGCGCCCCTCGGTAGCCGCGAGGGACGTTGGGGGCGGCGGGTTGCGCGGAGGGGTCCCACCTGGAGGTGGACGTCCAGACCCCCACTCCGCTCTTGTCACCGACGCCGGCCCATCTCTTCAGAGGTGGCCCACGTGTTCACTTCCATGCCCGAGCTGGGTAGCATCGAGGGAGTTGACCGCCGGTCACCCGGTTTTCCTCTCCCGTGTCTTTCTGGTACCGTCGATGAACTGCGACGCGATGCGACCGGTGGTGGATCTGTCGGCCCTCAACGGGCACATCGTGCACACACGGTTTCGGATGCTGCCGGTACCCCTGGTACGCCTGGCCCTGTGCCCTCTGTAGTGGGTAGTGTCGCTGGCCCTCCAGGATGCATCTTGGCTCGTTCCTCTCCATCCTCGCTTCCAGCGATTCTTGGCCGTTCGGACTTCCGATCGTGTGTTCCTGTTCGACGGCCTTCCCTTCGGTCTCCACATCGCGCCGCGGATCTTCTCCGCACTGGTGGGGCAGGCTCTGGGTCCTCTCCTCAGGAGCGGGCACCAGATCCTGTTTTCCTTGGCCGATTGGTTGGTAGTTTCCGAAGCCCTAGGACTGTGCATTGGCGACGCCCTCACAGTCGTTCGCAACATCGCACGGTTAGGGTTCCCCTTCGATGTTCCCAAGTCACGCTTGACCCCGTCGCGTGTCGTGCCATGGGTCGGTCTCGCATGGGTTTTGTCCGGCGCTACGGTGACCCGGGGTCTGCCGGCCGCGGTGCACCTTCGGTGGAAGTTCTTCGCCGTGTTGCACTCGGTCTCCCTCCCGGGGTGGCTCTGGGACTCGTTCGTGGGTTCGCTGCATTGGGCCGCTCTGCCCCTTCCCTTAGGGAGCCTCTGGCTACTCCGCCTCCTCCTCATGGGCACCGCGGTGTTTCCGTTGCCCCTATGGATCGGCTCCTGCCGCTCCCGCGTACCGTTCGCAGACGCTTCGGTCGCTGCGTTGCTCGGGGCTCGCTCTCTGCGGCTGTGCCCTGGACCGCCCCCCCGCCGACGGTCTGGGTAGCCACAGATACGTCGAGCGAGGTTGGGTGAGGTTCCCGATCGAACCTGGGACGTCCACTTCCCGGCAGATGGGTGGGTCTCCCTCCACTTACCCGTCTATGCCCTCGGACTGTTGGTTCCTTTGTTCTTCCTGCGGGACCACGCGCTGGCCCTTCGGGGTAAGTCGGTGGCCTTCAGGTTGGACACTCAGACAAGCTGTCCCCTGTTTCCTTATGCGGGGGTCCTCCAGGTCGTTGACTCTATTGGGGGTCTCGGTGGAGTTTTTCTTCCTCGCGGACCGACACCCCTTCTCCTTGCATGCCTCCTCCCTGCCCGGGCCTGCCGCCCTGTGGGCGGCCGCCCTGTCGAGAGGGCAGGGCGTTCTTGTAGAATGGGCGATGAAACGGACTGTGTTCGCCGACCTCGCGGCTTGCTGAGGTGTTCCGGAGGTCGCCTTGTTCGCATCGGGGGTGCCGCGCCAGTTGCCTTTGGACCTCTCCCTCCGGCCTCGCGCTCTGGGGGGGGTTCGGACGCTTTCATGGTAGCCTGGTACAGGTGGCGGTTGATATACATCTTTCCGCCACCAGACGCGCTGTTGATGTGCCCAGTCCTCGCGAGGCTGCGGCTGTACCACGGCTGCGTCTGGCTCCTCGCGCCAATGTGGCCGGCACGGGCTTGATCCGCCCGGTTGCCGCGGTGGTGCCCGAGTCCGGTCCCTCTACCTGTCTCCGGCTTCCACTTGGGCTAGGTTGGGGACCTGCGGACCTCGTTGGCCTTCGCATCGTGCTTGTTCATGAGGCACGGTGGCTCCCGGTCCCCGGCCGGGCCCTGACTGACTTCCTGCAGCGTTCCTGGCCGTCTTCTCCTTGTGGGACTTCCGGGTCCCGCTGGAGGTCTTTTACTAGGTGGCTACAGGCCACTCGCCTGCCAGTTGGCTCTCCTTCCCTCGTCCTACGCTCCTTGTTTCACCTCTTCCGTACACGTCACTTTCAAGTCGACGCCATACGTACCCACTTGTCTGCCGTCCGGGGGGTCTTTGGGTCCGTCGCTGGGCTGGTCGTTCCGCCACAGGAGCTGGATTCCTTCCTGACGGCTGCCTTCCGGGATCGACCGCCTCCGTGCCAGGTCCCTCCGCAGTGGGATCTGGGGCTGGCTCGGGTCCTTCTGGCTTCACCCACGTATACAAGGGCCGCTACGCCGGTTCCGTTGCTCGGGCGTCCACTCTTCCTTGTCGCTCTGGCCACTAGGGTTCGGGTGTCTGCACTAGCGGCATTGTCACGGCCCCGGGACTGCGTGCGATTCTCCCCGTCCTTGCATGGCGTCTCGTTCGCCTCCTCCCCTCCTTTTGTTACCCCGCATGGGAGGGAGGCCCCCCTCTTTCCCGCCTTTCGCCGTCCAGGCTTTACGGCGTGGGCATCCTCGCCATGTGTTGTGCCCGGTGTCAGCCTTGCACTCCTCTGTTGCGTCTGTGGCGCCGCCTTCGGGTACTGCTGTGTGGGTGTCTCCTCGGACAGGTGGGAGGCTCTCGCAGGTGCAGATGGGCCACCACGTTTGTCGGACCGTTCGTGCCCGTCACCCTGTTTGTAGGGGTTCTGCGCACGATGTCAGATCCTTTGCTGCCTCCTTCCGGTTCCTGCCACGTCGATCCTTACCTGCCATCGCCTCAGCGGTTTTGTGGGTCTTCTATCAATTCCTTCATCTCCTCCTACCTCTCCGTGTCCAGTGTTCGACCCCCTCGGCCGGTGATTGCTCTCGGGGGTCGTGTTTCCTGGTGCTCTGGCGAAGATCCCTGGTCTTCCCCCCTTGTCCCTCGTTCTTTTCCTTCGTTTTATTTGACAAGGGGGGGGGGGGGGTGTACGGGTTTCCAACACTGGATTGCAAGTTTGGGATTATGTATTGTTCCAGTACATAAGTGTTTTTGCCACATTGAAAATTGTGTTTTGTTCTTGTGTTCAGTGTTTTTGTTGGTTTTTGAAGAAAAGGGATTTTGGGTACAGTACCTTTTTGGTTTCAGACAAGTCTATGTTTTTGCATTACTATGAATGACGGGCATGTGTTAAAACTGTTCTTTTTAGCTACTCCTCAGTTTTTCACTCTTTTATTAAACTCTCTTGTTTAAATTGTGTCTTTGTCATTCATAATTTTGTTTTTTGCATTGTTTTTTTTTGGTAGGTTGGGCTTGGATGTCCTCCTCCTATTTGTTATGCTGCCTTGACGTTGGATTTGCCAAGACTACTAACAAATTGGGAGGTTTGACGTACCTCCCAACCTACCAAATAGGAAAACCTACTATTTGGTAGTAGTCTTGTAAAATCCAACGTACATAATACCCTCCCTCACGCCGGACCCCTGCCCATCCGCGTTCTTCTGCTGACGTGAGATGTGATGACAAGAGAGGGTCGCTCATGCGCACGTTCGACAGGGATCTGCACATGACGGAACACGGGATGGGCCTTAAGCGGTAACTAAGGTAAACCCCTTTTTCTTCTCTTCTATGCTTTTTTCACCTTCGGTGGTAGTTTTGGTTAATGTACAACGTCTCCTAGAGCAAGATACGGAGTAGACTCTAGACGTTTTCTTTTTAACCGCGGTTGGAATGACGACATAGCAGTCAAAATAGACAAGTCGTCATTGCAATTAGGTTAATAGCCTTGACGTTGGATTTTCCAAGACTACTACCAAATAGTAGGTTTTCCTATTTGGTAGGTTGGGAGGTATGTCAAACCTCCCAATTCTTGACGATAACGAAATTGGCACCATCAAAGCCCCTCCGGCACACATTGAAATCACAGATCCCTCCCCTACTCGAAGCCCTTTGTACCGGTGCCCGGAGAAGGCCAAAGCCATTATTGCACAGATGTTGGGTGACATGCGGAAGAAAGATATAATTGAGCCCTCTACGGCTGCGTGGTTGTCACCTATAGTCTTAGTCTCTAAACCTGATGGCTCCAAACGGATGTGCTTGGACTACCGAAATGTGAATGCGAAGTTACAGGCCGATATTCAACCCTTGCCCCGATTAGATGAGTTGGTGGAAAAGTCTGCGGGGTATCAATACTATGCAACCCTTGACATGAAGGATGCATACTACCAGATCGTCCTGGATGAGAAAAGCAGGGATGTAACTACATTTAGTGATGGGATCTCCCTCTTTAGATTTAAACGCTTGCCCTTTGGCCTGAGTTGTAGCCCGGCTGTGTTTACCCGACAGATGGGGACCGTGTTAGCGCCTCTAGCTAGGAAAGGTTGGGTTCACAACTACCTGGATGATGTTATTGTGGTGGCAACTACCTACGACCAGCTGGTGGAGAGGTTGTCCACCCTATTTCAGCACTTCATCCAGGTGGGGATCAAACTGAATCTTTCCAAGTGTCAAATTGCTCAGAGGGAAGTGAAGTTTTTGGGGCATATCCTCTCGGAAGATGGGTGTAGACCTGACTCGGGAAATGTGGAAGCGGTAGTCACCATGAAAGCTCCTAAAAGTGTAAGAGAAGTCAGATGCTTTCTTGGGATGGCTGGTTTCTATCGCAAACACATTCCTTGGTTCTCCAAAATTGCGGCCCCAATCTCTGATCTCACCCAAAAGTATGCTACATTCAACTGGACCCCGGAGTGTGAGAAAGCTTTTCAAGAGCTAAAGGACTTGCTAGTCAGTGCCCCTCTTTTAGTCAAAGCCGACATGTCTAAACCCTTCTTTCTCCATACTGATGCGAGCGACTCTCATGTTGGGGCAGCTTTGATGCAGCCCCAGGATGACAAGACGCTGAAACCAGTAGGGTATTTTTCAAAGAAACTCCAGAAAGTAGAGTCTCGATACTCAACCACTGACCGGGAAGCCCTTGCTGTCCTCTTAGCTAGCAGACATTATCACCACTATCTATGGGGGGTTCGCTTCACCATTGTCACCGACCACCAACCGCTAGTTTCAGTTTTTAAGAAAAGAGTTAAAAGTAAGCGGATGGATCGGTGGATATTGGAGATGCGGGAATATCGTTACAATGTTATCTATAAGCCAGGGGCCAAGCATGTGGTGGCCGATATGTTAAGTAGACCTTTAAGATTGGTGCATTGGGAGCCTGAAGCGAAATGGTTGGGAAAAACGCAAGACGAAATGCGGGCTGCTCAGTGTAACGAGAAGCGATGGAGTGATCTCATAGCCTTTCTGGAGGGTGGGGACGTACCAAAGCATCGCTACCCCCGTGCGACCCTCAATCAATTTGTGGTTGAGAGTGGCATTCTATACTTTCTTGTCACCAAGACTGACCAGGCGCTGCATTTTTTGTTAGTAGTTCCTCAGGAGCTGAAGCAAGCTGCCTTGATACTTGCCCACGACCGAGAGTCTGGACATCTTAGTAAGAAGAAAACTATAGATAAAGCGGAAAGCCTTTTCTACTGGCCCAACCTTCGGTCAGATGTGAGTCGCTACATTACCAGGTGCATGACTTGTCAGCAGCATAGAGGGAATTCAGGGCTCCGACAACCATGGCAGGAGCTGCCAACGGTAGATAATCCCCTTGAGAGGATTTCATTGGATCTCACTGACATGCATGATGGAACTGGTGGTTACCGCTATGTGCTGACAGTTGTGGACCATTTCAGTCGCTTTGTGAAGTTCTATAAGTTAAAGAGTAAGTTAAGCCGAGAGGTGTGCGAGAGGTTTAGTGACTATTTGAGTGATTATGGGGTACCTACCCTGATCTATCTATCTATCTATCTATTGCCTGACGCCGTGATCCCCGAAGGGGTGGCCACGAACGAACCGCCCCCATGCACCTCTGTCCCCAGTCAGTCGACGCCCCTCCCCCCAACCAGCACCGCCTTCGTTCATGTAGTTCCTCACTCCATCCTTCCACCTCATATTCGGTCTACCTCTCCCCCTCTGTCCCTCCACCTCGCTCTCGTACACCCTCTTAGTCATTCTCTCGCTTTCCATACGTTCCATATGGCCGAACCATCTCAAGTTGTTCCATTTCACACTTTCCAGCACATCTACCTCCACACCACACCTCCTTCTTACTTCCTCATTAGTCTGTCTATCCCTCCATGTAACTCCGCACGCACTCCTTAAGTAATTCATTTCCACTGCTCTCACTCTTGGTCTGAGTCTCTCAACCAACGTCCATGCTTCGCTTCCGTAAGTCAGTGTCGGGATTACCACACTGTCATGCAAGGACTTCTTCACTTCCATACTGACCACCCTATTTCTTGTTACTGCTTTTAGAGTTCCTACAACCCTCTTCCCCTGTTGTTCCCTCTCCCGCACCTCTTCATCCATAGTCCCATCTTTACTCAACACACTGCCCAGATACTTAAAAGAGTTGACGATCTCCATAGCCTGACCGTTCAGCTTCACCTCACACTCTGTGACTTCACCCCTTTCGAAGACCATAACCTTGCTCTTCCCCGTATTTACCTTCAAATTCCGTTTTTCGCACACTGTTCCAAACTCATTTACCAGACCCTGCAACTCCCATTCATTATCACTCATCAGAACTGTATCATCCGCAAACAGCAGTATAGGTAGCTTCCACTCAATTCCCTCCCTTTTCAGCGATACACCAACATCCACTACTCTTGATAGTATTTCTTTCATAACTCCATCCATATATACAGTAAACAACCACGGGGACATCACACACCCCTGTTTCAAACCAACATTCAGGTCAAAGAACTCGCTCTGCTCACTCTCCACACGTACTGCCGCCTTTGCACCCTCATACATGCTCTTCACTGCTTTCAGCAACTTGCCCTCTACCCCGTATATTCTAAGTACTTTCCACAAACCTTCTCTATCCACTCTGTCATAGGCCTTCTCCAAGTCCATAAAGGCAACATACACCTTTTGTTTCTTCTCCAGATACTTCTTCACAACACAATTCAGGGTAAATTTCTGATCTACACATCCTCTTCCCTTCCTTGGGACAATGGGGGAGAGTTCACTTCCCACGAGTTCAAGGCCTTGTGCACCTCATATAGTATTAAGATCGGGTATACCACACCGTATCACCCGCGAGGGAACAGTATCAGTGAAAGAATGCACAGGACCATGAAAAGCATCCTGGGTAATCTGTGCAAGGGACACCCTATGTGGTGGCCAAAATACCTCACTGAAACGCAGCGCGTGTTAAATTCGGCAGTGCACACCACGGTAGGGGAGCAACCTTACTTTGCCTTCTTCAATAGGCACGCTCCGAGACAGATTGGTGTAAATCTGCCTATGATTGCGAATGAAAAATGTGCTGAGGCAATCGCCGTGGCCAAAGACATAATTAAAGAGTCGACCAAGAACATGAGTCGAAGGTACCGTGAGGTGGCTAACAGAAATAGAAAGAATCAGAAAGTCGCCAAGGGAGATTTGGTTTGGGTGAGAAATGAAACTCCCATACCTGGCACGAGCCAAAAACTGAATGTGAAGTGGTCGGACCATATGTGGGAAGTGATCCGCGAAGGGGGGCTTATCGTTTGAAGCATGTGTTTGATGGCTCTGAAGTGCAAAGAGCAGCTGAAAAGCCAAACCCTTCGTTAGCACAGAGGAGTGGTTAGTAGAACCGTGTGAGAAAGTGGAGATAGAGGATGTAGTCGAGTTAGAGACACTACCACCACGTGATCGTAGGCAGCCGCAGATCCTCGAGGAGTGTTAGTAAGAGTGAGAGCCTTGATGCAGTAGGTACCGGAGGCCGTTGTGTGTGACCCCCTTGGTTGCCTATTTTTTGTGTTTTCAATCTCCCCACATGTACTCTAGTTACGTGTGTACCTTAACCCGGGAACTGCGGGGAGACTCTTAAGAGTTCCCCCGGTGGACTGCGGGGAGACTCTTAAGAGTGAGTGAAAAAAAAATCAACTTTTGACATCGATTGTTTTTTTGTTTTTTTTGTTTTTTTGGCCCCTGGGCCATGCAAAATCTCAGTCCTCTACCTCCCCTCCTTCCCCACTTTCCTCCTCTCCTTCAGTTATCACCTATTTTCCCTGTTATTCCCTTATTCTGAGGTATCTTTCCTTGCTAACATTAGAAATCCGTTGGAGGGAGTGGTCATCAGTGATAGCAAGCGAATGCAAGAGAGAGAGAGAGAGTATCGATCGACTGTGTCTCAGTGGCCTTGGGGAAATTGGCGGGAAAGCAGCTTGCCTCACCCTTACATTATACAAGTGCGCGGCTATATCTCCGATTTTGACCATCCAAACGCTGTTTTCACTCGTTTTATTGTTGTTTCAGGTTAATACCTTTATAATCAACCATAATAGGCGCATATGATAAGTATTAATGCTATTAATGGTACAATGAATATTTTAGTGACGGAAACACCTCAAATACGTCAGCACGTATTTGAGGTGTTTCCGTCACTAAAATATTCATTGTACCATTAATAGCATTAATACTTATCCATATGCGCCTATTATGGGTTGATTATAAAGGTATTAACCTGAAACAACAATAAAACGAGTGAAACAGCGTGGGATGGTCAAAATCGGAGATATAGCCCGCGAGTTGTATAATGTAGGGGTGAGGCAAGCTGCTTTCCCGCCAATTTCCCCCAAGGCCACTGAGACACAGTCGATCGATACTCTCTCTCTCTCTCTCTTGCATTCGCTTGCTATCAGTGATGACCACACCCTCCAACCGGATTTCTAATGTTAGCACGAAAATATACCTCAGAATAAGGGAATAACAGGGAAAATAGGTGATAACTGAAGGAGAGGAGGAAAGTGGGGAAGGAAGGGAGGTAGAGGACTGAGATTTTGCATGGCCCAGGGGCCAAAAAAAAAATAAAAAAAAAAAAAAAATTCGATGTCAAAAGTTGATTTTATTTTTCACTCACTCTTAAGAGTCTCCCCGCAGTCCGCCGGGGGAACTCTTAAGAGTCTCCCCGCAGTTCCCGGGTTAAGGTACACACGTAACTAGAGTACATGTGGGGAGATTGAAAACACACAAAAATAGGCAACCAAAGAGGGGTCACACACAACGGCCTCCGGTACCTACTGCATCAAGTCTCTCACTCTTACTAACACTCCTCGAGGAATCTGCGAGGCTGCCTACGATCACGTGGTGGTAGTGTCTCTAACTCGACTACATCCTCTATCTCCACTTTCTCACATGGTTCTACTAACCACTCCTCTGTGCTAACGAAGGGTTTGACTTTTTCAGCTGCTCTTTGCACTTCAGAGCCATCAAACACATGCTTCAAACGATAAGCCCCCCCTTCGCGGATCACTTCCTGCACCACATATGGTCCGACCCACTTCACATTCAGTTTTTGGCTCGTGCCAGGTATGGGAGTTTCATTTCTCACCCAAACCAAATCTCCCTTGGCGACTTTCTGATTCTTTCTATTTCTGTTAGCCACCTCACGGTACCTTCGACTCATGTTCTTGGTCGACTCTTTAATTATGTCTTTGGCCACGGCGATTGCCTCAGCACATTTTCATTCGTCAATCATAGGCAGATTTACACCACTCTGTCTCGGAGCGTGCCTATTGAAGAAGGCAAAGTAAGGTTGCTCCCCTACCGTTGTGTGCACTGCCGAATTTAACACGCGCTGCGGTTCAGTGAGGTATGTTGGCCACAACATAGGGTGTCCCTTGCACAGATTACCCAGGATGCTTTTCATGGTCCTGTGCATTCTTTCACTGATACTGTTCCCTCGCGGGTGAGACGGGTGGTATACCCGATCTTAATACTATATGAGGTGCACAAGGCCTTGAACTCGTGGGAAGTGAACTCTCCCCCATTGAGGAAGGGAAGAGGATGTGTAGATCAGAAATTACCCTGAATTGTGTTGTGAATAAGTATCTGGAGCAGAAACAAAAGGTGTATGTTCCCTTTATGGACCTGGAGAAGGCCTATGACAGAGTGGATAGAGAAGGGTTTTGTGGAAAGTACTTAGAACTAAACGGAGTAGAGGGCAAGTTGCTGAAAGCAGTGAAGGCATGTATGAGGGTGACAAAGGCGGCAGTACGTGTGGAGAGTGAGCAGAGCGAGTTCTTTGACCTGAATGTTGGTTTGAAACAGGGGTGTGTGATGTCCCCGTGGTTGGTTACTGTATATATGGATGGAGTTATGAAACGAAATACTATCGAAAGAGTAATGGATGTTGGATGCCCAGCATCGCTGTTAAAAGGCGAGGGACTTGAGTGGGAAGCTACCTTCGGCTGCTTTACTTTTGTTGTCAAGATGAGCACGGATGAGGTACAGTTGACGAGTGATGCGATTGATAAAGAATGGGGGAGCTTGAAAGGGGATGTGAGAATCGAGCTGGCAACAGTGTGCGAAAAACGGAATTTGAAGGTAAGCGAGGGGAAGAGCAAGGTTATGGTATTCGAACAAAGGGGGCGGGGGTGAAAGTCACAGAGTGGTGAGGTGAAGCTGAACGGTCAGGCTATGGAGAGTCGTCAACTCTTTTAAGTATATGGGGCAGTGTGGTGAGTAAAGATGGGGACTATGGATGAAGAGGTGCGGAGAGAAGGGCACAAAAACAGGGGAAGAGGGTTGTAGTAACTCTAAAAGCAGTAACACGAACTAGGGTGGTACAGTATGGGAGTGAAGAAGTCCTTGCATGACAGTTTGGTGGTTAATCCCGACACTGAACTTTACGGAGGCGCGAGCATGGACGTTGGTTGAGAGAACTCAGACCAAGAGTGAGGAGCAGTGGCACAATGGAATTACTTAAGGAGTGTAGTGCGGACGTGTACATGGAGGGATTAGACAGGAATAATGAGGAAGTAAGAAGGAGGTGTGGTGTGGAGGTAGATGTTGCTGGAAAGTGTGAAATGGGAACAACTTGAGATGGTTCGGACCATATGGCAAGTATGGAAAGCGAGAGAATGACTAAGGAGGGTGTACGAGAGCCGAGGTGGAGGGACAGAGGGGGCGAGTTAGGACCGGAAATATGAGGTGGAAGGATGGCGTGAGGAACCTATGAACGAAGGCCGGGTGCTGGTTAGGGGGAGGGGCGTCGAACCGGACTGGGGACAGAGGTGGCATGGGGGCGGTTAGTTCGTGGCCACCCCCTCCGGGGATCACGGATGCAGGCAAGAGATAGATAGATAGATAGCAGGGTCGGTACCCCATAATCCACCAAATAGGTCACTAAACTCTCGCAACCTCTCGGCTTACTTACTCTTTAACTCCTTGCGAATATTTATGTTCCAAATAAGTCCGAGGAGGCGGATGACAGAGTAGTTTAGGTCTTGAATTTGGATCATGAGTGTTGTCGAAGCCTTACATTTTTCGCGATTTCCATCCACCAGAATGGATGTTTCTTTGTGATGTATCATATATCAGTGGAAAGAGGAATATTTATAGTAAATGATAAAACAAAAAAAAAATGTAATGAAATAAATCGACAATATGAAAGTGTTAAAATGAAGTCCGGAATACAATTATTTCCCATGCAATTGTCTTCACACCGTCTCAGCCTCTAAATTGTGAGTGATGACCTATATTTTTTTTTGCTAAAATTATAGTATTTTTTCTACTCTTTCCAAATCTGGAAACAGAAATTGTTTATCGTCAATAGTTCTCAAGCAGTGACCGAAAACAAAACAATATATGATTTTGATGTATATGGTTTATCACATTTTCGATTTATTTCGTTGCTCACTAAGGTGTTATGGTTTTAAAATTTAGGCTGTTAGAAATTCGGCAAAAAATATGCTGATGAGTATAAAAAACAAACTAGAAGTTCCTAGGAACAAATACTTTTTGCGCTATGAATATTTGAAAAAAAATGAAGAGCCAAAATGCGAATATTTAAGCTTCACCCATCTCTGTTCCGGCGATGGTAGCCGGGTTCCGAAGCTGTTCCCCACCTCGTGGTTGCGTTATTTGCTCGCGATATGTATATAACTGTATATATCCACGGAATCGGAAAATTGTGCTCTTTCCAATGGTGAAAACAAAAATAAGATAGCGTAATTGGTTTCGCGAGCTATGCACAATTGTTTCCATGCAGTGACCCCGCAAAAAAAAAACAAATACTTATGATTTTGATTGATATGGTTGATAAACATTTTCGATTGTATTTCGTTGCGTACGAAGTGTATGGTTTTAAACTTTAGGCTAGATGAATACGGCAAATAATGCTGATGAGTTATATGTAACAAGCAAACTAGAAGTGCCTAGGACAAATACTTTTTGCGCTCGAATATTTGAAATGAAGAGCCAAAATGCGAATATTTACGCCTTCACCAGTCTCTGTTGGCGCGATGCTAGCCGGGTTCCGAGCTGTTCCCCACACTCGTGGTTGCTTTATTTGGTCGCGATACGGATATAACCGTATATACTCACCGGAATCGGAAAATTGCGCTCTTTCCAATGGTGAAAAATAAAATAATATAGCGTAAATGGTTCGTGAGAGTATACGCAATTGTTACCATGAATTGTTATTGTGATGAAAATATATTGAGAATGTTTTAACAGTTGTTATATTCTTTTGCCCCAATATATTACAAACACTTGTATATAACTTGTGTTGCCAATAATTGTTATAATGTTCATAGAAGATCCTGTCAGAATGAAGGTTGCCAATTTTACTTACCTGGTAGGGGTACAACCCTTTCAAACGGGAGAAGGAGAAGGGCTCCTGGGTTGACACATGAAAAACAAAAATATAGAAAGCCAGGTTATCTTAAGGGTTAATACATTCAGAAATAATTCGAGTGTACACGAAAATAAAATAAAAGGAATATATACCTACTGTCGATACTATAGAGATAGTATACTATTATATATATATATATATATATATAAGATAGAATATATCAAATATACCATATATATAGACAAGGTGGTCAAACGAACGCAAAATAGAAAGAATGGTAAATGGTAATGTATGTGTGTGGATATATATATAATATATATATATATATTAGCTAATATAATATTATTCTATATATATATATACAAGGTGTCAAAATAAATAATGGGAAACTCAATGTTGTGATTGTGTGGTTATATATCAGATGGTGTCCAACCAGACGAATGCGATAGCTGTGCACGAACTGTTTCCAAGCCACCCAAAAGACGGTAGAGTCACCTGGAACTCGTTATTTTTATTAGCACGGTGGTTTCCTACAGTAGGCCTCATTAGTGCACACAACTCTAGTGGGCAAATTGAATTTGTGTCACAACCCCTTGTATCCCAACCAGGGAGAAGGGAAATGGCTCCTGGGTTGACACTGGAATAACACCACCTACCGGAAGCGCAGGTAATCTGTCAGGTACACTCCATTCAGAAATAATTCTATTGTACATGCAAATTAAAAGAAAGTAGATGTGCTATAGAGTTCCTAGTTATAGTATAGTATTATTAAATCTTATATATATCTGATATATATGGAACACACAAGGTGTTCAAACAAAATATAAAGCATGGTAACTGGTAATGGTAATGCTATGTGTGGATATATTTATAATATATTACTATATATATACGCATATATAGATCTATACTATATATATATAATTATATAGTTATATAATATAATGGTGTCAAAAACCATAGGAAAATATGTGCAAATTTCCAACAGCGACCCAAAGAGGTCACTGCAATGGACTCGTTAATTTTTTTAGAGTGGTGTCCGCAGGAGGACCTATAGCACTGTAGTGTAAATTGTAGTTTTTTTTTTTTTTTTTTTTTTTTTTGTTTTTTTTTTTTTTTTTTTTTTTTTTATGATGATGGGTGACTGATGAGCGACTGAGTGACATGAAGGTGGCCTTCCAGAAACCTTGGAAGGAACGATCCATGTGATGATTGAATGAATGAATGAATGCCTTTGAATGATTGACATGGACTGAATGAAGGGGAGATGAAGGGTGAATTATTGATGAATGATGATGATGATTGGGTGATTGAAGGTGGCAGTTGCACTGAAGGTGGGCCTAGGTCAGACACATCTGAAGGCATGATTGAATGAATGAGTTTGCATTAATTGAATGATTGAATGAACCGAATGACAGGGGTGAATGAAGGTGGAATTATTGATGATGATGATGATGGGTGGAATGAAGGTGGGTTGAATGAAGGTGGGCCCCGAACCTCGGAAGTGATGATTGAATGAATGAATGAATTATTGAATGATTGAATGATTCCTGAATGAAAGGGTGAGTGAAGGTGAATGGAAGAATGCATAAAGGAGCTGAATGAAAGTGAGGGTGTGATAGTGATTGTAAAGGAATAATGAAGGTGAATAGGAGAATGCATAAATGAATGAATGAATCGTGCAAAGATCCTGGCTATAGGACCTCTGCATCGAATTGATGGTACTTGTTAAAGCCAACCAATGACAGCGATGCAGAGGATAACGCGCCAAGACCTGAAAGCGAAAGCTCGTGTCTTAGCGAAAATTTGATTCATGTAACACAAACGGCACCGCTTTCGCTTTCCGCCTGGGATAGTCTCGAATAAAGTGTTCCAAGTTCCTGTTGTACCGGGTATGGTCCAGTACAACAGGAAGTGGCCTGGCACAACGTCCTCTAAGAGGACCTATCCGACGGCCTGATTTGTGCCTGAAACTAGCTTGAACGTCCACTTACTAGTGAGAAACCAGGCTCCGGCATCCATGAGGGGGGCTGCCACGAGCGCCACCAGCAGCAGCAAGCCTGCAACCCCGGTACTAACTGGTGCGGGGGGGGGTCAAGTGTTAGGTCATCAATTGTCCAGTCCATGACTAATCAGTAGCATCGTCCTGAGTCCCATACTGGTGCAGACCTGGGGTGCAATTGATCAGCGAGTGCTCCCCCGACCGCGGGCAACGCAGCAGCAGCAGGACAGAGATCTGGACCTGACGTGGAGGGGGGGGGGGTCATGAAAAGGAGTGCTGCCCCAAAACGCCTCCCACAGCAGCAGGAGCACCAGGAGGAGTTGCCAGGATCATCAGAAGGAGCGGCACTGGGGCGGTCTGGATTGTCGTCCGGTAGGCGGGCGACCCACCTGAGCTTCCGGAGGATTGCCGACGACGCCGCCTGTCTCGCATGAGACGGGTGCATGGCACGTACTGACCTTCTGACAAATGCTGTGCACGCCGGATGCGTCTCCCCGACAAAGGCCACTCGGCAGGGTTTTGAAGTGCAACAAGGAACGGACTATGCTTTCCTGAGAACGCAAGCATATTCATCTTCCGGCGGGGGTTGCCACCTTCTTGAAGCGTTACGACGAAGGCCTATTGAAGAGGGCCATTGGGATGAGGAAGTAGATGACGATCTTCGTAGTCCATTTGACAGTTTATTCGCTTGGAGGGCGGTAAGTACTGGAATCATGTGATCAAAATGAATCCAACCCAGCCACCATGTGGCGTTGTTTTTAGTCGTCAACACAAACGGGCTTCATGATGTTATTACGAGTCCGCTGGCAACCTGACCTGGTATCCTTCTTCTTGACAAATGACGGGCTGGTTGGGAAATGGTGCTCTGCACGTCGTGGAAGGTGGACACCATGTTGACAATCCGTTTGTCGATTCCCAATGCATCACTAGGGTTGTGCACGTTGTTCATCGCCTCAATTGCATCAGTCTTCCAGCTGTCGATGCATGCGGCGAATCGTAGGCGACAATCCAACCACGCTTCGGAGCCCCTCGTGCAAGCCTCAGGGATGCCACACACATAGAATCTGGTGGTGTGTGAGCATGTGGTGGCACAGGTCAACTGAGTTGTAAAAGTTGTCCATTGAACAACTTGTAAGCCATGCCATGCAGGGACTCCGGGAACCCTCAACACGTTTTCTGGAGAGTTTGACCAATACCAGTGTAGAATTTGAAAGTCATACACGAAACCAGTCGTGGACTCTGCCCAGGGATGTACGTAGGCTTGAATAGCGTGTACTTATTCGGCTTCATCGGAGTTTCGATAGCACTTTGAATGAAAGGAGACCCTGAACACCCAAGGCAGACTGCGTCGCATGGACCAGAACCATTCCTCTCCGGGAACGTAGGCAAGCTTGGAAGCCAGCAAGCAGGTAGCGAGATCACCGTGCAGATCTTCACTAGCCTGTCTTTGGTCTGCTTTGATGACTGCATTGACGTTGAACGTGTGAAAATTGCTCAGCAAAGGAGGTTGGAACTTGGGTGACCTGCATGGTCGTGAGAAACGTTGGAGAATTATGGACTCCCATCAGTTAGCCAGTTAGTGACGCACAGTGGGGAGTTTGTTGACAACCCTTGAGGAAAGTACAGGACCAAGGATTTATTTGGCCATGTCCTCCGCACTGAACGATGTCCACAGAGAACCAAACGAAATATAAGGGATACGCGTTGGTCTCCATCACACAGGAACCTGAGCATGTTCTCTTGTAAAAAAGCAGCTGGAAGAACTGCAGTGGGGTCCATGGTGCTGGAAACGCGCAAGCCAGGGGTTACAGTGAAAAGGCATCAACGTTGCGTGTGAACGGGTCTGAAGTCCAATCGTGATCCTCAGCATACAC